>OX465436.1:6437500-6884495 GCA_950005045.1 Agrotis exclamationis | reverse complement strand
AGCCCTAGTTTCTTAAAGACATCTCCTAAGTGAGGCTTTCAAATCTTAGCGCGTGACCTCAAACGTTTTCCAGTTAGTTTCGCGAAAGCGCGAAGAGCGAAAGATTTGGGACATTTTTTGCCTTTTTACCGATGTCATATAAAATTCTATGTGAATGCCTCAAGGGGAATTAGCCGTGAACGAACAATAAATTATTCCGTTGCCATTTCAAATTATCTACTACCTATTGCTGATCGAAAATTGAATAATAAGTACCTAGCCTTCATATTATATTTCCAGAATTCGTCCCTAGCGAGAAGTTATTCAGGATATTTATTATTGGCAATGTGGTCAAACCACCCAAAACTTATATAATATAGGACCTTTCAATGAAATACATTACGCTGAAATATATTTCATATTCCCTTTTATATTCATAGGCTTTATGGGTGTTTGTACTGGTTCTATTGGGAATCCAAGACGTACGCTAGATTGGATAATGTACCTACATTGTGGCGTATTGAGTATATTGGCTTGCGTTTAGGTACCTACCTATACATTAGTAATAATAAAGTTCTAAGTAGGATTAGTTCGTCAACTCGTCCGATAGATACCTAGTAGGCAGTGGTCTTAATAGCTTGACATTAAATAATTTAAGTGTATGCCCCTGCTATGTCACATTTTTTTTTAACTTTTACTGGCATTGTAATGAAATAATACTTCAAAACATTAGAAAAAAAACAGTAATGCTTTTTTTCCATTGATATTTTTTTGTAAATATTTCATTACAAACAGCGAATTTGAAAAGATCTAGTCTAGAAATGAAACATAAAATTTATTTATAAGTTAAGTCGTCGACCCACAGTCGAATTAATTTGAAATAATGACCGAAACTAAAAAAAAAACAAAAAAAAAACACTTGTTTAAAACAATTTGAACAGTTTGTTTTATAAAAATTAAAAAAAAAACTGTTTTTTTTTCCAACCCTGCTAGTAGGTAAAGTAGAGGTGTGCCCATTGTGATACGAGGCCGTTACTAATCTGTACCATTACCATCAACCAGGTGCTTAATCCAGACCTTATTGGTCCATATTTGTTTTGGTATATAAAACGATACTAAAAGCAACAATTATCATTATACAAACATCAACAAAATTGATAATAGCGCAAAGCGGCAATAAAGTTATGTTGTGCATTTCCTGATTTCCCAAAGCTATGCAAATAAATTAAATGTTGTTCACGGTTCAAATACAGAATGTAAATCAAAGCGAAGTGCGAAGATTTTCGTTTTCGATTAAACAAATAACTTTTGGCAAGCCACCGCGAATCCTCGTGAAAGCTTTGAAGGCGAGACATTTATTGGGTTACTATTAAAATACCCGCGAAATACTGTCGGCTTCGGCGCCATAATTCAGCCAGTATAAAGGCTGGAATGAAGTGGATTTACCTTGTATTTCTCTCAAGTGGACGTAGTTATGCAAACAGGAACCAACCCACACACATGCCAAAATTGAGATAAGGACACGGAAGCTTCCAAAAATGAACCTTCTATCGACCCTGTAAATATCAAAATGATCTGACAATTTTGATAGAACAAAACATTTCTCTTACAAAGTTACCAACCAACATAACAGCAGTTGTTCAATAAACTAACAAGACCCATGCCCCATAGTCACCCAACAATCTTAAAAAATCACTAAAATTCGTTTTTTTATTAAGACTCATGCTACATGGTCCCTTGTGTTTTTTATTTTGTTATCAAATAAGTAGAACCATGCGGGTTGGTTCTTGTTTGCATATTTAAATAGACATAAATCTATTAGACTCACATTTCTTGGTTCCTTGATGATATATTTACAACGTCTAAGGAGTCATGATCTTTGAATTTGTTTTGTATAATAAACTCCTTGATCAAATTATTCGTCCAAATCATGGTTTTACATTATGGTTATTCACTAGTTTTTTTTTTTATTTATTTAATTAATATTGCATGTGGTGGTCAGAACCGCAATATAATAATAGCCTTATTGTATGAACATCCAACTTTAAACCAGATAAATATAAAATTCCTTGAATTATAGCTTCCTCCAAAATATATACTAATATTAGAAAGCTGAAGAGTTTGTTTACTTGTTTGGTGAAACGCGCGGATCTCAAGAACTACTGGTTCGAATTGCAAAAAAATATTTTTGTGTTGGATAGTCCATTTATCGAGGAGGCTTTATATAACACGCTACGACCAATAGGAGCAGGTCATTCAAAGTTCTAAAAAATACCACGATAGCATATTTCTATCTTTTAAAGTTAACTCACAATACTTTCTTATTGAAATCAAATTGGTTTTGAAATAATTTATTTGCGAAGGTATTTTCATCAACATAATATATGTAAATCCTTATCTAAATAAATACGTTAATCATCACAAGCAAATAATTTGAACAAAAATGCCTTTCACATCATATTTTGATTTCAATGAATATCTTAGAAGTTATCATAGTTTCAAAATAATACCGCAACAAAATAATGATAGGCTGGGCATGCCACAATTACGGCGGTAAGATTGATTTGAGGAGAAGTGGGAGAGGCGCCACGGACTCCTTACCTTCCCGCTGACGCAAGTCCTCACTAGACACGGCAAATACCTCATAAATTTCGGGAAATACCTCAGGTATTCAGCCGCAGGCGAGGGGACTGAGGAGCTGTCAGAACGCGTGAGGGAGAGGACATCCTCATGTTCCAAATTAACTTTTTGAGACTGGGTCGTGAGATGGAGGCTGTCCTCTCCCTCACGCTTCCCGCCTTTCCTTCGCTAGCATGACTGCTTCACAGAAGGAGGTGTCTGCTTGCCATTTCGTCTCGCTCCGCAGCATGGCCTCGACCAATGCCGAGCGCAAGAGGTCACCGGCTATCGCCTCCGTGAGGACACGGCGGTGCTCTGCCCAAGCAGGACACCTGCACCGTATGTTCCATCGTGTCCTCCGGGCGATCCTCGCAGTGGTGACACCTAGACGTTTCTTCCTTTTTAATGTGACAACCCGTGTCAATCGGAAGGTGAGGACGCCATGACGCCTCTCCAACCACTACTCAAAGATGGGTTTTAACAGCGCGATCGCGGCGTGCCCGGTCCCTGACGCTAAGTTAAGGGATTTAAAAGTATGCTTCACCTGATTCCACAAGACATCATGAAGACGGTATGTGAAACAACGGAAAAGATGTTAACGAAGACGATCTTGAGGGCTATTCAGGTTAACCGGATTTTTATTTAGAATTGGATTTAGATATTAGTATTTTTTATACTCGCTTTAGAATTTTAAGATGGGATATTTACCATGTTTATTATTTAAAATCAAATAATAAACATGGTAAAAATACTATTTAAATATTCACATTTCAGTTCACAAAGTATTTTTGAGTTTTTTAAAACATTTTTGCAGTTTTTAACATTTTCATTAACATTATAATACTATGAATTTAATATTTGTTTATTTTTCAATGAAAAATGGAAATGTTTTTAAAGAAATATGGGATCTTTCATTTGTTTTTCCTATAAACTTTTGGCATGATTAAAAATTAACAAAGAACCAACCCACACATAGATAGTTTTGCAATAAGGAACCAGGAGGTTTTTCATTGATTTTTACTAAAAATGTAAGTGATTTTCATCAATATTATATTAGTATACATAGAACAAACTATTTAGTAAAATATAGTATGTAAACTTTAATCAAAATAACAATCAATTTAAAAGTACACAGCATTTTCACAAAAATCGCTTTTTCTCAAAACTGACATTGTGTGGGTTGGTTCCTGTTTGCATAGCTACGTCCAAGTAATAGATCGTTATCTACTTATCTGTAGATTAAATTATCTTATTAATATAAGTAGGTATAATTCTATAATGTCAGATAAGTAGCCTTTGTAAAAGCTGGTATAAAATACATTCTTAGGTTAGGTGTACTTGCAACCTCCTGCCGGGGTCGCGGGACAAACGAATACCGTGACCCCGGAACGTAAAGGGCTATTAAGGGATCACCGTGGATTTTAGTCAGTACAAGTCTGAAAGTCCCTCTTGCCCTACCCTGGGTGGGAGGACTCATTTGATGATTTTACCACGCTAAAAAAAGGTGTACTTGCAACCTGGCGTGGTTGCTGAACTTTACAAACGGGTACCCACGTACCTACACGGTGGATTATAGTCAGTACGAGCCTGACAATCCCTTCTGCTCTATCCAGGGCGGACTCATTCCATGATTCTGCCACATAAAAAAAGGTATACTACCTGCACGGAAAAATGTGTATTCTTTGAACTTTGAGGTTTTATTAAACTTAAAAAATTGTCTACTGTGCTTGTTTGGCGTTGATGTAGATACTTAAAATAACTTCAAAAAAAAATGTTTAGTTTTAAGTTCTTTTTCTTTGTTTTTTTTTTTTGTGATACTGTGTGCACTTGTGGCGTGTGCCAACAAACGTTTTTTCTTTCTTTCTTTAAAAACATCGAATCATTTTGTTAGGTTTATCACGTTAAGGGCCTACGTGATAAACCTAACAAATTAATTGCATAAGATTGAAAACATCTTGTTTAGCACTATTCAAGTGTTCAAATTGGCGGAAGTTCATCGCTCCGTAGTTGGACAGTTCGAAGCACGTTCGAAGTAAGCGCTCAGTTTGAACGTGATGTGCTAGAGGCGGACTAAATCTGCTTTACACTACGTCAGTTCAACTTCTTAAGCCAACATGCATAGCTCTCCTTCATATTAGTTGAGTATGTTTGGTACGAGAAGAGAATGTTTTAATAACTTGCACGTGGTATAATTCTCAGGCAAATCCCCACATGAGACTCGTTCTAAGTAGGTATATTTGATTTGGAAATTGTGCAGCAGAACATTAATGTTTACATATCTCTTGGGGATTAACTAACTGGAGCGGGTTTTGTCCTGCAGATTGCCACAAAAATAGTTATAAATAGTAATATACTAGCGATCCACCCTGGTTTCGCGAAGGTGCATTTAAAAAATTAATAAATATAGCCTAATGAGTTATGACACTCGAGAAAATGTAGCTTTATACTGGTGAAAGAATTTTCAAAATCTCTTCAGTAATCTCAGCGATTATTTCTTGCAAACAAACTCACAAACATACTAACTTTACCTCTTCGATGTATACAGGGTGTAAGAGACATCGACGCACAAACGGATACCATGGGTCCAGGTCATGATTCTGGACCCCCCCCCCCCCCCCCCCGTGTTGGAATTTTTCGTCGGTTTCGATCGACGGTGAAGCACGTTTACCTAGAAGTAAAGTAACCTATTCACCATTGACGTGAAGACACACAAACAACACAGACCCGGCAGGGAATTCCTTAGCTGTGCGCACAAAAAAGTATTGGAAAAACGCTTTGTACTTTCATTACGTACCGGAGGGCAGCCCACCGACCACCGTGTAACGATGGCGCATTGCTGTACGTCTTGTAATCTGAAGATGGAAAGGGCTAGGCGGAATCAAATTGTGCAGTTCCATCGCACACTCTCCAAAGCTCTACGGCATTGGACATATTGAACTACACGTGGCTAGAAACATACCTATCGGCTATAGCTACTTATCCGGCGAAAACCAATTGAAAGAAAAGCTCTGTTTATTGCGTTCCCTTATTGCTGGTGGGATCATTTATTTGTCAGTCCGTAATTACGCGGGATTATCTCGGCTCGCCATCAGCTCTCCACAGACGTGACGTGAAATTGAATTATTTCGATTCCGCTGCCGCTGGGGGCTGTCATTTATCAATTTATCCGTTTTTAACCGACTTCAAAAAAAGGAGGAGGTTCTCAATTCGTCGGAATCTTTTTTTTTTTTTTTTCGATTTTATTTTCATATTTTGAATTAATTCGAGCGTGTAAGTGGGATGCTTGGGTTGCACAAAACAATATCAGTCCTTACTGCTGTGTATGTGTAGATCTGGTACAATAAACAACTGCTTTCGTTCCGGTATGTTACCGGAACAAAAGCAGTTGTTTCTTCTTCTTCTGCAGTAGGTTCTTTATACATAGGTTTTCAAATAAGTTTTTGTTGTTGTCTACGAGAAATTCCTTATAGCGGCCATACACCATACTGCCTATCGTACAATCGGCATGACGATCGATTTGATCAAATTTTCAGTTCGTCCATATACACCATACTGCCTATCGTCCAATCGGCATGACGATCGATTTGATCAAACTTCAAATCGGCAGCAGTGATGCCAACTTATAGCGGCCATACACCATACTGCCTATCGTACAATCGGCATGACGCTGCCGATTTGATCAGTTAGATTTGATCGTGTGTGGGCGTGGAATCCATCAAAATGGCATGACAATAGGCTTGATCATGCCGATTTGATCATGCCAATTTGATCAAATCGATTTGATCCAATCGGAATGATCAAACTTCAAATCAGTGCAGTGATACCAAGTTAGCAACTTTATAGTTAGATCTAGCTAATATTCGGTAGCTACTTTTTAACCGACGTAAAAAAAAGGAGGAGGTTCTCAATTCAAAACGTATATTTTTTTGGAACGAAGTTCCTTATGGTGCGTTGCGAAAGGGGGCTAGGCGGAAAAAATTGTAACGACACTTTTTACAGACTGCGCGACGCAAAGGAGGGTAATGTCTGTATTACCATGGAATGGACTGGACTGTAATGGAGGGTCGAAAATCGCCTGAACCTTTTTTTAACTTGCTATCGTTAAGCAAGTTAAAAAAAACAGGTTCGAGCGATTTTCGACCTTATTGACATTCAAAATTTAGTTTGTTTTTTCTCACATTCTCGTAAGCTAACATTGCTCCTTCATTAAAATACGGTGTTTGCATAAATGTCAATAAAGTCGAAAATCGTTTGAAGGTCGGAAAACATTTGCTTAATGATAAGCAAATGTTTTCCGACCTTCACTTGTATTACCAACTGATTCCCACTAGTGGGATAAATCGGTAAAAAAACAAGTCGGTAAAAAAGTAGCTAAAAAGTTAAGCCACAAGTTTTATAAAATTGTAGCTGTCGGTCACCGAATAATAGCTAGATCTAGCTATAAAGTTACTAAGTTGGCATCACTGCTGCCGATTTGAAGTTTGATCAAATCGATCGTCATGCCGATTGGACGATAGGCAGTATGGTGTATGGTGTATATGGACGAACTGCCAATTTGATCAAATCGATCGTCATGCCGATTGTACGATAGGCAGTATGGTGTATGGCCGCTATTAGCAACTTTATAGCTAGATCTAGCTATTATTCGGTGACCGACAGCTACAATTTTATAAAACTTGTGGCTTAACTTTTTAGCTACTTTTTACCAACTTGTTTTTTACCGATTTATCCCACTAGTGGGAATCAGTTGGTAATACAAGTGAAGGTCGGAAAACATTTGCATATCGTAAAGCAAATGTTTTCCGACCTTCAATCTATTTTCGACTTTATTGACATTTATGCAAACACCGGATTTTAATGAAGGAGCAATGTTAGCTAACGAGAATGTGAGAAAAACAACAAACTAAATTTTGAATATCAATAAGGTCGAAAATCGCTTGAACCTGTTTTTTTTAACTTGCTTAACGATAGCAAGTTAAAAAAAGGTTCAGGCGATTTTCGACCCTCCATTCCATTCCACTCCACTCCACTCCACTCCATCGCAGTCTGTAAAAAGTGTCGTTACAATTCTTTCCGCCTAGCCCCCTTTCGCAACGCGCCATAAGGAACTTCATTCCAAAAAAATATACGTTTCGAATTGAGAACCTCCTCCTTTTTTTACGTCGGTTAAAAAGTAGGTACCGAATATTAGCTAGATCTTGCTATAAAGTTGCTAAGTTGGTATCACTGCTCCCGATTTGAAGTTTGATCATTCCGATTTGATCAAATCGATTTGATCAAATTGGCATGATCAAATCGGCATGATCAAGCCTATTGTTATGCCAATTTGATGGATTCCATGCCCACACACGGTCAAATCTAACTGATCAAATCGGCAGCGTCATGCCGATTGTACGATAGGCAGTATGGTGTATGGCCGCTATTATAAAAAGTTGACAGTATCATTACGCGATCATGGCCGGTCATTGGAAACAACCAAACCCGTTGTGGCCATTGTTGTCGTCTTAACGTAGCCGAGAAGATAGTACGTAAAAACTAAGTGAACAAAATTTAGATATCAGCTTAAATCAATTAACTTGAACACGTGACTCATTTTATAAGAACATCAAACGTGGTTAGGAATTTTAAGAGGTGCTACACAAAATGTCGGCCAAGTACATGTCGGAATATGGATAATCCGACTTAAATTTTGAAATACGGACAACAGGACAATCATTGAATCAGTGTCCCAAACAAATCTTCCGCCCTTTTGCTTTGCGGCATAGGAAACGCTCGAAACTAAGTCCGAAACTAAGGATTTCCCAATTAGAGATAATTATGATCCCCTGATTTTTCTTGCCACGGCTTTGATATGCGTTACCGAAAATAAGAGATCTTCCTGAGATTTAACAGCAGTTTTATTAAACGATCATTCAAAAAAGAACATAGGGTGACCGACACGTCATATTTATCATCCTGGTAAACAGACAATCCTGGTAAACGGCAAAGGGCCTAGAATCAACAAGGCCTTGAGATAAACATCAGACACAGACGTCTAAATGGAGAAGCCTGAGAAAAGTTGTCCGTATTTTCGTTAAGAAATGAGTAGGTAGTAAATGATGAGGCATTTCTCAAAGGAAAAATCTAGATCTTTTTGAAAAAAAAGAATTTAATTCATTTCAAGAATATCGTAGCTAGATACACCTTCGTAGATATTACCACCGGTTTAAAACCGCCACTTTAGCAATGTTGCTGTTTGGCAATGACGTAATTTTTTCTTTATCAATTATCTACTCTAAAGCTTGAGCTATAGAATAGAATACTCAATTTGTACAATTTTAAGGCAATTATGTTAACAGTATTTCTAAAGTGGTTGCTTTAGATTTAGATCTACTGAAAATATTTTAATTCATTGTTCCAAACTTATGACAAACATGCGCAAAAATAATATATGCTAGGGAAGGAATATCTATAAGTATACAATATGGGAATCAATTTCAGTGGAGTAGTAAGGATTGGTATACGTCACACGTCTTTGAATTTTTGGTTCTATGACATACCGGTTTCCTCACGATGTCTTCCGTCAGTGTTTTGAGAGCAGTGGTTCCCATCAAGATCTTTCCCTTCACCATTTATTCACAAGTTATGCGACTCGCTAGATTTCCTCCATTACAACTGGCCACCACAGTTTCTTAGTTGCGCATTTCAATAAATGGCAATTAAACAAAGCAACAAAATGAAAACAAAGTACTGCGCGCAGCAAAAAGCTTTTTCTAGTCAGCTGTAATAACTTTCCGCTTGCTCATTTAGCAGTTTACTGTTTGTTAGCTTTTTGATTTGGTTCAATAAGTTAAGTTCGTAAACAGAAGCGCCGATAAATTTAAATTTATCTTTATTAATTAATATTACTTATTATGTATAGGTAGGTATTTTTAAATACTTTTACAAAAATAAGAAATAAAAAAACATTTTAAAACATAAATAATAGTGGCCCACCGCTATCGGGAACAGGGTCCAAGTTACCGGCGGCGGTCAGGGCTCCAAAGAAAGGAACCTTTTAACAATGCGCGCCGTGTCCAGAAATACTGCTCTCTGAATCAGGCCTTTGATCCAGCTGCCTAACGAGAGCCTCCTAAGATGTTGGTAGAGGCTCTTGCCAATTAATGCCATGGGCCGACACAACTATCGGCACAATAATCGCTGAATCCACATCCCACATATCGACAACCTCGCGAGCCAAATCAATATACTTAATTTGCTTATCTTTTTCAGCTTTCACGAGGTTCTCGTCATGCGGGACGGTTATGTCAACAATCATTGTGCGCCGCTCTGATCGATCCACCACCACTATATCAGGTCATAGTCCTGTCAGTGATGATGGATTGATCCCAGTACAGTGTGATATTGCCACTTTCAAGAACTGGGTCGGACTCATACCTGTAGTACGGCACTTCCGATTCCACAAGGCTGTATTTCAGAGCAAGTTGCTGATGGATTATCCTGGTTACAAGGTTATCTCTATGCAAGTATTCTTCGTAGCCAGACGAGAACACCCGGAAATAATGTGACGGATTGATTCGCCAGGACGGTGGCATGCCCGACATATGTTAACCGTGCCATCCTTCACAATAAATGTCCGGTAGTTATTCGTTATCATAACTTCATCCATAATTGCATAGACAAAACCCTCGGTTTCACCAATGAGGTCCCCGGATCGTAGCCAGGCCACGGACGCTGACAAATCTAGATTAGGCCCATGTTGAGCCCGGAAAAAGCGTCCGTGAAGCTCCTTGCTCTGCCATACCTCCATGCGATCATTAGTGTCAAGTACCGCAGGTTTGTGCCAGTTCTCTTTAGCCAAGGAGAGCGGGGTGAGGACCTTGTCCACCGCCACTACATCTCGATGCATTCCCACGTCGGCTTTTAGGAAATATTCCCTGAGATTGCTTAACTCGCGATTGTGGAGAGTCTTAGCGTTTAGAAAACCTCCACATTTTCGCGGGATATACAATCTCATAACCGAAGGGTGATGCATTCGATATGCAGTGAGCAATGTACGGACCCACCTATCCAGGGCATCAAGTTCTGTTTGAGTCGATTTGAGTATGCCAAAAGAGTACATCAATACTGGCATGAACCAGCCTTTGAAGGCGCGCACCTTATTACCACCTGATAAAAGGCTATTAAGTTACTTAATATATCGACTATCAATCCGATCAGAACTCATTTTCTTTTAGCTAATAATTTGTGTTCTTATTTTTATTTTCCTCGTATTCGTTATGAAAAGCACTGTGTTTACCTCGGGTAAATTACTTATGTAGTCCCTCGAACTATTAGCACCCTCACTGCGTTATGGGCGCCGTCTCGGGACTAAATAAGTAACTTTCACCCCCTGGATAACAATGTACCTACTATTATACATTTTTTACTATTTTTGTTATATAAAACGGCAGTGTTTGGTTTGCGCTCGCATTTAGCGGGGGCACTGCAGTGCTCCCCGATTGTATAACTATGTTTGGGTTTATTTGACGAGTAAGTAAAGTATGTACCGCTTTGTTCCTTCTGGTACCTTAATAATAGGGTGTTGGTACTTGCTAGTGGTGGATCCATCTTAATAAAACAAGAAGGTAAAGCAGATAGCGTTGGCTCGAGTATGCTCCACAGTTGATTAAAACAAACATTACTTGTACCAAGATACACACAAAGTGATAACTTTGCCCGGGTCGACGGCGCGGCGCGTTGAGTTCCACGCGCGCCTCAAAGAGTGTCAGCATTGTGGCGGGGCCTTTAGAGGGCCAAAAAAAGCCTGCCGGGGTAGCGGGAATTATGAATTACCGTGTCCCCGGAACGTTAAGGGCTAATTGAAGGACACCGTGGATTTTAGTCAGTAGGAGTCTGATAGTCCCTCCCGCTCTGCTCTAGACATGGGCGCCGCCTTAAAAATTCTCAGCGGCGGCGCGCTGGCCAATTTGAATCGGCGGCGGCGTGGCGCCGGCGGCGTAGTTTTTTACTACCTTCAACTAAAACTCAAAATCTACTCCCTATCTTCTTTAAGCCGGGACGACAGGAAAATGTCAGTCCTATACATACAGTACAGTAAATACTTTATCCAGATCATCAGGTACAAAAAAAAAACGATTTTTCCAAAGGGACACTTTAATAACATCGTAAAAATTTTTTCAACATAGACACAGATAATCTAAATATAGATTTCAAGTTACACCGTCAGAGAAGCGAGAACTTAATAAGAAAATAAGCAAGTTGGTACGACGTGACCTCGAAACTACCAATACAAGCCGAATTGAAAAGGCAATAGAAGAAAATCGGGGTGCTAAAGTGTTCGCCCAACAGCTGAAACGCTCGTATCTGACGAAGCTTAGATCACCTATTGGCCAAACCATAACCTCAAAGCTGGAGCTGAGATAGAAGACTTTTATGGCCGGTTGTTCGACAGTCGTGGTCCACAAGCCACCTCTTCAGAGGATAGCCGAGCCACTCTGACCCGCCACTACACCGATGAACTGCCGGAAATAAGCCTAGATGAGGTTGAGTTGGCCGTCAGGCAGCTCAAACATGGAAAAGCCCCGGGTGAAGACGGAGTCACTTCGGAGCTTCTGAAATCAGGTGGAAAGCCCGTACTTCGGGAGCTCCAAAAGCTATTCAACTCTGTTTTAGACACCGGGAGAACTCCAAAGGCATGGAACAGGACTGTTATGATCCTCTTTTTCAAGAAGAGAGACAAATCCCTATTAAAAACTATCATACTTATCGTATCGCAACTCTTTTCCTGCTGCACATCAAAGACCTACTTCAATCTGGTATTGTGACGTGTTGGGTACGCAGATGACAGTACAGTTTCAGAGAGATACGTGTCCAGCGCAAATACCATCGGGGATGAAGTTTGTTCCTTGTTAGGCCATGGTTGAGCGGACAAATTATGCCTTAACCTTGTCTATCAGTGGGGTGATGACAATTTGGTCTCTTTTAACAAAACCAAAACACAAGCTTGTCTTTTTACCGCAAAATGGAGTCGTTTGGATCAAATTCCTACTTTTCAGGGTGCATCTGTACCTCTGAATGACCGACTCGAGCTCCTAGGCATGGAGTTGACTTCTAATCTCAACTTTGGAGCCACCATTGTGTTCAAAGCCCGACTTGCGGCCAAAAAGCTGGACATCCTAAATAGAGTGAAGCGGTAATTCACGTCGCGGGACTTATCAAATTACCGTGACCCTGGAACGTAAAGGGCTATTGAAGGACACCGTAGATTTTAGTCAGTACAAGTCTGACAGTCCCTCCCGCTCTGTCCTGGGTGGAAGAACTCATTTGATGACTTTACCACGCTAAAAAAAAAGCGGTACTTCACGCCTGGACAGCTTTTAACTTTTTACGAAGCACAAGTCCGATCCTGCATGGAGTATTATAGCCACCTTTGAGATGGCTCAGCTAAATACCAACTTGCCGCTCTTGACTCAGTGGAATGCAGAGCTAAGAGGCTCATTGGCGACGTAAAATTGGTGAGAACCAAGCTCCATAGCTTGACTCATCGCCGCAAGGTTGCCTGCCTGTCGGTCTTCTACAGATTATACTTCGGAGAGTAGGAGAGTGTACCCAAGAACTCCACGATCTCATCCCAACAGGCCCCTTCTATCATTGCACATCTAGACGCACGGCAAATTACCATTCCTACCTTATTGCTATACCACCAATTCGCACTAAGCGTTTCCAAGCGTCTTTTATAAAGCGGACAGCGAAGGAGTGGAACTCTCTGCCTGCGTCTGTGTTTCCGAACACATACATTAACCCTAATCTCTTCAAAGATGGAGTGAACAGGCTTCTTCTGGGTAAGCACTCCATTGTCGACCTTGTCTTAGTCACTCCTGACCTAGACTGAGGTCAAGAGCAAACCCATTGCACATAAAAAAAATCGTCCCGTATAACTCCTGAGCCACGTCTATAAACTGTTTTCAAGGGTCATCACAAATCGTCTCGCAAGAAGACTTGACGAGTTTCAGCCTCTGGAGCAGTCTGGGTTTCGCGGAGGATTTAGCACCACACAATGAGGCAGGTTATACAGAAGTCCGAAGAGCATAACCAGCCCCTGTACTTGGCATTTGTGGATTATGAAATGGCCTTTGACTCAGTTGAAACCTGGGCTGTTCTGCAATCACTGCAGCGATGTCAAGTGGACTGGCGGTACATTGAACTGCTGAAATGTCTCTATGACGCCGCGACTATGAGTGTCCAAGTACAGAACCAGCAGTCTAAACATACCCTGTTGCGCAGGGGGGTGAGACAGGGGGATGTTATATCCCCGAAACTATTCACCAATGATTGTTGGAATATTAAGTCAGTCATTTTGGATGAGTCAATCACGAAAGCAAATACACGTCTTTACGCCACTCACGCCGCGCGGTGAATGCCGGCGGCGGCGGCGGCGTGCTGAGTGCACACGGCGGCGCCGCGCCGGCGCGGCGCCCATATCTACTCTGCTCTCATTTGATGATTTTACCACGCTTAAAAAAAGTGATAACTTTGAAAGATTCAAGTTATCGAGTTTGAACCAGTTTGAACAGGTAAGCATAATCAGCCTGTAATGTTCCCACTTCTGGGACACAGACCTTTTCTATATTATACGGAGTGAGCTGTAATCCACCACGCGGGTACAGTCCGGGTTTTTTTTTTTTTTTTGGGACAAACCCACCACACTATTCCCAAACCACTGCAACTCCTGAGAGCCAGAATCAACAGTGGCAACCACCAGAAAAGCGCCAAGACAATGAAGCTCGACGTGTCCCGGAGAATGAATTTACCTGTCTTGGATCCTGCACGAAATTAATCAGAAAAGAATATTTATTTATTTATTTATTTTTTATTTATTATAATAGTGGAGGAGTAGGAAAAATATGTTTCCACTTCCCTCCATGCAAGCAGGAGACAGAACAAAGCAAGGCCAATAGGCACAAAGGGACATTACAACTGGGAGAAGCCCAGTTGCCTTGCACCACGGGTAAAAATGACACACAGTCCGGGTTGGCACGACTCGTAAGTTGAGGGCGTTACCAGTGGGTCACATGTAAGTCAATAAAGGCTAAGCATGTGTTAGATATGGTATATAACCCCAATGCAATAAATAACAATTGAATATTTTTATCGATTTAAGTTAAGGTTAAAAATAAATACTTACTGAATTTCTAATTTATTTAATCAAGTTATAAAATGATAGTACTGTACAAGATTTGTTTACTATTGTGATAGATGTGGTATATAGCCCCTATGTAATAAATAATAGCAATATATTATTTAAAACAACTATCAAATAATTTCTGAACGAAATCAGTTGATGTTCAAATATTTATCGAATTATGTCCACGTTGCAAATAAATCTAATCAAGCTTTAAAATGAATCTACTGTACAAGATTTGTTTATTATTGTGATAGATATGGTATATAGTCCCTTTGTAATAAATAATAACAATTTTTTTTTTTTTTTTTTTTTTTTTTTTTTTTTTTTTTTTTTTTTAGGGTGGCAAAATCATCAAATGAGTCCTCCCGCCCTGGGTGGGGCGGGAGGGACTGTCAGACTCTTACTGACTAAAATCCACCCGTGTTCCGTCGGATGCCCTTTACGTTCCGGGGCCACGGTATCCTGGATTAAGAAAAATCCGCGACCCCGGCAGGCATTTGGCCCCATAAGGGGCCCCGTCGGTGACGCGTGAAACACGACGCGCCACCGACCCGGGCTTGGTCCTTGGTCGGACGGCGAGCATACCCATTACTCACCGTCCGCAAGCCCGCTCCGCCGCTGTACCCTCTGCTGTTCAGAGGGACACGCGTTGGAGCGTCCACCCGACAGGCTATTTGCATACGGGCAAAGAAACCCCTTAGGCACACAGTGCCTAAGGAGAGTTTTTGCCCGCATCCCAGGGTGCACCGGCCCGAAAAACTGGTCTTCCCCCGGACGTATCCGAGAGGGAACTCCAGTCCACGGGCGCACGTGGAGGTTTCCTGTCTTAGCACCCCAATAACAATATATTTAAAACAACGATCAAATGATTTCCGAACGAAATCAGTTGATGTTCAAATATTTATCGAATTATGTCTAGGTTACAAATAAATACTTACTGAATTTCTTAATTATCTATTCAAGTTTTAAAATGGTTCTACTGTACAGGATTCGTTTATTATTGCTTATTTTATTACTTATTTAACTGCAATGTATGAGGATCTGTGATTGGTTAATAATGGCGGTAATATTTCTTGGGGGTGGTACAATTCTAGGTTTATAAAAACAGATGTACCCTCACATTCGTGGTCATTATTCTTCAATCGCTGTATGAGATAAGCCGTGCTCTGATTGTTGTTCTGTTTGATAAAAATGTGAAATAATAATAGTGAATCCAAGTGTGTGAAGCTGAAAGTTATAATTTGTGTTCTAACGTTCTACAGTGAAAATGTAAGTTAATAGATATTTATTATGATCTGAATATTACTGATAATGTATGTTTTATAAATGTGTACTGATATTGTATGTTTTATAACTGTGTAAAATATGTTGCCGTGGAGTTTCTTTCTCCGTTCTTCTCCACGAAAGACCTAGGGTTTGCGAACGGAAGTAGCTTGGTAATAAATACCTAGTCTTGATTTTGTGCTTTTCTTTATAAGCCCATTCCTGTACAAAAGTCCTTAGAGATACCTTACATACAGTAAATAAATAACATTAACCATCCTGATATCTAAAACTTGATAATAAAGTCGATATTAATGTCAATAAAACTAGAAATACATATCCTATTTATCACACACACACACATCCATTTTCTATCATCAGAAGTGGGATGTGTGCCCTAATCTATTTATTAATTCTAATGCAATTCTTTTTGTATATTTCATAATCAACGTTGGAGCTGTCAATCGGCACATCCCTGCTGAAAGCTGTGACGTCATCGGATGGATGAGTTGACTTTAGAAGAGCGATGTAAACGTGCTGCCATCTCGAACAACGGGACTACGATGCTACTGAAAAAGATCGAAGCCATGTCGAGGATAACGGAACGAGAACTTCTGCACCACAGTATGAACTTTTTACTAATGTCGGTAAGGCCTCCAGAGGCTCTGCTTTATTATTATTATAATATCTCTTTATCTCAAGTAACATTGTTAGTAACAGTTTTCCTTATTCCTATGTTAGTATTCCTAATAGTTTAATATATTTAAATCCAAAAGTGAGATGAAAAGGTCCTAGATATATAGTGTTATTTTTTTTTAATTATTTGGTTAAGCTTTATTAGAATGTTAACGAAATTAAATAGGAATACAACAAAAGAAAGTGATGTCAGGTAGTTGCAAAGAAAAAGAATGTGTGTATACTTTTTATTTAAAAAATGACTCTGTTTACATTAAAAATAATAGGACGACGAAACTGCAACAGAATTATCTGAAACAGTTTGTGTATTATTTTATTGAGGTTTGACCTTCAAAGCAATAACAACTTTGAATAGAAGTATTTGAAAAGACCTGTCGATTGATAGGATATTAGTTACACTGATCAACAAAATTGTAGCTTTTTGTCACACGAAAACTTTTATCTAACGTTGAATTTACTAGGGCCAACAAACAATAATACAGCAAAAAAATAATTGACATATCAGGTTTCTTTTGCAAAAAAGCATATATTTTCGCAAAACAAAAAAAAATAGTAAATAGTTGTTGTTTGGAAAAACAAGTAAACTAAATGAAATATCTTTTGATCCGAAGAAAATATGAGAGTTGAGACTATTGACATTTTTGTTAATTTAGTATAACTTTCATTTGCAAAATGCAAGGGTTGGCATGATTAAAACAAGTTGTTTTGGAACACAGGTTGAAATCGGTTTGAATTTGAACAGCGTTTTTTTATTAAACAAAAAAACACGTTTAAAATATTGTATAAAACTTTAAAATTACCATTTATGACAAATTACTACATTTAAAATTAAATTAAATAAATATTTAGGAGTAGGAATAGCTTTAAATAAAATCTAACGGAGTCTTGCTATGTTACATTTTTGAACTTTTATTGGGACTGTACTTAAATAAAACATTATTTTTGTGATAAGTAATTTATTCAATCAAATGCCTTTGTACCAAGATTCGTACAAGATATCACCTATTTTTGAAACATTAGCAAATGATAATTTCAATTTCAAAACAATCAAAGTTATAACAATGTGAATTGATAAATAACATTATTTATTATCAAACCAAAAATTGTGGTCCCTAATTTCGACTGTCTAAAAAAAGTTATTCTATGGTTAAGTGTTAATTCCCCTCATTTTTTTATACATGTTGGTGTTTTCCCCTACTCATAGAATAGAATTCATAGTTCATATGCCCCGTCGGTCCCGCTAGGAAAGTCCTTATGCCAACCCAATGTAAAAAATCAACATTAAATCCGATACTACTAGAAAAGATTACGCAGCATACAAATAGATGTTTAACTATTGATCATTTTTGTAAATATGTAATTTACTATTGAGTCTAAAAATATGATCTAGTGTAGAAATGAAACATAAAGCTCGAATGAATAACAAATAGTGCCCTAAACAAAAAAAATAAAAACACTTGTTTATAACAATTTGAACTGTTAGTTAAAAAAAAAATAGTTGAAGAGAAACTGTTCAAAATACAAATTGATGGTCTTTTTGAAGTAGTATTTTAACTGGCTTATAAGCTTTGATATTAAAAGAAAGAGTAGTTGTAGATCTTCTGTTCAATGACCAAGTTAATCAGGCGGTCATTTTCATAAGATACGATTAGGAGTTTATATATTATGTTTTATTTTTTCAAGAAAAATCTTCTTTCATTTTGCAATAGGTCGATAGTTTAGACATCTGTTTGCTGTTTGTCTCACAAAATAAAAAGGTGCTTTAATTATGACTTTAACAACCTAAATATTATGATAAAATGGAACAAATCTCTACTTGAATAATATGAAAACTAGTTACAATTTGATCGAATGAACCGAAATACGATCTGAATCTTAGCCTCAAAATTAAAAGTATAGCTTAGTAAATCGGCTAAAAAATCATGATTTTGAAAAGGTCTCGACTTGATAGAACTATTCGCAATGATAATAATAATTGTCAGCATAACCGAGTCGATTTCTTTGGGAAATAAAATGCAAATCCTTTGATTCATGTAGCAAAAAAAAAATTCATGTACATAATACCATGCAAAAGAAAATGAAAAATTAACAAGTGATAGACGTCATATTGTCCATGATATAATTATATACACTTTTTGAATACAAATAAAAGAGAAAAAAAAAGAAACTAAGTTGAATCTAGAGAAATAAGTGTTACTGTGCTATCGTATGTATTGTATTTTATATTAGTGAAGGTTTATGATACTAAATTTAAAAACATGATTGTATGATGTGTAATATGGATGAATAAATAAAACCTTGGCTGTGGTTAAACATTCACTGACTGCGGGTGATTGAGCTTCACCGACGGCGGGGTTTTTGGTCTGCCCAGTAAAGTTATAAGTAAAATTGTAAGTGAGGATTATGAACTGCTGGTCGGTCACTGCCCTGATATCTTTCTGAAATTCACGCGCAGCAGGTGATAGGACTGATATGTCAAGGCCAGAGACTATTGTATGAACTGCTGGTCGGCCACTGCCCTGATATCTTTCTGAAATTCACGCGCAGCAGGTGATAGGACTGATATGTCAAGGCCAGAGGCTATTATATGAACTGCTGGTCGGTCACTGCCCTGATATCTTTCTGAAATTCACGCGCAGCAGGTGATAGGACTGATATGTCAAGGCCAGAGACTACTTGAAAATTATTTATCTATTTATTTATTTTTCGTTTGTTCATTCCATATACATATCATTACATGAAAGAAAAAAAAAGAAATATTTATTTAATTATTTATTTCTATCATTATAGTCAGTTAGGTACTTCGAGAGCGAAGTACTTGTCAGTATGGCCGTGTTAGATATGGTATATAACCCCAATGCAATAAATAACAATTGAATATTTTTATCGATTTAAGTTAAGGTTAAAAATAAATACTTACTGAATTTCTAATTTATTTAATCAAGTTATAAAATGATAGTACTGTACAAGATTTGTTTACTATTGTGATAGATGTGGTATATAGCCCCTATGTAATAAATAATAGCAATATATTATTTAAAACAACTATCAAATAATTTCTGAACGAAATCAGTTGATGTTCAAATATTTATCGAATTATGTCCACGTTGCAAATAAATCTAATCAAGCTTTAAAATGAATCTACTGTACAAGATTTGTTTATTATTGTGATAGATATGGTATATAGTCCCTTTGTAATAAATAATAACAATATATTTAAAACAACGATCGAATGATTTCCGAACGAAATCAGTTGATGTTCAAATATTTATCGAATTATGTCTAGGTTACAAATAAATACTTACTGAATTTCTTAATTATCTATTCAAGTTTTAAAATGCTTCTACTGTACAGGATTCGTTTATTATTGCTTATTTTATTACTTATTTGACTGCAATGTATGAGGATCTGTGATTGGTTAATAATGGCGGTAATATTTCTTGGGGGTGGTACAATTCTAGGTTTATAAAAACAGATGTACCCTCACATTCGTGGTCATTATTCTTCAATCGCTGTATGAGATAAGCCGTGCTCTGATTGTTGTTCTGTTTGATAAAAATGTGAAATAATAATAGTGAATCCAAGTGTGTGAAGCTGAAAGTTATAATTTGTGTTCTAACGTTCTACAGTGAAAATGTAAGTTAATAGATATTTATTATGATCTGAATATTACTGATAATGTATGTTTTATAAATGTGTACTGATATTGTATGTTTTATAACTGTGTAAAATATGTTGCCGTGGAGTTTCTTTCTCCGTTCTTCTCCACGAAAGACCTAGGGTTTGCGAACGGAAGTAGCTTGGTAATAAATACCTAGTCTTGATTTTGTGCTTTTCTTTATAAACCCATTCCTGTACAAAAGTCCTTAGAGATACCTTACATACAGTAAATAAATAACATTAACCATCCTGATATCTAAAACTTGATAATAAAGTCGATATTAATGTCAATAAAACTAGAAATACATATCCTATTTATCACACACACACACATCCATTTTCTATCACATGCATAGCACGGTGGACGCCATCATGCGCATGAGAGCCCTCACGACGGGGTAGAATGGAACCGGCAAGAGATGTCGTGCGGTGTTCCACAGGGATCGGTCTTGGGGCCGCTCCTGTGGAACATCGGTTACGACTATGTGCTGCGCGGCGACCTCCCTGGCGTCGGCGTAATATGTTACGCCAACGACACGCTCGTCCTGGCGGAGGGAAAGTCGCACCAGGTGGCGGCTGACCTGGTGACTAAAGCGGTTGCGACAGTCGTTGGAAGGCTCCGGCAGTTGGGACTCGACGTGGCGCTTCACAAAACAGAGGTCATCGTCCTCGACAGCCGGTGGAACTTCAAGGAGCACTTATTGCGTTTGGCCCCAAAGCTGAACCGGGCAGCAGTAGCTCTCAGGTAACTCCAGCCCTGTGGCTGGATAGGTGTCACGGCGTCCTGACCTACCGCATGACGCAGGCCCTCACCGGACACGGAAGTTTCGGAAGGTACTTGTGTCGGAATAGGGAGGAAAGACACGCCTGGGTGTCACCACTGCGAAGATCGCCCGGAGGACACAGTAGAGCATACGGTGCAAGACTGCCCCTCTTGGGCAGAGCATCGCCGTGTCCTCATGGCAGCGATAGGCGGAGACCTCTCGCGCTCGGCATTGGTCGAGGCCATGCTGCGGGGCGAGACGGAGTGGGAAGCAAGCGGTCGCCTCCTTCTGCGAAGCAGTTATGCTTGCGAAGGAGGAGGCTGTCCGCGAGAGGGAGAGGACAGCGTTCTCCCTCCGCTCCAGTCGCAGTGGTAGGCGCCCACGGCGACTCCAGCCACCGCGGGCGCGGGCATGCGAGCGGCGAGTAATGAGCAACTCGCCGCCCGACCTTGGACCAAGCCCGGGTTAACGGCGCGTTGTGTTTTCTCCAAGCTCTGTAAGTACTCGTGCATAGTGGTCAACTAGGCAGACACTCTTTAAATTGAGGCTATTATTAGACGATGGAGGCTTTGATTCAATGGTTTGGTGAATTGATCGGGGATAGCCGATTTCAATGATTTTGGTATCAATTTAAAAATAGTTATTAAAGCACCTACTCTAGATCGCACAGAATCCACACGAATTCCATACTTTTTGGTCGCTAATATTACCTATTCAGTTTTGTAAAATAAGAGAATTTTTTAATTGTTCTTATAAATAGCCAGTTTTTTTTGGTCTAATACTGGTCAACATGAAAATTACCCATTACTTGAAACTGCATTACATCTTTAGTATTAGACCCCCTTAATCTAAATATACCTACAACTAAAAATGAATAGTTAGCCCTTATTATTGATTTATGCCATATTTAAGAAAATACCGGGTAACTTGGTAGATATCATTTTATATTATGAGATTTCAAATAATTTTGTGAGTGTACCCGCGTAAATTTTGTTATTAAGCTTTCGTTTAATGTGTCTTATAGTGTTTGTGTTTCATTTGATTGTTAAAACACGAAATTTTATAAGTTTTTTCGACAATTTTCTGGTGCTAAAACTATAATTTTAATTATGTCACGTAACTGTGTAAATAGTGCAGACAATTTTTGCTACATATGTGGTAACGTGAATTGCAGTAGTCAAAGATGCCCAATAACCCATTGTATAGAATCTGCTTAACTTCATTATTTTGGAAAAAAAAAATCAAGATAAATCTTGGGTTTTTAGTTGCAGTACCTTGTCCTTCTAATTTACTCAAGTGGAATCGTTCAATGTCTTTCGATGTTCCAGTGATATGGAGGGAACCTACTAATCATATTAATGATTGTTATTTTTGCTTGACATCTATCCAGCACAATATAATATCACGGTATATCAAAACTTTGATTCGATTTTACAACGAATCAAAGTTTTGATACGACAAACGAAAAAAAAGAGGAATTGTTGAATAAAAAAGGTTAAATACTTCGTAAATATTTTAAAATACTCAGTTTCATGAAAAAAGTTTATTAAAAAGTAATGAGCATTTATATTTTTTTAAATAACTGATTTATATTCTACCTACTTAATTTTACTCTTAAGTCATATATTTCGATACCAGCAATATTTTTAAAATAAGAGCTAACTTTAAAATTTGGTTTATATTTTCGTATTCAGTGACCCCAAATTAGTAAAATAACAAAGCATTTATTTTAAGGGCAAACAAAAAGTTAAATTTTGTAGACCAGGTTTCTACTCTACTTCCACGTCTTTTATCAGAACTACAAAGCACCATTTATTGTCAAAGAGAACTATCTGGGCCTGTTGATATGTCGAAGTAGGTACCGGTCCCCATGGAGACCTAGTATAACATCAATATTTTTTGTATCGTAGAGGCCTGCGCTGCCTATCTATTTTTAGTCAACGATCCGTTTTTTGTAAGAAAATATATTATTTATTTTGCTCAACCTTGAACAATGTTATACGATGTGGTTCATAGCCAAGGCCGCAGGTTAAACGCGCGCTTTTTATAACAGAATTTGGGCGAGCTTAGTTTTTCTATAGGTTAGTGCGTTGCGTCGCCGCCGGCCTGTGTACCTACTTGTGTTGCGTCGACGCAACGCAGTTGTGGCATAACATGCGTTGACTTTTGACTAAAACGCGACGCAATGCATATTATTGCAAAAGGTTCACGGTAGAGGTGCATAAAAATGTAGGGTAATTACATACTCCAAAGTGCGCCTTATGGCGCCTTATGGTAAAATAAACAATAACCGCTTCAAAGTGTCAGCAGTTGCGAGCGTTAAGTGTCGGTAAGGGTGGGGGAGGGAAAACTCGCCCTGATTTCCACATTACAGCATCAAAGCTTCAGTACCCCGGTTTCTGCCGCAGTGCGCGGACGTGTACTTCGTGCCAGGTGTTCTCGTGTCCGCGAATGCGATGTCGAGTGAAATCGAGTGCTAATGTGCGCAAATAGAAGTGAAGAGTGAGTGTTGCACTGGAATGTTCTTTGTTCATCAGGAGTGAACATCACGGGATATTAAAATGTGAGTAAAAGTAATTATGAATGGTCGTGTTTTCGGGTTACTGGCTCAATAACATCTTATTGAAAACATGGTAATAAAAAATCAACAATATTTTTTTAGGGGAAGGGGATTTTTATAAAAACTGTCAAAAGCTGCTGCTTACATATCTTACGGTTAGTGGGTTGTCCTGTGGGGGCGGATTTAACTTCCGCCAAAAAAATGCAAAACGTTTGAAATATCTATCCGCTAAATTTATTTTTCTACTAAGGTCACATTCATAAATAATGCTGAAAACAACAACTCCGTGTCCGTTCAAGATTGTATCAATCCTAAAAACCAACAATAAAAATTAGTCCACATTGTCTCTATTAGTCCGTATGTCTTAATTTATAAAGGATGATGGTGCGTCTGCCCTAGTTCTCTGCAGTGCTATTTTCTATTCTATTACGTTCACGAGCTCACTTCGCTTCGGTAAAGTGAGCGCACAATTGAACTCATTTGTAACGTAAATCAACGCAGAATCTGAACGAATTAATAAAGAAATTCTCTAAACATCGCGTTCGAAATTCGAACTCGGTGTCTCGTGAGAATCCGAGATAATTTTCTTTTAAATAAATGATTCGATTGTGCACTGACTTGGGTGAAGTGAGCCTGTAAACGTAACAAAATAGCACTTTAACTCAAGAAAAACACAGGAAATTGATAATCAAATCAAGTACCATACTTTTATTTATACCTATAACAGAAGTAGGTAATGTATGTATTTATTCACCCTCAAGCAAAAGGTCACCTGTTTGTAAAAAAAAATTAAACGAACCATTGTCTTTACGATGTTTGAATAAATAACATAAGGCGTAATACCACCATAAAAATTACAGTATTACAAGATGTTAATATACCTAATTATAAATTAATCATCATCATCATATCAGCCGTAAGACGTCCACTGCTGAACATAGGCCTCCCCTTTAGACTTCCAATACGACCGGTTGTGAGCGGCCTGCATCCAGCGTGATCCTGTGGCCTTCATAAGATCGTCTGCCCACCTAGCGGGTGGACGTCCTATAAATTAATAATAATATTTAATTATGAATTTAATAATCAATTCGGCGATATACGTGGCCCTTGTAATAGGAAAGTTACTGTGGTGTTTGGTTTTAAGGATTAAGAGTATCCTGTGTCCGTCTCTGTACCTACATCTGATAATGTATAATTATGCAAAATTTCAGGATGATTGGTTCAGTGGTTTAGGAGTGCAAAGTTAACAAACTTACTTTCACATTTTTAAACTCAAATTACCTTTTCATCTATTTTAACCCTTTTCATCTCTCCTGAAGTGATATGCCCGATATTAATTTTCATTATTATTTAGAACACTATTACTAATGTTATACCACCCATATAAGGGATAGGATGCAATCAATATTGAGAATAATTGTATTTTTTTTTTTAACAATTTTTAAACTTCAACTAGGTTCAGATTTCGTGCGCGCACGAACAACGGGAACGACTGGAGTTATTCTGAAACAATTTTTTATGTTTTCCTTTGATTTTTCCATTGAAATCAAAATACGAATATGAAAATAACAATTTCCGATGAAATACGCATGTTAATAGCATTGGATAAGTTCCCAGGCACGTGTTAGGTTATTCTGGGAAACTGTTTATTTATATACATTAGATACCTTTTATTGCGCAGAATACAAATACGTATTTACGCAGTATCCTTTGAAATAGTATTTGATCTAAAGTACGTAAGGATTTGCAGTGTATTTGCTAGCAATCTAAATAACAGAAGTGCATGCGTTTTTAGGGTTCCGTATTCAAAGGATAAAACGGGACCCTATTACTAAGACTCAGCTGTCCGTCTGTCAATCTGTCACCAGGTTTTATCTCATGAACCGTGATAGTAAGTTGAAATTTTCACAGATGATGTATTTCTGTTGCTGTTAGAACAAATACTAAAAAATAGAATAAAATAAATAACTTAAGGGGGCTCCTATACAGAAACGTGACTTTTTAGCTCAAAATTGATAATTGCAACATGACGCTTGAAATAATCACAGAAAATTTACTTCACTTTAAAAATAAACGATTAGGTAAATAAAAAAAAATTGTAGACAAATAATTAATTAATTATCTACAAAAAACTGAGTTTTTTGTAGATAATTTTACAGAACCCTTGCGCGTGCGAATCCGACTGGCTCTTGGCCGGTTTTCTAGTTTATAGGTCTACAAACACAGCTCCATTGGACTTTGCTTACCATGGAGAGACACTAGATATTAATAGTCTGTGAACCTTGACAGTGTATTAGCTTCTCACAACACAGTACATCTTCCGAGTTGGCCCGCGTACATTGCTTGTTTAGTTACCTAGTTTATGTTACTGCTCCCAACATAGCAGTCGAGGGACTGTGACCATGAAATGTAACCGAACTACTATGTTATTTACGTATCAGCTGATTCATTGTGCTGATTGATGTTGATATTACTATACAGTTGTAGAATGGCATTGTATGGAGCTAGGTAGGCTAGTGGATTGTACTTATAAATCTAGGTAGTTCAGTGTGGCGATTTAATACGCTGTCGTGTCATCGAGTGTTTTATAAATATTTACAAGCTATGCATCTCGCGTTATTCACATAATTATATTATAACCATGTTATGTCCAGTTAAGTGCTACTTCTAATGATAAGTACTTGACTTAACAATTATGCGGGATAGGTAAGGTAAATGTAAACATTTACCTCTTTTTACTAAAAAAAAACGCTGCCCCACACTAAGGATTTCTTCTGTATCGTGGGTGCGTTTACAAACACTCAGACCCGAAACAACTACTTGTTGGTCGTACAAATAATTGTCCCGTGTTATGATTAGGGTTACCAACTTTTTTTCTATCAAATATAGTATTTTTGAAGTTATTAACTAAAAAAAAATAGTAGGTAGATGGCAAAAAAATGAAAAAGAAAATAGTATGTGGTTTAAATATGTATTTTTTTTAAATGAATATTTTTTGCTACTCTGCGCCTTACTAATTAAATTTTTATTTTTTTAAAAGCATGTAATTGATTGCAATCTAAATTTAAGTTAATAAAGTTAAACACCATTAATTCAGATTTTCAAAGGCTGCATTCTGCTTTACGCAAAATATAGTAGTTTCGCCTACTATAAATATTTTTTAGAAATATAGTATTTGATAGCTTAAAATAGTAGGATACTATATTATATAGTAGGGTTGGCAACCCTAGTTATGATCCAACCCGCGACACGCTGCGCAGAAGTCGATCATCTCAGCCACTGCAAAGAAAAGTTCTTCTTTTAAAAATCATGTTTATTTAAATAACACGCTTCCCAACAACATCAAAATCCTATCATACTTGAAAATCTTTTAAAGAAGGGTGTGAAGAAACGTTAGACGTTAATTTGAAAACTCAATTCAGTATTATGCCACGGTAAGCTCGTTGCGGGAATTGGAACTGGAAATGGAAAATCGTCTCGTTATTTTAGAAAATAATTCCATTTGCGAGAAAAGTCTCGTGTTGTACTTATTTAACGTCCGTAGAACTGTCTTAGTGTAGAATAGAAAGAGTTAGCGATGAAAACGTGATTCAATAAATTAAATCGTCGTGTTCCATCACGTGTGTGCCTGAATAGGTGCGTCCCCACAGAGCGCGCAGCCTCTCGAGGCATTTTCCGCGCGAAGCAGCTCGGTTGGTGTGGACGTGTCTCGGGCGAGACAAGTGACAGCGCTGCCGCGGTCGAGTGCCCGAGCCATCCAATGTCGGCTTTTGTTTTGCTTGCGTATATTGTTATCGGTCACAAAACAATAGACGCGTCCACACAGAGTGAGCAGCCTCGCTTGTCAGTTTCCTCGCGCAGCAAATGCATCGCGAGGCTGCGCGCTCTGTGTGGACGCACCTAATCAATGCCTGAATGAGGTATCAGCAATCTCACAAGGCTGAATTGGGTTTCGCCGGACTGACTAAACAATACTACTGTCCTGGAACGCTAAAGGATACTGCAGGAACAGAGTAGATTTTTAGTTAAAGACTGACAGTCCCATTCGCTTCTGGATGGAGGCTTTCCACGATTTCACACCTCAAAAAAAGGTGCGTAGTACTCACAACCGGCATGCATTTATCATGAGATGTATGAAAGTGGACAAGGCCAAAGTATGCCATAGCAGTGGCGTTCTCTAGTTGTAGTCACACCAATAGGAAAAAAGCGTGAGATTATGTATGTATGTACCTATGTCCATTTCAATTGTGAATACATTTAGGCTGATTATCTGAGGAATAAAAATTTTATTCCTCCGATAAAAGTTATCTAACTATTGAAAAATCAGCCCTTAGGTAAGTACTCGTACATTTACTCGACAGACACGACGTTCGTTTGTCTATTGTTCAATCTGTTGGTGTGTATGATTTGTGTTCATAGTCGCAGGAAATGTTATTGTGCACGCTAACTATGTAAACTGTTTATGTTGAGACAACGTAATGCCATCATAAACATAACAGGTGAAATGTTACTGTCATTATTTATATTTATTTCCTAGGGAATAAATGTGGTGTTATCTCATAACGTTGTAAATTCAACACAAATGTAAGGATTCCCCGGGGACGCTGGACCGTGATCCCGGAACGTAAAGGGCTTTTGAAGGACACCGTGGTTTTTAGTCAGTACAAGTCTGACAGTCCCTCCTGCCCTGACCTAGGTGGGAGGACAAATTTGATGATTTTACCACGCTAAAAAAAGTATGGTTTCCCAGAGGAATTACTGATAATATTTCTGTAATAAATATGTCTTTTTATCCACTCCTAGGCGATACAGTCGGGGTAGTAAAAACAAATTCACATTTCTCACGTGTCCCTCGAGTCTACTCCATTATTGAGGAAAGTATGTTCGATTAACAGCTCGGCCTCACTCTCACGTTTCACGTTATTAATCCCCTGCCTACGATTAAAATTTATTGTTATAAATACAGTACCCCGTTGCTGAAGCTGTCGTAACATCGATTTTTATCTCCACTAAAGGCGCGTTTTGGACACATTTTGAAACAGTTGGTATTGAAACAAGTGATCGTTAATAGATATTTTCATTTAATTTAATCTTAAAAAGAATCACTTATAAGGTGCGACGATTGGGCATCAAAAGCGCCCATGTGTATCACTATCAAAATTTGAGAACACAATAATTATAATTACCAAAATATAACATACGTTTATTTTTATTTTACAAAAAGTAATTATTCTCTTATAGGCCTTTGTTCAACAGTCAAGTCATCGGGCTTATGATGATGATTAAATTGTCTAGTCATCTTGTAAAATGTCATATAAATGAATTTTTTAGATTATAAAGCTGACTGCTTTAGCTGCTGTCACCATATGAGTACAAATATGTAATAAGCAGGAATAACATTCCAGTCGCCACCAAGGCTGTTTCAATTGATTAGGCGCCCGTTATATAAGTATGTTTTGATTACATGCCTACTAATATACGGAATGATAGTGTCTAAACACACTATGCCGAAGTTACGCGACCGAAGTTCGGCACAATTACGCCTGCAATGCTATTTGAATTACTGACGACACACTATGCCGAAATTACGTCGCGTCATAGCGTACAGCGTAACTTCGGTCGGGCGTAAGTTCAGGGGCAACTTATTCTGTGACCACACATTATACGCGACCGAAGTTCGGTTCGATTACCGACTAAGATCCGGGGGCGGGGAGCAGCAGGGAGCCGCCCGCGCCACCCGCGCCGAATTTCTGCCGCGTAAGTTCGGCACTTATGGTGTGTCATATCAGCCAAATACGTCGGAACGTGAAATCAGCCGCCGAACTTCGGTCGCGTAACTTCGGCATAGTGTGTTTTGTCACATAAACGTAGCCGTACTCTTTTATAATAATGTAGAGAAAAGATAAATTAGAAAACAATCAACAAGGAACAGAATATCTAATACTTAGACTAGACACTAGATAGCCTTGCTCAATGAGTCTATGTACTTTGCGAAGGTAATAAGTATAGCCTACGTAAAGTACACAATCCGTCAATCAAGGCCTTCGCGTGCACAATACATATTCATGATCTCAAGATTTCGAGAAGGTCATTCTTGTTCATTCAAACAGATACATTAACCTTCTTCAAGCTCAGGTTCAAGTACTCCAAAGTATTCACATGTTTGTAACCCGAGTATAGTAGTGTGCTTGATTGATAGTTAAAAACGAGTACCAGTTGATATGTCATACTCACATACTTTAGAGCAGTGGTGGCCCAGTGGTATCGGCCTCGACTTACGAGTTGTAGGTCGTGGGTTTGAACCCCGTCAGGCGCATTACTTTGTGTAATTTGTTTCAACACCACTGGGCACTGCTCTCAAAACGGTGAAGGAAAACATCGTGAGGAAACCGGCATGTCCTAGAACCAAAACTTCGAAGACATGTGACATCTACCAATCCGCACTGGGCCCGCGTGGTAGATTACGGCCCACTCCCTCTCACAGAGAGGAGGCCTGTGTCCCAGCAGTGGGAACATTTATAGGCTGATGATGATGATGATGACATACTTTACTACTGCAATTACTTACAACATCGAGGTGTAAGAAGTTACACTCCGTGCAACTACATAAAACGCAACAAGTGTATCGTTGTTTTTTAGGGTTCCGTAGCCAAATGGCAAAAAACGGAACCTTTATGGATTCGTCATATCTATCTGTCTGTCTGTCTGTCCGACCGTATGTCGCAGCCACTTTTTTTTTGAAAGTATAAGAGCTATCCTATTGAAACTTGGTAAGAAGATGTGTTATTTGAACCGAATCAAATTTTGGGGGTTCCCCATACATAGAATTGAAACTCAAAATTTTTTTTGTTCACCAAACCCATACGTGTGGGGTATCTATGGATAGGTCTTTAAAAATAAATGATATTGAGGTTACTAATATCATTTTTTTCAAAACTGAACAGTTTGCGCGAGAGACACTTCCAAAGTGGTAAAATGTGTCCCCCCCGTGTTACTTCTAAAATAAGAGAATGATAAAACTAAAAAAAAATATATGATGCAAACTTCAATTGAAAATTGGTTCGAACGAGATCAAGTTATTAGTTATTTTTTTTAATACGTCATAAATCGTAAACTACAATTTACCTTTCAAAGTTACAACCAAACAAGAACTTTTATATTACGTTACTTGCTACTACGGAACCCTTCATGGGCGAGTGCAACTCGCACTTGGCCAGTTTTTTTATTTATTATTATTAATAATAATGATGTTATTAATCAACAAGTATGGTAGACTCTATCTCATTATACAACATTTATTTGGCTGTAATGTCAATGTGTTGGGTGGAAGTAGTTAAAACACTAATCCAAGAGATGGCGCCACACTACCGTAAAGGGTTCAAACGAGGAATAGAGAATTTCAGCTTGCAGGTGTGTGTGGGTTGCAATGGCCTAGTTGGTTAAGGCGTCTGGAGTACTTATCCAGAAGACGCGGGTTCGAATCCCACTTGCAACAGAATTTTTCTTTCCTCAAAAAAAAACTTTAATAATGATGTTGTTGAGTGAAGCACGCTTGCCTAGAAGTTACCTATTCATTCTTAATTTAAAGATCACAAGGCCTTCCTTTTACGTTTTTGTATCACTCCATTTCTGGCAGTGGTACGGGACTTTGTAATCTTCATAATCACCCAAGCAGAATTGGTAAGCTCCTACCTCGTTTCCATACCGGACCCAAGGTATCCCTGGAGGACATCCCTGGGGGTGCCACGGGAACATGGATTCATCAGATATTCACAGTAACACATGAAAATGTACATGTACATTTATTATACACATACGTATGTACTTACTATATTATATACCTAGGTAAACATACACACATCAAAAACAGTTTGTGATCAGTGATCACAGCATCATCTGAGATGTTTTAAATTCTAAATCTTTGTTTTTAAATATAAAAAAAAACGATTTTTCAAAGTGATCGCAAACTTTTTTTGATGTGTGTAGTGTATGCGCGGGCGCATTGGCGTTGTCAGTCGGTTACCAGCCGTAGGCGAGTGAGCACGTCTTTAGACTTGCGCATACAGTGTATCCTGATCAGATAACCTGAGTGACAAAAAGTGTGTTTTATTGACCCCCGAGACATTACAAATGGCGACGAGGATAAAAGTGAGTACATGACACATTAAAAACAAAATAAAATGAAGGAAGGAATATAAGTAATTGTTTATTGCCTATCAGTTGTTTGCGGGTAGATTCGTTCCAAATAGCCTATTACAAATTATTTGTTATTATATAAGAAAAAATACTAGCAAATTAACACTCATTTTACATTGAGTTACGAGCTAAATCAAAATCACATATGAATCGAGCCAATACGTAAGCAATTGTTACTGATAAACAGTTTCATACCACTATCCTTCATTGTAAATGGCCATGCATCGTATTAGATGGAAAATAAGGCCACGCAAGGATACTACAAAAATATAATATTGTGCAAGTATGCGACCTAACGGTAACTACCCACAATTAGTAAAAAAGTTTAACCAAACGTAATTATCGACATAATGAGATTTATGATCGAGATAATAAGAAATACTTACCTAACTGTTCACAACACAGTAGAAAGGATAGGTAATTAGTTATTTCAGCTCGCTTAAAGATATTATTACTTACAGAATTAATTTTGTTTATGGATTTGTTATACTCATTAGTAAAAACCTATTATTAAATAGCTTTAGATAATGTCATCATTTTAATAATAGACTTATTGAATTTGGAAGTGTTGATAGCAAAAGTACGTATGTTGTGTTTACACTATACTACTATACATATTCTACTTTTACTGTTTTATTTGAAGAACAATTACATCACAATAGTTAAATTAGGTAGATAACCTAACCTAACTATTTTTATGCTTGCACAATTTATACATATTCGGAAAACAGTTATAATAAAGGTACACTTAAAGGCCACGCAATGAGTAAATAATAAAGGGCCACGCCGTTTAAATAAGTACCTAACAAAAGGCCACGCAATGAGTAAATAACAAAGGGCCACGCCGTTTAAATAAGTACCTAACAAAAGGCCACGCAATGAGTAAATAACAAAGGGCCACGCCGTTTAAATAAGTACCTAACAAAAGGCCACGCAATGAGTAAATAACAAAGGGCCACGCCGATTAAATAAGTAACAATTTTAAAAGGAATGTAAATTATTAAAAAAAAAACAAACATTTACAAAAATATAATGAAGTCCACGCAATGAGTACTCGAGAAATCTTTAATTCAAGCTCAGAGCTGATAAATGGTTAGTAACAATTTTCTTAAACAGCTTGTGTTAGTAAAACATATTTTGATTATCAATTACAATTAATTACATTTATACAATTTCAATTATAACAAATTAAATAAATGATACAAAATTTGCATAACATTTGCATAAAATTGAAATAAAATTTGCATAAAATTGAAATAAAATTGAAATAAAATTGAAATAAAATTGAAATAAAATTGAAATAAAATTGAAATAAAATTGAAATAAAATTGAAATAAAATTGAAATAAAATTGAAATAAAATTGAAATAAAATTGAAATAAAATTGAAATAAAATTGAAATAAAATTGAAATAAAATTGAAATAAAATTGAAATAAAATTGAAATAAAATTGAAATAAAATTGAAATAAAATTGAAATAAAATTGAAATAAAATTGAAATAAAATTGAAATAAAATTGAAATAAAATCGAAATAAAATCGAAATAAAATTGAAATAAAATGAAATAAATATGAAATAAAATTGAAATAAAATCGAAATAAAATTGAAATAAAATAGAAATAAGTAAAGTTGTATTACTGTTACTGATTTTCAGTAAAAAGCCACGCAAGGTACAACAAAAAATAGGGCTATGCAGTTGTAATACTGTTACTGATTTTCAGTAAAAAGCCACGCAAGGTACAACAAAAAATAGGGCTATGCAGTTGTAATACTGTTACTGATTTTCAGTAAAAAGCCATGCAAAAATAAGAGTCAATATTTTATTGCTACCCAAAATGACTCGTGCATCATCCATAGTTCCCAACTTAGACATTTCGATTGCGAAAGCGATCCGACATCTGTCGGCACTCGCTGGAGGAAATGGAAGAGGGCACTTGAAATTTATTTACTGAATGCCAACATCGACACTCCCGTAAAAAAAAAAGAGCTACTCTTCTCCACGTTGGGGGAATAGCAATTCAAGAAGTGTATTAAAACCTTCCTGGAGCTCATGCTGAAGAAGGCGCAGGTGTCGATGATTATGCAATAGCTCTAAATAATTTAGACTGTTTCAAACAATCAAAAAATTTTCTTTGTAGTGGCTTAGAATGCCAAAAAATAATGTTCTTATAGCAGCAGTATTATCGCTAATAAGGGAGCGTTTGGGCACAACTTATAAGGGCAAAACCCTTATACTCCTCTTATAGTTGCTTTATAGTTTCAAACTAAACTTATAATGGCAAGAAAAGTGCTCCAACAAAGCCAATACCCCTGTGAGAATGATATGAAGAGCGTTGATAAGGGCGATCACCCTTATACATATTTTATTATGGTCCGATACAAGGTTATTTAAACTTATTGTAGCAAATTAAAGGCTCATAAAAATCCGACGGCCCTTATAGCCGTCTGCAATAAGTATTTTTCTCAGTGATTTACATTATTTTGTGCAACAGTTTGGCAAATAAAGAAAAACGCCAACCATATTATTGAAAATAGTGAGGTTCATTAACAATAGTAACTTAACGCCTTACAAAATTGTTAGGACACTCAAAATTGTCCGCAGTACCGAGCAAGTGGGAAAAGATGGCGTTCTGCGCTGGTCATAATGTAATGAAAATAAATTAAGAAAACTTGAACATTCGTGTAACTGGCGGAAAATTAATTGCAAAGAGAAAAGATCTAATAATAAGTCACTTAAAGCGATATGGGAAATGTTGAATTTCACTACCCATTCTCTTATATCACTACGAATATCAATATTCTCCGACTCTTGATAGCAATATCTATATGTCCTTATCACTATCACTACCGCTACAATTATGTTCTTCCTCACTGGTTTCCTTTTCAATCTCATTTTCTATAAAATAATCCTCTGCGGAACCACTAGCTGATTCGTGAGTATCGGCTTGGTCATTTTGTAGTACCATAAGAGTAGAGGTAGTGTGTGTAAACATCATATAACATGCTAGAATTCATTTGTTGGATAGACGTCTTATAAAATGCTCCTATAAGTTTAAAAGCATCATAGTTACCTTGTGCATTACTTTCCTAAGAATAATTGACCATACTAAAAGCCTTTATATGACTTTGAATATTATGTGGCTAAAAAGCAATGTAACTAGCCTCTATAAGAAAAACAATTTCGAGCCCTTATTGTAGCCGTATAAATTGGATTTATTATCGTTTACCCAGCCAAAATATAAAATTAAAGGTAATTTAAGCCAAATCTTCTAATAATGTGCCACTAAAAGTAATATTGGCATAATGAATGCTCTTTTATAATCAGTTTAAGGGTTTAGACCTTATAAACTTAATGTTATGAGCTTAGTTTGTTTGTTGGGTTACTTTGCTCCAAAACAAAGTCGGATTTATGAAAGATACCTTTTCCGACTCACGAAACAGGAGGAAGGAGAACAATTTGAAATATTTTTTATTAAGGTTGAGAAACCATGCCGATAAATGTCAATTCCATAGTAAAGAAGAGCATATTATCGATCAAATCACGGAAAAGTGTCGATTAATCAAAAAAAAAAAAGAATACTGGGATACAATATGTTTAGACGAAATCATCAGTAAAGCAAATGCTTTAGAAGTTGTAGCCAGGCGATTAGAACAATTTAAAACTGTAAATACAAACGATGCGAATAATTACACTGCATGGTTCCCATATAATTTGAACAATAGAAAATTGTCTGGACTTTAAAAGAGACTGTGACCTCTGAGTTTGTTTCGGATGTTTCTTCTCAGAGTAGTCAGGTACGAAACACCGGCCTCATCTAGTGTAAAATAGTGTCTTTTGACGTGTAAAAGAGTTTGCCAAAACCAATTTACTGAATAAATAATTATAATTTATCATTTATTACAACAAAGCAAAAATAAATGAAATAGATAAGAAAAAAAAAATCAACAAACCGTTCAGACAACGATCATCGAACACAAAATGTAGTAGATGTGGAAACTCCACCCATCTATCCGAAGACACAAAATGCCCCGCAAAAGACAAACGATGTTTAAAATGTGGATTCATTGGTCTTTTCCGAGAACATTGCAGGACTCGACAGAAAAGACAATTTTCCAACAACAGGCCAGACAACAGGACTGTAAAAAAAAAAAAAAGAACCAAGAAAAGAAATAAAAAATGATGCCAATAAATCTGTAATTGACTATATTTTCCACCTGGATGACGGCGAAACTATGAAATGCAATATTAAGGGAGTCACCATTGATATGCTAATAGATTCAAGAAGTAGATGTAATATTATTACAGACAGAATATAACAATTTCTAATAGTCAATAATGTGTAAGTTTCCAACCGGATACGCAAACCTAATAAGACACTTATTTCCTATGGCAGTAAAAAACTCCTGGATATTATAGGCTCCTTTGACGTGGACATTTCAGTCATTAAAAATAAAAGTATAAAGTGTACTGCTTATGTCATCAAAAACAGCACACGCGATTTATTAGGCGTGCTTAAAATTGGGCTTCAATTTGGCTTAATGAATTAAACAATGTGACATCGTTAGGGAAAGCGTTTTCAAAGGAGTGACTGTCCAGATCCCAAATGGGCGAACAGTAAAACCAGTCACTCAACCATATACAACATTATTTTTGGTATATGCGAAACCTGAATATAGTTTGTTCAGAATCAGTAACTGATTCGATTCCATTGCACATAGATTCTTTACACAAAAATACTAGACAGGTGAATCGGGTTTTGGCATAAGCCAAAAATAATTTTGTAGAAGAGTTCCCATTCCCTTAGAAGAAAAGTTTGCCAAAAAACTAGAGGAACTGAAGGATGCGGATATTATCGAGGAAGTAAATGGACCCTCTCCGTGGGTGTCGCCAATAGTTCCCGATCTTAAAGAATACAAGAAGAGGCAAATCTCCCTCAGAGTTGTTTTATAAAAGACAGTTTAGAGACAAGATCCGGGCAGCACCAGACATGGAATACAAATCAATAGAAGAAGAAGTGAGAAAGAGATCTGCAAATGAAGGAAAAAGGGAAGGAGCATGGGGATCTCAAAAGTAAATAGGAGAAAAAGTATTGGTGGAAAATTTAATCAAAGATAATAAGTTGACCCCCAATTTCAATCCTGCGCATACAGTAACGGACGTGAGAGGTTGCGATGTTATCAAAATGATGAAACCGGGAAAGAATATCGTCGTAATGTAAAATCAAAATAGTGGTAATAGTGATTTAAGAGAAAATGATGAACTAGCGTAAATAGTAAATAATTTTGTTAATTTTGTACTATAATATTGTTATTTACTGTTATCAACTATGTCTTTAAGATTTGTTACACAGATTTAAAATTAAGTAAATCATTGCTGTTCTGTAAAACTTTGCGGTAAATCTGAAATAATTATATTTAAAACATTTGATTAGTTATCCACCAATTATAGGTGTTTAGGTCGGAATATTAAAACCTAATCTAATATTGTAATTTTGAAACATTTCAATTCAATTAAAATAAAGAAGGGATGTAGTGTATGCGCGGGCGCATTGGCGTTGTCAGTCGGTTACCAGCCGTAGGCGAGTGAGCACGTCTTTAGACTTGCGCATACAGTGTATCCTGATCAGATAACCTGAGTGACAAAAAGTGTGTTTTATTGACCCCCGAGACATTACAATGTGTATGCATTCTTCGCATTTTATTGAAAATGGCACTACTGCATAATTTTGATGCGTTGTTGCTACGTTGTTCATACATAATAATACGAATGTCATGAGTCATTTTGTTTACGTTTGACTTTGATTACACTATTTACATTCATTAATGATCGGCCCACGTGTAAACTCTTTGTGTTGTACAGTACTTTATACGTCACCGCTTGTTTGTTGCAATCAAAACACTGCACGATGTAAACTTGGCATTGAATACTTGAAAGTAAACATATTGTACCGATATTCAATTGTCTAGTGTGTTTTCATAGCTATAAGGTATTTATTTACTTGCAGTCGATATTACTTATCCTTATTTCTGCGAGCTATCAGGATTAAAAGAATAGTTACGTGTGGTTATGAAACAGCCATATTTCGTACCCTTATTGCAAAAACCGATTATCTGCATCAAAATTCGAGCGATAAATAGGTTTTACCTGCAGCTTCGTCGTGACTTGAGGATTCGATTTCTATATTTAACAAAAATTGGTTTAAAATGCAGATAATCGGTTTTTGCAACAAGGGTACGATTTATACATAATTATGAATGATTGCCTCGCTAAAGAAAGTAAAAGGAAATGTAGAGAAGAAAGTCGTTACTTATTTTTTTAACAATTATACATATAACTAGCTTCTGCCCGCGACTTCGTACGCGGATCCTGTTACTTATGCCAGCGGCAACGGGGTCGTCAAAATCGAAGTTCTGAAACGTCTGTTATCGAATTCTAAGAGCCCGGGGACGGTACAACAACGGGATGCGCGAGACGATTCGAGACGTTCCAGACCTTTCATTTTTGTAAGTCAACAGGAAATGCCAATCAGACTAAACAACTTTTACTCGGCGACCTCCCTGACAGCGTCGGCGTAACATATTACGCCGCTCGTCCTGGCGGAAGGAGAGTCCGCAACAGGCGGCGGCCGACCTTGCGACGCAAGCGGTTGCGACGGTCGTTGATAGGATACGGCAGTTGGGGCTCGACGTGGCGGTGCACAAAACAGAGGCCATGTGTTTTCATGGCCGTCTGAACGCGACACGTTCAGAGTCCCACATAAAGGTGGGAGGGGTTCGCATCGGCGTTGGGAGGACGATGAAGTACCTGGGACTCGTCTTCGACAGCCGGTGGAACTTCAGGGAGCATTTTCTGAGTTTAGCCCCAAAGCTGAACCTGGCAACAGCCGCCCCCAGACGACTCCTGCCCAATCGCAGCGGGTCAAACGCCTCCTACCGGAGGCTGTACGCCGTGCGGTCCATGGGCCTTTACGGGGCCCCGTGTGGGCCCTGAGCAACCGGACGAATCGGTCAACCTCCTTGCCGGATTGCTGCCCTGGGATCTAGAGGCGACTGCGCTCCAACACGTCTATGAGTGGTGCGTGGAGGAAGAGAAAGAGCTCCGGCGCGATCTCAGGGCAGTATGGAGGGAACGAATGTCACAATTGAGATCCAGACACGCCGCAAACGCGGCGGTAAGACCCCTCTTTGAGGAGTGGCTACGTAGGCATCACGGCGTCCTGACCTACGGCATGACGCAGGACCTCACCGGACACGGAAGTTTCAGGAGGTACCTGTCTCTGATAAGGAGGGCAGAAACGCCTGGGTGTCACCACTGCGAGGATCGCCCGGAGGACACGGTGGAGCATACGGAGCAAGACTGCCCCGTTTGGGCAGAGCACTGCCGTGTCCTCACGGCGGCGATAGGCGGAAAAAAGGCCATGCTGCGGGGCGAGACGGAGTGGGAAGCTGTCGCCTCCTTCTGCGAAGCAATCATGTTCAGCTAAGGAAGAGGCGGGCCGTGTGAAGGAGAGGACAGCGTCCTCCCTCCACCCTAGCCTCAGTGGTAGGCGCCCACGGCTACGGACGTCGGCACTCGGCAGACGATCTGCGGCCACCGTAGGCGCGGGCATGCTGGCGGCGAGTAATGGGCGATTCGCTGTCCGACCATGGACCAAGCCCGGGTCGACGGCCCGTTGTGTTCCACGCGTGCCTCAAAGAGTGTCAGCATTATGACGGGGCCCCCCTCTAGAGGTATACAGCCTGCCGGGGTCGCTGGACTACCCCATTACCGGGACCCTAGAACGTGAGGGGTTATTGAAGGACATCGTGGATTTTAACCAGTACGAGTCTGACAGTCCCTCCCTCTCTGCCGTGGGTGGGAGTACTCATTTGATGAATTTATCACGTTAAAAAAAAAGACGTTATTCCTATATTTGCTATAGTGTCCCTGGGCGCTTGGAATTCCACAACAGGTGTTCCAGATTTTCAATTTTTATATGTCAACAGAGAGTGCTTATCAGGCTGAACATGAACAACTCTTGCTAAGACGAATTCCTGTATAATAAATGAAATCGTGTACCGCCGCAACCGCTATGTCCCTGCATTTTATATCTGTAATATCTTCGAAAATATTCACTTAAATTACATGCTGTAAAGGGCCATATTGATCTATATACATGCACAATTTATTTAAGGTACTTAATTGGATAAGGATTAATGCTGTATTACTTAAAATCGCTTTTTCGTAAATAAGCCATTATTTTAGTTAAGTAAAGGATAAAAAATAGTCATTGTGGGTTATCCCTAAGAGATAGACATATACCATCGCGGACTTTATTGTAGACCTTTTTAAGGTGTATAATACTGCAGTACATCATTTTGATCTATCTCGTAGGGTTCAGCCAGCGTTTGCAATGTAAGCGCAAAAAAATGAGTTTATTTACGACCTTACAAAATCTCTAAAATTATCAGAGTTTCTCTACGATATTATGCATGTATTATACATAAAAACCTTCCTCTTGAACCATTCTATCTATTAAAAAAAACCGCATCAAAATCCGTTGCTTAGTTTTAAAGATCTAAGCATACAGGGGGACAGGAAACGGGAAGCGACTTTGCTTTATACTATGTAGTGATGATATGTATTATGAAGTTTTTACTAACATAGGCTTAAGTTTATTATGTACTAACGCAAGTTGTTTTTATAAGTTATGTATGTTAGTTTGTAAGGTATATATCTATGGGCCAAAGTAGCCTGAACATAAATAAATAAATAAAATTAAAAAAAATTATTGTATGTCACGATTATCTTCAGCACATTCGTTAATGATCAGTGATACAAGTTCGCGAATGTTATGTGTCTTGCTAAAACATCGAAAGAATATGCCGCGTGACTACAATGTTTTCAGTTTTTGAACAAGTTAAGCGGAATGAAATCGTGAAACGCAATCTTTGATTTATTTAAAATCACAAGCGAGTTCTTCTTAGTGAAATCGTTCAAGACAGCTCTCCATTAGTTAGTAACTCCTTGTTTCACAGACAGAATGTTTTACAACGCTGTATTATTCAGCTGTGATTCGTTCGCAGGATTTGGGGTTGTATAAATATTAGATAGCTAAGCCGTTTTTTGTTGAGATAAGCTTTGTGTAAGACCTCGGTCTGGAAAATTCATGGCTTTAAAAGTGGACATTAATTATTACTGTAGGACAGGCTGTTGGTCGAAATTCGGAAATGAAATGATGGTTATAAAACCATTTTCGACGTCCATTCAATTTGAAAGTCACCTTTGCTCATCTGTGTTTCGCTGCACGTACCGCCATGAAACATAAATTCGACAAATCTGATTGTATAACACAACGATATAATTATTGAACATATTTCTTTAGTTCATACTTTAAGGGTGCTCGCGTCGTCCGAGCCGAGCCGAAGCGAATGGCATTAGTAACACCCTTATTACGTTGACATAAAGGTTTTCTTGACCGGCTTAAGCCGGTAATTCCGCGTCGATAAATGTGGGAACACCCTAAGCGAACAAATCATAGAATTAGCAAATTTTCAATATCAAGAGAAACGTTTCGTGGACAGATTTTCTGAAATATACATAAACGGTGTTTGGATTATTACGGCGTTACCTATTACGAAGTGTGGTGAAGTTGAAACACAGTAGTAGTACGTAAATTCTTACAGTATTTTCCTCTTCTTGTGCTGAGTAATCAATATGGCTACCTGAATCCATTTGACCTCCACAAACATAAAATACATTAGGACGCCGCCGTTTTCTCGAGTCACCAAGAACTAATTTCTTTTGGTATTCTCTCACGTCCTGCCTAAGGTTAACTACCTACGGCCTAGACAGACATACTTGGGATGTCAATAATGATAAAGGTCAGACTTATTAAAGTATAAGTACTTATTAAGTATAATTGAAGTGTGGTTGAGTTTTTTGGTAAAAGTATGTCAATTTGTTATTCTATTACTTGATCAAGTAATCTTTCTTGGTAATTCACCATTTCTCGTCCATCTTTGGAAGTGACATGAACATAATAAACAAACTAAAGTTAAAACCATTAGGTTACAGTTTTGTTTGTTAAAACCTTAGTCTTGGTTGCCATCTTATTTGTTGCAAAATATTAGGGATGCATCGATACGCCTTTTCACCGATACGATACCGATACCGATACTCTTAAAAAAATATCGGCGATACCGATACCGATACCGATACGCTTAGGTATTGTGAATTAAAAAATTAAGATAAGTAAATAAATAACAAGTCAAATTATTTTTAATTAAAATTAACAGTAATGCCATAGATTGATATTAGATAATTATACATTTTAGTAATTAAAATATTTTTTTTGTTTAAAAAAGAAAGTAATCTTACATTTTCCGGAGAAAGGCGATTTCGCAAGTCTGTTTGGCAAAGGTTTGCCCGGGCATAGTTCGTGCCTCGTTTGCAACGAAATAGACGAGACAACGCGCTCGTTTACACTACATTTTTTTATAAAAAAGTATCGGTGAATCGGTCGTAAAAATATCGTCGATACCGATATATCGGCTAACCCGATGTATCGCCGATATATCGGTATCGGTATCGGTATCGGATGCATCGCTACAAAATATATTCGCTTCAATCTTTAATGTTATAACATTGAAAATGGTTTCAGCTCCGTGAGCAGCTAAAACCATTTTCAATGTTATAATTAGAATCGTGCAGTAATTATATAAAGTTAAACGAGCCATTGGAGTTGCAACGTTAAAGAAAATTGCTAGAATTTTTGGGATAATCCATTTTATGAACGTATCTAATAGCTCTGTAGTAAAAATTAAATGGATCATAAACTTGTTTTTATCTGTTTCATAAAACTTGTTAACTAGTTACACGTGTAAGTCAAGGCTGTAAGAATGAAGAGTCTATTATAATAATACATAATATTCTACTTAGGTACTGGTAGGTATCGTAAATCATTCGTTTTATTTTACGAGCTATTTACAAAGTTGTTCAGAACATAACATTTCGGTCAGTGCACTCAGTTTATTGTTGCAGTTCATACACGTGTTGCAGCAGTCTTTTATAAATTTCATTGCTGACTTTACCTTGACCGTGGTAGTAAATGGAATACCAATTTAGAATAATTAGCCTTATAACTCACTTTCGCTATTTACTACGGAACAGAGGCCAATAGATATTTTTCAAAGTTGCTGAAACTGCCAGCATTTGATATGTTTCTGAGGTTATTTTAAATTAGAACGAAACTATGTACAACAATTACATTATCTACATGGCGCTGTCTGCGTCGTGGTGGCTTGAGAAGTTTGTTGAAGTCTACGATAGCGCTTCATTTGGAGTATTGCCGAAAAGAGTCACATTCCGGACTTTTCGATGATTGTTTGTAATTCTGGCTATATACCAGACAGTATTAAAACGTATAATTATATTGTTAAAAAACTTCGGTCACATATTGAACATCACGCGAGTGCATTTGAAGCTATTGGTCGCTGTGTGTGACCCAAGCTTAAGTGTAGGTAGCTAATATTAAACAACCATTGTTAGGTAGGTATGAGTAGGTACCCCAAAGGGATTGACTGTTTAACATAATATACATAAAATACGTTACCTAGGGTAAAACTCTGTTTACCTAGGGTAGAAGATTATGTGTTTAGCCAGGTAAACATCCTACCGTGATTATGTAATAAAGTTTATGTGAACAGTGGGGAGGAAAATGTGTTTTCCATTATTCAGCGAGACATTATTATAATGAGACAAGTTTGTATAAGCATGATGACCGTTATAACAATGTTTTTATGTTGAGGTGTTTCATGAATAAATTCGAATAAAAAAGGATAATTTTCTTCGCCACCTGCTAGATTGTAATTTGTTGTTACAGTTTTCCTTCTTTTAAGAGTGTTCATGCAGTGTATTTCCATTAGTGAAATGGTTCAAGAAGCCATTCTGAATATGGTTGAAAGATGACCGTTGACTTTGACAACTTTCCATCAAAAAGACGCACGAATAAAAAACATGCACGACAAACACATTGTAGACTCTAGCGGTAATATTTATTTGTTATAGAGAATAACATAGCATATCTGTATGATACAGGATTATTTCACGAAATGTATACAATTCGGATGCTTTTTTTTTATCGTGGTAAAATCATCAAATGAGTCCTCCCACCCCGGGCAGGGCGGGAGGGACTGTCAGACTTGTACTGACTAAAATCCACGGTATCCTTCAATAGCCCTTTATGTTCCGGGGTCACGGTAATGAGATAAGTCCCGTCCCGGTCTCCGCCTATCGCCGCCGTGAGGACACGTCGGTGGTCTGCCCAAGCGGGGCAGTCTTGCACTGTATGCTCTACTGTGTCCTCCGGGCGATCTTCGCAGCGGTGACACCCAGGCATTTCCTCCTTTCTCCTTAGACACAGGTACCTCCCGAAACTTCCGTGTCCAGTGAGGACCTGCGTCATGCGGTAGGTCAGGACAATTCGGAAGCTTAGCATAGGAAATGTATAAAAAAGTGCTCTATGTGTTCAAGTAAACGGAGTCCCGCTGCGCGGGGCTCCTAACTAAACCGAACCTCGGGGTGCCCAAGATTTGTTTGTACCACACATATCCGGGCGATTTTAGGAATTACACACATTTCCTAGGAATTGCATTCAATGACGGATTACATACATTTCCGCTAACATATACATAGTATGTGTACAAAATTCATTACAGCAGTTATTTAATATTCATCATAGGGTAAACTCCAGCACTCGCAGTAGCAGTTAATATTCAGAAAACTGTAGCTTGTATGAATGAACACAACCCCTCTGGGACCACAGTGTTCAGAATATCTCGAAGTTTATACTGTGAATTTTGCAGCAGTGAGCGAGCCACGACAGAGTTCACTCACATCAGTACAATCTATAGTAGTTCCGTACTTACTTCAAAACAGTATAATTATCTGGAATATGTACCTGCTATTATCGTTAACTGTGCCATTAATTTAACGCATTGCTCGAAATGTTTGACTGTAACCGGCAATTAGCCAGATTAGCTTCCGTTTTGGTGTTGTTTTAGCTTTAAATCAGAAGGTATCCCCAAAACTAATAATTAGGTGTTTTTATATTGCCGGGGTCGCGGGACTAACCAGCTACCGTGACCCCGGAACGTAAAAGGCTATTGAAGGACACCGTGGATTCTATTCAGTACAAGTGTGACAGTCTCTCCAGCCTTACCCTGGGTGGGAATTTACCTTTGTTTGGTAGAACAACGTTTCGTCGAAAATCACTCCGGCTAATTTTGGTTACAGTAAAGTCGTTTCGTAGAATTATTCTTTTCAACGAATAATTAATTAGTAAATCTTTATTTAGCATATTTATTTCTTTGAAATAATTTCATTTGACCGAATTTTCAAATGCACTAATTTTATCTTGACTAATAACGATTTAGTCGAAACATCGTGCGAGCGAGCGTATATTACTATTACCACCTACTAAGTAAGGTAGCTCGACGGAACCCCGCTTCGCGGGGCTCCTATTTCTGTTTTCAAGGTTTAAAGTAACCTAACACGAAGGGGATGGCGGGGTCTTTCAGACCCCGCCATCCCCTTTGAACCTAACCTGTCCGAGTCGGAGTGCCCCAAGTCCCGAGCTCGCTTCGCTCGCTCATGCATCCTTAGTTAAATTGCTGGTTACCACCTACCAAGGTAGATCGACGGAACAAATATTTACAATGTTTTCTTTTCTGCATTACATTACACCAATCGAATATTCGATAAACTAAATGTTATACCACCTGAACATTACATCAAATGAACATACCTTTTGATCAATAGCGCAAATGTTGTTATCGCAAATAAATATTCGATGAAATGAAAATTATTTTAGCCGATATTATACAAACTGATTATTTTCTCAAACGTTGTTCGAATTAGTAAAATTATACCAAAAGTTGTTCTACCAAACAAGAGTGAACCCTTTTGCAACGCAAAAGTATTTCTATAAAGGGTGTTAAAAAATTAACTGCAGGAATTTCGAGTGCGTACTCGGTATCTATATTTTTGTTTTTTTTTTTTTTAATATACTTGTTTTTTGATATCGAATACGTACACGAAATTCCTGCAGTTAATATTTTAACACCTTATATATTAGGTAAACTATAAAAACGCATGCGCAAGATACGGAGCAGAGCGGAGAGCGATTCACCAATCACATGGCTTGAAATCCACATCTCTTCTCCACTCAAGCCATGTGATTGGCGAATCGCTCTCTGGTCTGCTCCGTTCCGCCTCAGTGGAAACGAAGCCTTGAGGCTGATGCGGAAGACCGCGCAGGAACACGTGCATTACCGCACGGTCATCTGAACTTATCATAAAGAAATGTGCTTACGTTTCCGTTAAGTTATTTGTCTTACGTCTCAGTAGCCCAACCTAATTAGATTTACTTTAAAATATCGTGTTGTTTTAAATAAAAACAATTTTCATTTATTTTCTTTCAAGTTGAAGTAAACAAATTGAACTTATTTAATTGGAATCTAATCCAAGCAGTTCCCTTTAAGTTAAGTCTCTAGATCGAGTTTCAATTAGAGAATTATTAGAATTTAGTTAAGTTTAGCTTTCTTTTAATTTCGTATTTTTTATCTCTGTAGATATTTTTAAGTAAGTAAGTACACAAAAAAAATAAACTGATTTTAACTTATATTTGAAATAGTATCTAATATATAAAATTCTCGTGTCACAGTTTTCGTTGCCATACTCCTCCGAAACGGCTTGACCGATTTTGATGAAATTTTTTGTGCTTATCCGGTATCTATGAGAATCGGCTAACATCTATTTTTCATCCCCCTAAATGTTAGGGGTAGTCCACCCCTAATTTTTTTTTTTGACAAAATTTTTAATTTCTATTTTTTATGGCTAAACAACGTTTGCCGGGTCAGCTAGTTATTATATATTTTTTTAAAAGTAGATGAATTACATTAGTTCGTAATAATCAGTTCCATCACAAAAATGTCCAAATATTGTTAAACTTATTCTGACTAATGAATGACACAAACAATAAAATTATTTTTTAACTGCTGCGTACTAGGAATTACTCCCGTATTGTTGTTGAGTTTACAAACATTTTAAATCACTTACACGCAAAAACGTTATAGGTATGTTCAACGTATTCGTGTCATTACCATATCTACCCACATTTGAGTGTTCCCTGGAGAACGCTTAAGTTTGGCAACGTTTAACCATTCAAAATTCACTTTACAAATTTTGGAAAAGAGTCCAAATTCCTCTGTATCTTACCATTATAAGATACATCAAGGCGTTGCCGTTGAGATGTGATAGCGTTTCGATAGATTTTCAACTTTTAGCTTTTTGAACTCGTCAAACATGTGGATATTAAAACATTCATATTTAATTAGGTCAAGTCCTTTAGATTAACACAATATGCTGTTAACACAGCTTCACACACATCACGTGACCCTCTGTTTTATGACGACGGTTGACGGCTCGAGCAGGGTGCTTCCCTCGCATCGAGTATAATGCTTTATGTAGTATGTAGGTTCGTTGCGTATGTTCCTTCGTAATCCTAATTAAGGCAGAATTAAAGAGGTGAACACCATGTGTGTATGGTGTTCTTGAAGCCCTTAGTTTCAAATGAAGGACCAAATATTTCAGTAGAACCGTGGAATAACTATGACACATGAATATAGAGCAACTTGTTTTCCTTCCTCATTTGTTTTTGGTAAACACTTATGTTGTGAAAGAAAGGTTTGTTAGAAGCAAAACTGTTATCCCCACGTTATTTCACAATATACGTCATAACACTGTTATAACTTTCATTCAAGTTATTAGTTAGAACACAGAAACTTGTGATTGCGCTACATTGGAAAGTCTCCTCAGGCGGTACTTGCGTAATGAACGAAGGAACTTCAACAATGGCACTTCAACTCCTACAAAGCTTCGTTTCTCTGTGATGTGCCGTAAGAACAATGTCGCTAAACGTTGTTACTGGAGCCTGTTTTTACACTCACTCTATAAGGCAGCCTGTACTTTTTAAATCTACCGCAAAGTGGGCCAATAAACTTCGTCTGGAAATGAAGTGTTTGTACTCCAAAACTTTTAATGATCGAGTGCCAGTTTCAACAACCGACACCTAACAAAGTGGAAATGTTTTTTAAAGTTTATAGATACTCGTAACTGTGCATTTCAGTTCATAGCAGAAGGTCTAGTATTTAAATATGCCGTAGATTCAACCGTAGTAGGGATGTTTGCTAATCCGCATCAATTACGTGCAACGGTAACTTAGTTAATATTGTGTTTAAGAGTGCACACTTATACTTGTAACTTTCATGCAAATGTATATTGGTGTAACTATGATTGGGGCCAAGTATAATAATAAATATGAAATGGTACTATCTGACCGGGAACACAACCGCGGTGTCGACACGTTGCATATTGGACGGACGCCAAGCGCACAATATTTATAGCGATATCACTCGTGGTTCCGTTCGCGTTAATTTACTATTGTAAATAAATAATTTGAAATGTATTGCAAAGTGTATCACGCTTATTAAACTCCTTTTTTTACAAAACAAGCCACTGCTCCGTCACGTGCAGAAGCTCTATAACGTTTTGCAGACCACAAAGCTATCTGCGGTGACAGATGACACACGGCCCCATTACACAGTATCAGTAAAATTCAAATGTGCGGGTTTTATAACGATATGCAAATTGTAGTTCGCTCGTTTAACCATTACGTCGGTCACCGAGTACTGGGTCAGCAGAAAGAGCGCTGTTTTCAGCACGTTACATGCTGGCTATTAGCGGGACGCGTCCAGCGTTAACAGCGTTTTTTTCTCATCAACGTTTAAGCTTTACGGCTCTTGTGTTATGTAGTGAAATATGAGCGCAATTATTGTTGACCTACTTTATTATACTTAGAAACTATTTACCAAAAATAAATCATGCCGTCGCATTGCTAGGTACTTTTAATTATAGGAATAAAATGTCAATTCATTAAAATTAATAACCGTTAATGAGAAATATTTCATGATGGACATATGATGAGGAGGGATGACACCCATGTGACTAAGAAAGTGATGAGTATGAATTTTGATGGATGGAGAGGAAGAGGAAGGCCAAAGAAAAGATGGATGGATTGTCTAAGGAATGATATGAAAGAAAAAGGAGTAAATGATACTGTGACGTCTGATAGGGGAGAATGGAAGAAGAAAACGTGTTGCGCCGACCCCAAGTAGAATGGGATAAGGGCAAGAAGAAGAATGAGAAATATTTAAGTTAATGATGATGTATTTCAGCTAATCGAACATGTCGGTGCACAATCGCGTAGTTTTGACCTCCACTCCGTGATTTTAAATACTGTTGCTAAAAGTTATTAACAAATCTGATGATGCAACATGAAGATTTCTGACATAAGTTTGAACAAAAACATCTATTACCTTATACGAAAGAGGCAAAGTTCGTATTAAATAATATAAAGATGATAAATAAAAGGTATTGTCGCGGTTACTTATCAAAGTTCTTTGAAAAGTTCGTTTCGCTAAGTAACTCGCAAGAAGTAAGATTGATTCTACTCAAACGAAAATTCACATAAAATTGTAAGAACAACGAGGAATGTTATTGTTAAATAATTTCAGTGACATTTAAGAAGTTCTGTTGACTTTCTTTAAACTTCAGAGAAATCTGTAAGAAAAACTTAAGTTCAGTAAGAGCAGATTGTGATTACAATTTCAAATTCATCAAACTTTGAATGCCATAGATGTTAGTTACGAAGTTTTACTGAACCGTACGTAACATCTCAAATCATTGTAAAGTTTTATACGATTATAATCATCAATTTTTCATATGATCAGGAAAAAGATTTTATTCTCAAAATCGATCTCTGGTTGGTAAACCTATTCGTAGGTTATTAACATTAGTCGACGTTTCAGAACAATTGTGCTGAACCCACATTTGTTAAACTGTGGATAATCAACAAGTTTCACAGTGGAGGTTCTGGTAGTGACCGGGAACGGTTTATTGATTGAAATATCCATTTCAATTGAACTCTGTTGAATGGTATTCCTAGGCAAATGCGGTTATCTGCTAGTACGGGATAAAAACTTGAGCTGAACCTTAGCAAAGTTTTTTTCTGAAACTAAAAGGATATATTTTAGTGATGTGTTGGATTGTAGGCATTTCCGAATTTGTTTTGTTACCTATACCAATGTTGTTTTGCCCTGGAAGTCTGGAAGAAATACAAAAACTCGCTTTAAGGGCCCCATACACGGTAAGATTTATCTGTACGATTCGTCGCGTCAAACCGATCGAAACGACGAATCGATGGTGTATGTTAAGATCGTTAACGATTTACTTAATCGAAGACGATGTCGGAAATCGCAACAAAAACCCATGCAATCATGAATATCGTAACTATAAGATTTACATGCGAATACTGATTTCGCTTTAGTAGCCATTTCTAGGCTTTCTTTTGAATCCGAATCAACGCTACCGCCACATAGGTAAGGAAAAGAAGTTCATTTTCCATTTTATGGGGCACGTATTTAATTATTTGAACACGTCTTTATCCTTCAGCTTCAAACATCGTTACGACCAGTCGTTTCGTGTATGAGCGACATTTTAGATCTATCGTATAGACGACGATCGTACCGTATATGGGGCCCTTTAAACTCACTTTTTTTTAACAATCATTGTAGGCTGTGTGTAACCCACCAACTATAATCCTTATTTGATCGGGCTGAAAACTTTGCACCCCGTTCCTCATTCTTCGAAATCCTACTCTTTTCTATACTAAATTCACCTCCTCGCTTCACTATTTAATTTAACCTCAATTCGGAGCGCGAACAGTTCCCTCTAGATTACTGAAGGTGTTCAAGGTATTTGTTCTGTTCAACTCGACTACAGCATTCAGTTTGGTACACCTCGTGATAACTTTAGCTCGCTTTGTACTGTTTGTTATTAGTTGGTGGCAATTCATTGTTACAGTTGTGCATAGTTTAAGAAACGTTTTTTTTGTTAACTTTCTAAATAAATTGAAAGCAAAGTAATTGAATTTTAGGGAGTGTGGGTCTGCAGTGGGATCAATCAAGTTGATTAGGACCTGTCTGTCAGATGAAGTAAGTGGATTTGTATTGGAAAATCCATTCGCTTTTGAATTATCCTTTTAGAACGAACTATTATCTGAGTTTCACTTTATTACAGACCATTCATCTTTCAATCCACTTCGATATTTTCAAATGGTTAAAAAAGGACAAAAAGATAAAGAAACTGGAATCACCACGGATAAACAAATACATTTTCATGATATCAATTTTTCACAATATTAATACGTATTACGGATCACAATGTCCATAATCAAGACCTTACGTGATCTTAGCTCCGAGACATTTAATTATCTTGAAACAAAATGAACAACATACCTGCCTACTACACAGTATCACAACCGCAATTTTGCTAAATAAGTCTCACCGCGACATCGTCAAGCTACACCGTCTGGAGAATCGTCTTCTACTAATGAGTAAATGAAATTAACCTTGTCGAGTTCATGTCTTGTTATTTAACGGGGATTAACTAATTAATGGAGTGTCGTCTCAAAATGTAAAAGTAATTGCTTCGGTATCCCTCATAGCGGTGAGGAAGAATTCATAATTTAGGGATTTCCGTTAAGTGTTTTTGTTTTTGTCATCCGTAATCTGTGATTTGTATGGAAACAAATAATCTCTCTTAAAAATCTACTTTGTGAAATAGATATGAAATATGTATAATATGTTTTCAAATAACTATTCCAGTTTAATTTTAAGATCCCTCGTTTCTGCCTTCGGGGTATTTTTACATAATTATATTAAAAGGATTTTTTAGGTTTGCATTAAGAAATAATATGTAGACATGACCCTTATCACGAGTTTTCACTATTTTACTTTGCAGCGTCTTTCCAGTATTTACAGCGTTTCTTGTATGGAAAAATGGAACAGCGCCTCTGGTGCGAAGAAGGAACTAAATTTTTCCTTGAAATTAAATGTAAAGTTCCAGTTTACTTTACGTCACACTCAGTGAAAAATCATGATAAGGCCTATGAACATAAAGATCGTTAACAAAGGTGCAATATACACACATCAAAAGTGTCTAGGGATCAAGCATTTTTATGCGGATTTCTTGAGATTGAGATGTGGCTTTGTAATAAATTTATGATTTTATAAATTTATATGGATCCTTTTTGGTGCATTTCATAATTTGAATCAGGAACTGTGAATCAAATTCGAGTAAAAGATGAAAATCAGCTGTCAATATTTTCCCTATAAAAACATACAACGCATTGAAGACATTATTAGTGCTACTGTTTCCCTACTACTGATTAAAACCAACGTTATTATGGAGCGGCGACGTCATTTAAGCAGGGAAGAAATGCTCAGAGCCGTGGGAATGATAGAAGCTGGTTCCCGGCAACGTACTGTGGCTTTAGCTCTGAATACAAGTCAGAGTGTTATCAGTCGACTTTGGACACGTTACCGAAGCACTGGTACCGTGGCTGAGCGCCATGGAGGACGGTATCGCTGCACCACACGGAGACAAGACCGATACATTCAAATCTTAACTCGAAGAGCTCCAACAATAACCGCCATGATGTTAGCCGTGAGGCTTCATCACTCTTCAGGGAACTTAATTAGCGACCAAACAGTCAGAAACCGCTTGCATGAAGTGAACCTTCATTCCCGAAGACCGCTACGGGTACCACCTATAGCAATGCACAATCGTAGGATTCGATATCAATGGGCTCTTGAACACAGAAATTGGGCAGAAGAACAATGGCGTTTCGTGTGCTTTTCTGATGAGTCTCGTTTCGGTATGAGACCGGATACAAGACGTATACGACACTGGAGAACCCCTGGACGCCAACAGCGATTAAAATCCTGCCAGGAAGTCCATCCTTATAGTGGTGGAACCATCATGGTATGGGCGGGTATTTGGATCGGCGGAAGAACTGAGTTGATTTGGATCAGAGGCAACCTCAACGCTCAAATTTATGCTGAGACGATTGTATCAGACGTCATCGTTCCTCTACAAGTGCAAATCGGTCCCTTATTTCAGTTAATGCATGATAATGCACGACCGCACACCGCAAGAGTTGTAAGACAGACTCTCGCCGCAGCTAACATCAATGTCCTGCCCTGGCCTGCTCAGTCGCCAGACTTGAATCCGATTGAGCATGCATGGGATATGCTACAGAGAAGAGCTCTGCCGAATATGGAGGGTATCCAGTCGCAAGAAGACCTTTTTTTGTTGTTGCAACGAACATGGGCGGCCATTCCACAGCGTGATTTGGATGAACTCATTTTGAGTATGCCAAACCGATGTTCTTGTGTTGTTAGTGTTCGCGGTAGAAACACGGATTATTAATTGTTTAAGTTACCCAATAAAATTTTAAAGAAAACTGTTATTTCAGTCTTTTTTTCGAACTTTTGTGTTAGTGGTTCAAATGTCAAAAATCCCTTTATTAGGAAAATGGCAAATTTCTTTATTAATGCAAAGGTGACTTGGTTTATCGTTACTGTGACAAACGAAAACACTTTATTTGATGAATCCTTAAAGAAAATTTTAATTAATATCAATCAGGAGAAAAGTTATTGCAAAAATATATGTTGATCCCTAGACACTTTTGATGTGTGTATTTGAGCTATTGTTAATCCATTAGATACTATAACTATTAAATGAAAGTACTTAGCAATTAAAAGCAATCCAGTGGTTTATTGAAACAAGAATTTTATTACTTTTATAAATGTATTTGCGAGAGCAAAATCAATTCGAATCCTGAAATCCATTGATACCAGGGACATACAATTTTCAACCGTATTTGATATTGGATTATCTGTTTAATCTTTAGTTGTTGGTTAAAACCACCGCAAAATTACAGAGTTATTATTTATGGCTTGCATTAATAGCATATTTTATATTATTATACTGAAGAATTCATGTAGTTGTTATGCAGTAACAAGGATGTGACGTTAAGCAGTTAAAAGTTTTTTAGTGTTCGAGGAATCCTACTGGATTTTTACCTACATGTTAGAATATCTCTTCTGAAAATAATGAAGCGGGAGACGTTTACACACACTTGGCTCACTCAACTCGCGCGAGAAATACAATTTGTCATCATTATTTTAATAGCGACTGTCAGCTTAAGAATTCGGTACATTTCATCTACAATATTAAATATTCAAAAAAGATGGGAGAGTTTTATTTTCATGCCTACACAGCATAGTACAACGAACTTTAGAAGAACTATAAATGTATATTCTAATGGTAATGTGACACATTTGCACTTAGCAACGTGAACTGCTGCCAAATTCACCGTCTTTTGTATTTAGCTACGACTGCTGCAAGTGTATTCATTTTCAAATATTTTGACAACCTTCTAATGTATTAATGTAGCATAGTTAAATATACGTGTTAATGTAGCTACATTTTAACATAATTGCGTCCAATATGTATACTATCGCTCCCTCATCTCATTCAGCGTGTAAAGAAATGAGGTCGAGTAATAACGAAGTATATAGCATATCATAATGCTATTGTAGTTGATTAGCTGTGCATGTTTGCGTACAAGTTGGTAGCTGGTAGCTGACGACATGAAGCTGCAGCAAACGATGTGTTGCAGTGACACTACTGGTTTCTACGTATTTCTATGAAATTCCCTCCGCAGTTAGCGACATGTCGTCTGCCGCTGATGCGTGCAGTCGGCTACCAATTTGTACAAGTTATTCTATGAAGGGCAATTCATGCGATGAATTTCAATACTCGAAATATTATGTTCAATTCTCGAAATAATATTACATTTAATGAACTGCGAAAATTAAAACTCTCACTTTTACTTCAGTGTCTCCACTTCAGTACAGATTTTTGTGCTTATAGCTACAGTAGACGTCATCAACCCTCTCTGTTAACCTTCCTCGGTAAATCATCTACAATACTTACCAAAAAATATCTGTTAGATACACACCTGAAAAACATAAAAGAAAACCCTTACTAGGTAAATTACGGGTTCAGGAAATTATTACACAAAATCCGACACTATTTCTTTATCATCTGTTTGCTGAAAACCCAAAGGATTATTGCAAAGCTCGTAAAACACCAGCATCCTCGAATAGCTTCTAATCCTTTCATCTGTCACTGTGACTTTGTAAATGGACCTTTTAACATCGGACAGTATAGCTAGTGCAGTACTAATGCGAATCCATGTGGAATTAGACTCGATGGCCACCTTATGTACATTGTACACCCTAATTTACACATATCATGTTGTTTTCCACTTTATATCTTTTTCTTGGCTTTAAAATTCTATTTTGTGTTCCTCAAAATTCCAGTAAAACTATTTCAGTTAACTATTTCGGGCGGGTGGCGCGGCCATTAACGGAATGTTAGTGTTCGGTTAGCAGATACCTAAAGATATTCCCATTTTTTGTGACCTACATTATTGCCCTACTCATTTGGCATTATTCCAGGCTGTGGCCTCAGCTAAAATGTCAAACTGAAATTCTGGCTCAGGAATAGGTTTTAATGTTTAATATTCAGCTGATGAACTTTTTGTGTAATTTTCTATATTATCTATAACAGCAGAGATTCAAAGTTTAAAATTGTAGCGCAAGGTAGGGACTGTTGTCATCTAAAGACTAAAGGGCTGTAAAGAAATATGTTTGGAAATGTATGAACACAGGTTTTTTTTTTCAACATTTTAACTTTTGTAACATTGTTTTTCTTTAAGATATATTAAAACCAAAGCATTCCTTTGGTGTACACCCAGGGCACTAGCACACTTCTTTTAATTACTTTTTAAAAGCTATAAAGGCTTTGTGAAGTTTTGTAAAGCCACCGAAAGTATGCACGGAGTAGAAAGAAGACTTTAAAGAACTCAAAGGCTCTCGGAATTGCTTAGAACAGTTTATAACTAACTTGAATGCTACTTTGAATGCTGCTGCTTTATTCAAAAGATCGTGAAGTTGTAAATTAGTCAAATTAAATTAATCGCAGGTAAGTTACTACAAATATATATTGACTCCTTTAACAAAGCTATCATATTGCTATATTATAATCTACTAGTGGCCCGTCCCAGCTTCGCACGGGTATATTAAGAACCGCTCGTCCGACAAACTTCACATAAAACATCTACTAAATAGTTTGAACAAAGCCTAAACATTTGGTTTGGATAGGTGAGCCCGTTCTTGAGTTATAACATTACAACGAAAAGTGGCATTGATTTTTATGTATTAGAAGATATTGCTAACCAGGAGGAGATAGTACAGTAACGACTGTACTATCTCCTCGCATATAGACTACAGACCACCTCGCAGACTAGTGGCTCGTTAGCCACTAGTCTGCACCATAAACAAGGAGTAAGGAAATAAAATTGTTTTCAGTTTGTTTTTGTAACAAATGTGGTGAAGTATTTTATTATTACTCCTGATGCAAGAGCTTTATAACAAGTATTGTGTTGTTGATGGAACTACGGAAACCCAATTATTATAGTCATCGTAACATTTGTGTGTAGAGATGTGACTGAACTCAGATGTGAACTGTGAAGTGATAATTGTGTACTCATGTCATGTTATTCTGCCGCGTAGTTAAAATAATTGGCAGGTTTACTGTGTGGTACCTAATTAATTTAATCGATGAAGTTAAGGTTACATTTCTCTTCGGCAGGTTTTTGTAATGTTGAATTTCAAGTTATCTTTCGGAATACATTTTAATTTTTTTTTTGGTTTGCTAGCTTGATATTGATTTACTAATTAAAGAAAATAATTACGACAAATATAGCCATGTGAATTAAATCGCCAAGCACGAAAATTTCTGCACAAATAAAATGCGTCACGATGTGGAAATGCCAGCGAGGGATATTGAAACGAGCATGTATATTGAAACGAGTAAAAAAGTCAAATCCTGCCAGCGACGGGTACAAATCATCATTTGTTTTACCGAAACAATCCTAATAAGGGTGGATTCATATCTGACGGAACATCCGTCGCGGATCATCGGTCGCGGAACGCTAGAACAGACAAATGTATAGAAAAACAATTGACCGTTCACACTCAACGGATGGTCCGTTTGTGCGTCAAGTGTCAAGGGTCAAGTGTTTTTCTATACATTTGTCTGTTCTGGCGTTCCGCGACCGATGATCCGTAACGGATGTTCCGTCAGATATGTACCCACCCTAAAAAAAGGCATTTAATAAACGGTTTCTGACGCTCCATTAATAATAGACTGGAGACTCTCGACTGCTTGACAAACGACAGTGAACCGCTGTAGGTACTACTACTTCATTATTTAGTGAAAATGGCAATTTGGCTAATTTATAGACAAGAATCTGATTTCCTTGCTGAATTATATTGTGGTAACATTAGTTTGTTTACTTACTACCTACCAGTCAACATCTTCAATCGTGTTACTGTTTTATGTGCCTTTGCCGACTGTGTTCACAGACTTCGATATCTTTTTACGAGACCCAAATTTTTATAACATCGTATACTAAGTTGTATTACGCTTCAGATATTTATTTTCATCAGAAAGTTTCTATAACGACGCAATTCATTTTGGTAGTTTTTTTGAAATTGCTTGTTTGATTCGATTTGTATAAACAAATGCCAACATCATGACCGACTAACGCAGAAGTTTATAAAAATAGGGTTAACCTATCAAAGGTACTAGAAACTGAGCCCTTATCTGGGGGCACGGTAGTGCCCCCGCCAAGACGAGCTAAGCGAAGCGCAAGGGCACTACCTACCTTTTCTCGAAGTGTTTCGTCGTTTTCACGAGTTTTCACTATTTTATTTTACAGCGTCTTTCCAGTATTAACAGCGTTTCTTGTATGGAAAAATGGAACAGCGCCTCTGGTGTACGAAGAAGGAACTAATTTTTTCCTTGAAATTAAACGTCAAAGTTCCAGTTTACTTTACGTCACAATAAGTGAAAACTCGAAAACTCATGATAAGGCCTCTACATATTCTGTCAATAAAGGAATAGAAGTTATACGCGGCCACGTTTTTTCATCTTTATGTCAAAGCCAAAGATAATTATATAATATATTGAGAAATGTGACGTACAAAAGCTAGCTAGCTAAAAATATAAAACCTAATCTTTGATCCTGTAGAATAGGTCGTCTTCTATGTCTGCCTCTGACTTGTTCAAAATAATACCAAGAATCACTCTGATAATAGAATGAAGTACCTGGTATACCCGCATCATAAATATATTAGAACGAATTTCTGTGAAAATGGAGCCTTAGGATTATATCCTACGAACCAAATATTCACTTCAGGGTATTCAAGGCAAAGCGAAGCTTTTTTTTTTTTTTTTTTTTAGCGTGGTAAAATCATCAAATGAGTCCTGTCAGACTTGTACTGACTAAAATCCACGGTGTCCTTCAATAGCCTTTTATGTTCCGGGGTCACGGTAATGAGATAAGTCCCGCGACCCCGGCAGGCTTTGGCCCTCTTGGGCGGGGCCCCGTCATCGTGCTGACGCTCTTTGAGGCGCGCGTGGAACACAACGCGCCGTCGACCCGGGCATGGTCCATGGTCGGGCGGCGAGTTGCCCTTTACTCGCCGCCCGCATGCCCGCGCCTACGGTGGCCGGAGATCGTCTTGCGACGTCCGACGCCGTGGGCGTCTACCATTGCGGGTGGGGCGGAGGGAGGACGCTGTCCTTTCTCTCTCACGGCCCGCCTCCTCCTTAACGAGCATTACTGCTTCGCAGAAGGAGGCGACCGCTTCCCACTCCGTCTCGCCCCGCAGCATGGCCTCGACCAATGCCGGGCGCGAGAGGTCTCCGCCTATCGCTGCCGTGAGGACACGGCGGTGCTCTGCCCAAGCGGGGCAGTCTTGCACCGTATGCTCTACTGTGTCCTCCGGGCGATCTTCGCAATGGTGACACCCCGGCGTTTCTTCCTTCCCCATCCGACACAGGTACCTCCCGAAACTTCCGTGTCCGGTGAGGACCTGCGTCATGCGATAGGTCAGGACGCCGTGACGCCTTTCCAGCCACTCCTCAAAGAGGGGTCTTACCGCCGCGATTGCGGCGTGCCCGAAGGCAAAGCGAAGCTTATGAAATATCTTGAATAATGGTATTTAGTTGATTTACAATGAAACCGATTTATGTTAAAAGTACAGACTCCAGCTGGTCAAACTAACCCAATTTGTCAAATTTTACCAATAGAAAATTAACCTTCCACTATTGTGATAAGGTTGAAAATCTATTAAAGAATATTGACAGATTGAGGTTGATTGATGTGCTGGCATCTGTACATTTTCATAAAAGGAAATTTTATATGATATCATTTATCAAAGAAATTTAGAAGGTTACGAGAGAATGGCAAATTACCTAGCCATATTTTATAGGTCGCCCGCACTACACGTACCGGTTTAGTTTACGTATGTTTAGAAATAGGTACATTATTTTGCACAATTCAGTTAAAACTGTTTTAACCTCGCCACTCGCCAGCTTAAAATATTCAACGGAACGCCACACACGTAACGGAAACTTCTTGTTAACCATGACAGTTTAGTTTTAGTTAACTTTTGTGCTTGGAAAAATTTAAACTATTTTACGGCACTTGGCTTGAAAAGTGATTAAATTAAAAACATTTGTAAAATAGACCACGTGTTTGCTACGACGACCGACGTAGCAAACACGTGGTCTTTAAAATGGTAGCATTTTCATATTTAACATCGTAGCAGTCGTGCGTCGAATCACAACATTGCGACTGTATCATTATGTGAATCAATAACAGCAATCAATCTCTACTGCCGTTTTATAAACCTTTCTGAAAGCATAAAAAAGTATTTTATTTATAACTCTGTACGAGAGTAACTCTTGTATATTTATTTGATATTTGGCATTCCCTTTGCGAATTTATGAGCTCTGTTGGAGTATCTCAAATAGAATTTGATATGTATGATTTTTTATTGACTTGAGACATTATTAAAAATTAAATACTTCCTTGTTATTAAGTTGCCATTTAAATAGAATCACAATTAGTGATTTTTTTGTTGAAAAATGATTTAATTTCTTTTATACCGTGTTTTACCCAAAAGTGGGTCTTATGCCTCCTACGTTAATATGCTAATGTACTTATTGTTATGACGTATTAGCATTCCTAACTTTGAGTTAGGAATAATATTACATATTTCAGCTATCCTTTTTGTTACTAGATAAATATATAATTTGATGACAATAACGTTATTATAATTATGATTAGCTTTGTTTAAAAAAAAATGATTCAGATAAGAGACAACGCACAACATAGTTTAATTAATTAGCCACATTAGTCACCAAATAACGTCAGCTGTGTTCTTTTTATTTTTTTATTATTTATTAACTTTAAATGATTTTATATTTGTAGGATGTTAAAGTCTCAATGTAAGTGTTACTCACCCCGCGTGTGATACAGCGTGCACATAAGAATGACGCCGTAGGTACTGTATACATTACTCTCACACTCAAACAGTTTTTTCATCGCTCCGACAGTTTTATGAAGAGCGGAACATGGAGGCTTTGGCAACAAACGGGAGTCTCCTGGACCCACTCCAACAATCGTAAACTTTATGTGTTCTGTGAGGGGTCCGTCTGACCCACATAAACAGCTACGAATAATACAGGTTTTCTTTTTAAACACAGAAGATTCTTGGATTCATATGATGGTTCAGGCATACATATTGTATGTATATGCATGCAGTTTTAAACATCCTCTGATATTTTGATCAATGAAAGGCTTATCTAAGGCTGTTGTGTTCCAAACTTGTTTTACTTGAACTGATGAGATTCCACAACTCTCGAGCGAGTGTCGTCTCGGTCACTTATTGCAAAGTGCAATCAAGGTAGAAAGGTAGAATAATTTAGAAAGCATCTGAAAATACTCAGTAGGGTAGTTTCCAGGGTCAAAATAATTACATTCTATTTAGTCCGTATTTTAGATTATAAAAAAAGCGGACACTTACTTTTCCTTTTTTCGATTAAACAAAAAATAACAAAGATATTATAGCATTATAGCCCATTAAAGTTACGTGTGACGTCACCCCGCGTGAAAAAATGCCACGCGGCGTAACGTCACACGTAACTTTAATAGGCTATATTTTTGTCATTTTTAGTCTAATTTACGAATAAAAAAATACGTGTCCCTTATTTTTGAATAATCTAAAAGACGGACTAATTACATGTTTTAGGGCAACTAGCCTTTTCTTCTAAGATCATTCTGCCTTTCCGAAAAACCGTTCAGGCAATCAGTTTTATAGAAGCCACAGTAAAAACTGTAAAGAAACTCCCAGATACTAGTTTCCGCGTTTTTGGCAAATGTCCAAAGTGGTGGAGTCAATAATACGGTCAGTGACAGAGGGATGTAGATACCGTTATCAAAAGCAATTGTCTTGAGTAGTTTTCTTAGAAGATTGATTTATATGAAATTAGTTTTGCCTGCGGCATAGCCAGCCCTCGCTAGGAATGGGGGAGAGGGGGTACTTTTACAGTTAGCTCACCCTACAACAAACTATAAAGAACTAACATAATGAGTTGAAGATTTTAATGTGACCTGTAAGAAAAGGCTTGTTGTACTTCTTTCTACACTAATTTTTATTTGTGAAGCAGGTGGACTCAAGAAAACAGTGTCATTTATAGTATATTTAACTTCAGCATGCATGGCTTGTCAAAACCAACTGCAAAGTTTCAGTGTTTTTCACGAAACTTAAAGAGCTTTGCCAAAACCTCGTCGCACCATTCGTAGTATTATCTATTAGTTTTCACATAATAAATAAATAACAGCTTATTGCGTAATAAATACAGATTTTGTTTTTGAAAATCGAAACACTTCCACATTTATTACATGCTGCTTTACATCGATCAGAATAACTGCGAAATGATTTAACAGATTGTTTGATTTCAACAATAGATTTTGCTTGGACTCGGCGAAATCCATTGTTGAAATCAAATAATACAAATATTAATCTTGATCATTATTCGTATAAAAAGGCAATATTGGAGTCACGTCGCTCACCCAAGCAACGTTTCGAATAATGAAATGAAAATCAGAGATGAAACCTTTTTTATTCCGACATTAGTATGATTGAGTTGTGGACGCTCTGATTTAGATGAAAAGGAAATTAAAATGTTGGCACGTCAAATTTATTTGATATCTGAAAATCAAATTCAGGCAATTCTATATTTGGCGTTCATTAATGAAGTGTCAAATTACGACACGCAATTATAAATATTTTTACACCCAATTTTATACGTATTTACAATTTTACATATTTTTTTGTATTGAATCATCATCATCATCATCAGCCTATAAATGTTCCCACTGCTGGGACACAGGCATCCTCTCTGTGAGAGGGAGTGGGCCGTAAACTACCACGCGGGCCCAGTGCGGATTGGTAGATGTCACATGTCTTCGAATTTTTGGTTCTAGGACATGCCGGTTTCCTCACGATGTTTTCCTTCACCGTTTTGAGAGCAGTTGTGTTGAAATAAATTACACAAAGTAGTTCGCCTGACGGGGTTCGAACCCACGACCTACTACTCGTAAGTCGAGGCCGATACCACTGGGCCACCACTGCTCTATCTGCTATTGAATCATGATGTTTATTAATGAGCGCTAATAACACCTTACAATTGAACTCGTTTATATAGATTCTAAACGCCTTACTCCAAACCATTCACCTAATTAATTAGATTAAAAAAATCTTTTAAAATCCATTTAATCAAGTGAACTGTTTGATTAAGTAATTGCTTTCTTTGAGAACGGATCAATCTTATTATTTTATTGAAATAAAATGTTGAAGAAAATGAGTCAGTCATTGCTTTCAATTACAGAAGTGGCTTTGAGAGGCAGGTTTGGAATTAATAGTTAGATCTCATTAATGGTTTTTAACTCACGTAAAAAGTTTATGCACTCAATGAAATAGAATTTAGAAAATAAGTTTTTATAGTTATACAAAAACTAAAGTTCTTAGGATCAGTTATACTTACAGTGAAACATTTTTTAAGTTTTTGATTTCTAAAAGCATTGTCATCATTTAAATCAACTTGTTCAAAATGAAAAAGCTTTTAAAGCTAACAAACGTTTTAAACATGCAACATCTTTATATTCAGGCACAATGACACAAGGATAAAACAGTAATCCTAAATGGATTCAAATTCGACAGACGCTAACAATAAGTGACGTATTCTTTTGGAGAAAAAGTTATATTATCAGCATGATCCTCTGTTTTCACAGTAATTACTTTTATGGTTTCATGAAAACGGGCCAAATTTTTTGTTGAAAGAACTTAGATATGAATCAAACAGCAAAAAAAAAGGATTACTAGCTGGCCTTGAAGATGAAAAATACGATTACTTCGGGCTAACATTTCCTGTTATTTTTGCTCTTCATTTGTGTAAATATTTCTCCAACAAGGTTTTCATTTCAGCAAAGCCGTAAAAACTTCGTAATCTTCCAACTCATTTCGTATTTCAGTGGCTGTCATAATCTTTCCGTGTAGTTGCTTGTCTCCTTTAATAATCTCATACTTTTGTTTACTAGCAGATGATGAGATACTGGGCAATATTAGTGAATAACTGCAAAATACTAGTATTCGTTTTATGGTGATCCACGAATTGGCTGTGAATTAAATATTTCAAACGTAGTTTTTTCTTGCAATAACGATACCTACACCGGTAAAATTTTCTATTTTCGCATATAGCTATGAAATTTCAGTCAATTTCAAGCAAAGTTAGTCTAATGAAGTGCATCATAAAACAGTCACAGATCACTAATAGATTTACTATTTCTGTATTATCGCTATATCTAATAGAAGCTTATCTATACATTATGATCTCAGTTAATTTTCCTTAATAACTTATCGGGACAAAGGTCTGCTCATAATATTTGATGTTAGATACTTATTGTTACTTGAGCGATGCTTTTAAACTGGCTCTTTTTTGGGAAAACAGCTAAAAGCTCTCATAACCATTTTCTTTTTGAGTTTCATTTTTTCCGTTACACTGTATAAAATGAAAACAAACTGTAATGTAGAGTATTAATTAAATGTATAGTCAATATGTACGTAGTGTAATCCAAATGTTTAGAGCAATTTCAAAGTTTGGTAATTAGTGGTGAATATTTTAATTACTTTTATAGGCCAGTAGACCCTAAACAAACCACAATTTGGGTTACATGCGTATCCGCTTCGCTTGGTTAGCTAATGGATAAACTTTCATCTAGTATGAGCAACTTTAGAGGCGGATTGTTGGGAAATCATTATTTTACCACAGATTTTAAATAGAATAACGTAACAAACATTTTTGACGAGCTTTGACGTGATACGTCAACCCGAATCCAAACTGGTAAACACAAGCTAAACACTTTTATCAAATAACTTTAAGTACAAGGTCTCAAATATAACTTTCAATATAACATGGATTGTTTACATCGTGACTTTTAGGGAACATGTCATTGATCACACAGCACTGGTACACATAACCCCTCTCAGAGGAAACCGTTTCAAACACGGCGACTTATTTGTGTTTCGCACACGATTTGAATTTCGTCGACTTGCTTTGTTAACATAGTGAAAAACTCGAGTGTTCAAGTTGCTTGATAGATATATATTCGATTTCATGTTAGGAAGTACATACTAGAAAACTTTCAGTTATTGCGTTGGAACGGTTGTTGTTACATTCATACGTGATCTAGATCTAGTGCACATAAAAAAAACTAAATCTATTAGCTAACTTCAGTTTTTTTACTGAAATTATTGAAAAAATATATCGAATAAAGCAATAAATTGTTGTAACGACCTCGTTCGCTTGATATACGATACACTTTTTGGGCATTTTCAGTACTTTAAGTACTGCGTTTCTGCTAGACTGGATATAAAACACATTTATTTGTGGGTTAGATAATCCTTCCGTAATAAATGTAATGCTAAGTGATTCAGAATGTATGTACGAGTGTGTAATGGCTCCTTAATTTTTACGCATTTGTGCATCGCTTTTCTATAGGTATAATTTGCTGCAGTATTAAATATAAAGTGATTCTCACTTTATATTTAACTAGCTGTTGCCCGCGACTTCGTACGCGGATCCTGTTGCTTATGCCAGCACCACGGGGTCGTCAAAATCGAACATCTGTTAAGTCTGATGTTCAATTTCAAGAGCCCGGGTAAAAAAATAAATGGGAGTTTTGGACTGTAGAGTCAAATTTTTATTCATATTATAAGTATTCATCGTCATCGAAAAGTTCTAAACTGTTACCGCCTTTACTGCATGGAGGTACTCCCACCTCATGTTATTTTAAAATTATACAGTGAAATTAGTGATAGCTTTGATTTCCACATCAGGTGTTTCAGATCTTCAGTTTTATACGTCAACAGAGAGTGCTCATCAGGCTGAACAACTTTGCTAAGACGTCATTCCTATATATTATGTTATGGTGTAGCTGAGCTCTTGGTGTTGTAGGTACATCAGGTGTTCCAGATCTTCAATTTTTATATGGCAACAGAGAGTACTTATCAGGCTAAACAACTCTTGCTAAGACGTCATTCCTGTATATGATATAGTTTAGCTGGGCTCTTGGTGTTCTACATCAGGTGTTCCAGATCTTCAATTTTTATACGGCAACAGAGAGTGCTTATCAGGCTGAACAACTCTTGCTAAGACGTAATTCCTGTATGTGATATAGTTTAGCTGGGCTCTTGGGGTTCCACTTCCACATCAGGTGTTCCAGATCTTCAATTTTTATACGGCAACAGAGAGTGCTTATCAGGCTGAACAACTCTTGTTAAGACGTCATTCCTGTATATGATATAGTTTAGCTGGGCTCTTGGGGTTCCACATCAAGTGTTCCAGATCTTCAATTTTTATACGGCAACAGAGAGTGCTTATCAGGCTGAACGACTCTTGCTAAGACGTCATTCCTGTATATGTTATAGTGTAGCTGGGCTCTTAGAGTTCCACATCAGGTGTTCCAAATCTTCAAATTTATTCTCTCAGCAGAAAATGCTCATCACGTGGAACAATTTTTGCTATGGCACCATTTTTTTATCTCTTATAGCTTAGCTGGTCTGTTGCAGTTCTGCACCAGGTCTTCAAGTTTTCAAGATAAATTATAGCCTATATGTTGGCCAGACTTTATATCTATACACCAAAAAAAGAATCATTCAAATCCGTCCAGTAGTTTTTTCGTGAAAGGGTAACTAACATACATCCATCCTCACAAACTTTCGCATTATTTTATAATATTAGTAGGATACTGCAGCAAGAACCGTAGTGCTATTTCAAAATACGTGTAATTCTGCGTTCCCTCCGATGAGATTTCAGCACATTGTCTACACTTAATTGGATTCTCCCACGCACGTCACGTTCACGTGTGACGTCATCGTCTAGTGTTGCCAGTAATTAACTACACAATAACATCTTATTAAGTCTACAGACAAACATTTTAATACACGTAGATATCGACCGTTAGATAACAATGTATCAGACAGTTTTACTAACAGTACCTGCTCATCGCCGGAAGTTTGATATTACCGCCAGTATCGAGTTAATAGCGAGTTTATGTCTCGTTTGTCCAATAAGTATTCGACAGTTTTATATATTTGTATAAACCGATGTTTGCCTGTTCGTGATTTTTTTCTGAATTACTACCACTTATTTGCATCTTGCATTGAATGGAGACCACGCACCGAAGCGCAGCGTAGGACGTCCACCCACTAGGTGGGCAGATGATCTTATGAAGGCCACATGATCACGCTGGATGCAGCCGCTCACAACCAGTCCTATTGGAAGTCTAAAGGGGAGGCCTATGATCAGCAGTGGACGTCTTACGGCTGATATGATGATGATGATTTGCTTCTTTCTGATAGTAAGTTTTTATATCATAAATGCACATCAGCATTTTTCTAAATAGTTCATTTCTGAAAAACGTAACATAATGGAGCTTTGTCTCAATAAGAACTTGGGTAAAGATATTTCATCAAAACCTGTAGGTAAATCACTTGACATTAACTTGAATAACATAATTCCATTCACAGATAATGAGAATCATTAACTTTCATTGTGTTCGAGTCTTAAAAGCTTTGTTTGTTGTAATCTTTTCCTGTAAAAATGGCCCCTGAAAAACAGTTTTATCTTTGTTCCAAAGTTTGTCTTTCACATAAATCAACTCAGTTGTGAAAAAGTATTCAAATTTCCTTTTTGTTCCAATTAGTAGCAGGTTTTATTAGGGTTCAAAAAAACGTTAAAAGCGACTTATAGGTACATGTCAAAAGTTGTGGCTTTGTCTACACGTGGGGCAAAGGTGGAGAAATTACTTAAAATAATTGAAGTTAATTTAGTAGAGTTATTAAAAGATTTGGAGCAGTGGTGGCCCAGTGGTATCGGCCCCGACTTACGAGTTGTAGGTCGTAGGTTCGAATCCAGTCAGGCGCATTACTTTGTGTAATTTATTTCATCACCACTGCTCTCAAAACGGTGAAGGAAAACGTCGTGACGAAACCGGCATGTCCTAGAACCAAAAATTCGAAGACATGTGACATTCACCAACTCGCACTGGGCCCGCGTGGTGGATTATGGCCCACTCCCTCTCACAGAGAGGAGGCCTGTGTCCCAGCAGTGGGAATATTTATAGGCTGATGATGATTAAAAGATTTGGTTAGTTTTGCACGATCCGTTAGTAAACTTTGTCTATGTGATAACTGAAACAAAACCTCCGGGGTGCTACATTTGCCGGTCTGATAATGGCTGAATTTTTGTGTCTTATCTATTTATTTTTCCAGTCTTTCATAGATGTGCTGTAATGAAACTCCATTTAATTTGAAGTTGTCTGCTGGTCATTTCGAAAGTTTAGTTAAGTTCAATTGACTGAACTGAAAATATATCTTCACTAACGATTCAATAGTTTGAAAACAACTTCTACGGAGTAGCGCGTTTCCATTTAATTTGTAAAGAAGTATTTTAAATAGAATCCAAGGAACTCTATAGCAGTCCTGGAAATCTAATTAGACGAAGCAGAATAAAGTTTTAATGTTATGGTTTAGTTTCGAGTGAGGACAACTTTGGTCCTCGCTGCGTGCTCTTTTCATTAATTTATATCAATAGACAGAAAGTGTAGGGCAACGCCAACAAATTTATGTTGACCCCTTAAATTCAGTACGGATTCTAAGAAAATTTCAGTATTTCTATAATGCGGTTTCAGTTCAGACATATTGACAAAAAGTATAAGTAGCCTTAATCTTAATGATTGTTGAAATTAACTGAGAAACGTAATCTCCAGTACATTTCATTGATGGTAATAGAGTTGAGAGAGACTCATCAATTCCTGGTTTCCGGTATCCTTTGTTCCCGGTTTCTTTGGGAATGTATTTACTTTGCATCGCTTGTATTTGGGTGTTTACATTAATTTTAGATCTCTGACATTTAGATACAAATAGTGACTACCAGTCAGCTTATCTCCACACTAGTCTGGTCATCCGGTGTCGTTCGAAGTTGGCTGTACACTATAAATAAGTTTCTTATCTAACCTCACACTCGATTAGGTAATATTTAGTTTCTTCAGACAAAGAGTCGCCAACTCGCCTGACCGACTTCCTGAACATACCAGAAATGTTCATCTGAGACCAAGTTAACACGAGATATTTCATACATATTTGATAAGATGGTTCTTCAAGTTACAATCACGTGTTACTGAGAAAGAACAAGATTGGAAGTAACTAGATGAAGTTTTAGAATTTTGATAACCAACAGATGAAATAGCTATAAAAATAATAACTTCACTTCTTTTTGAGGAGCATGGCAGAGTATTTGAAGAGTATGACACTCCCTTCCGCTCCAAAGAAAAAAAATAGGAAACAAGTACAACTAAGATACTTTTTATTAGTCATAAAGAAAAGAACAGTTATAGTTACTGCAGTTTAGTTTTCTAAACAGACGTATTGTAGCATTTTCCCTAATAAATTCATACAATCATTAATGAATTCTCTACCGCGAAACGTTAGCTTTGTTTAATTTAATGGGAGAACTTTATTCAGACATATTCGTGCTCACGAATGAGTTTTACAACTAAAGGGATTTGTCCATGAAAACTACCATACAGAATAAATTATGGTTGAGCAGATATTGCGGTGATGAAGCGGTTTTATTCGTAAGCAGCAAGTTATGAATTGAGCACGTACATCTATATGCTATAAATGTTTAATGAAATGTGGCATAAAACAGAAAGAATAGAACATGTGTTCAGATAACAATACTTTATGAAATAAAGAGCAAAGTCGAGATTATTGTTGAAAACCGTTCTCTCTACGGAAGCTTAATTAAATCTCGAAGTTCAGTTCAGTACCCCTAGCACGAATATTTGTAGGTTTCGTCTCGCCACCGTATCGTGCTGTCGATACAATAACGGAACACAACGAAAGTCGGAAGCACGAAGCACTTTCGAATTAGTACCGAGGGCGCGATACGAAAACGTTGATGACGTCATACTAACGTAAATAGAGATGGGAAAAAAAGAACGAATGATCGTACACTTGAATGAATGTTTCGTTCAGAAACTGGAAGTTTGTTAGAAAATTAGTGATTTTAGGGCATTTAAAGTTGCAATACTGTTCAATTTATGACGCTATACAAAGGAACTGCAGAAACAGTTAATATTCAGTTAGATAATAATTAAACTAATTACTAAAACGTTGTGTTTGATTTGACTGCGTTCCTAAACGAACGTCTGTCATACTGGCACAAATAAAAAGCCATGAAAAAAAATTGATTTAGAAAAAAAGCTTGTGTCATACCTAATGTCTATATTGTCAAATCTGTCCGCTGTCAAGAGGTTTCAAATCAATATTCAATGATTTTGTTGCTATAGTTCGTTATTTTTCTGTAAACTATTCCAGTAAACTGAGATAACTAAACGGAAGTATTCTTTCTGAGTAAATAAGTAATTGACACCCTGATCAAGAAGGTCTGTTAACCAGTTGAACAGAAGGATGCCCCACGATATTCAATGATGAGACGAGGCTCTCGTTTGGAAATTCGGCGAAGAGCTTGAATTAGAAGACAGTACTTCTCGATAAGGCTTGCATTATGAAGAAATTCCTATCTTTGAGGTCCTAACTAACTAACTTGTACAACTAATAACAACTCTGATGAAGAAAGATGCGACTGCGGAGCCTCATCGCAAACGATGGCCCACCTTCTCAACTGTACTCTGTGTAACTCCACCTGCACTCTAAGGGAACTGTCCGAGGCCACCACCAACGCCATCAATGTGGCAGAGTTTTAGTCGAAACATACAATTTAAAGGAATCATCGACACGAAGAAGAAGAAGAACTAATACAACATAACTAATACATTGAACTGTGGTCCATAACAAAATGTTTATTTTGTATTTTTAAGTGTGAATGTTTTAAATCCTTATTAGTCAATGCGAATATGAGTTTGTTTGTTCTTTCACGTTATATTGCTAGACCGATATTGAATAACACAGAGTACCTAAGTGCGGCCAGGAGACGATAATAGGCTAAGGAGCATATTTTGTCATGGTATTTAATGAAAAATGTATTGTAAAAATAAAGAAAAACTTTATGAATGTTCTGTGTTTGATGATTTTATTTATTTTATTATTAATCTATATCTATATACATATAATAAAATAGTAGGAAAGTGAAAACTGTACATTGAATATTTTTTTAAAAGAATACTTGGGATGTGATCTACAATCGATACCGAAGCCAAAAATAGAGTTTTTAGAATTTTTGTCTGTTTGTCTGTATGTATGTCCGGGATAAACTCAAAAAGTACTGGACGGATTTGAATGATTCTTTTTTTTTGTATAGGTATTAAGTCTGGCCAACATATAGGCTATAATTTATCTTGAAAACTTGAACACCTGGTGAAGAACTGCAACAGACCAGCTAAACTATAAGAGATACAAAAATGGTGCCATAGCAGAAATTGTTCCACGTGATGAGCATTTTCTGCTGAGAGAATAAATTTGAAGATCTGGAACACCTGATGTGGAACACCAAGAGCCCAGCTACACTATAACATATAAGGAATGACGTCTTAGCAAGAGTTGTTCAGCCTGATAAGCACTCTCTGTTGTTGCTGTATAAAAATTGAAGACCTGGAACACCTGATGTAGAACACCAAGAGCCCAGCTACACCACAATATACAGTGGTGGTCACATAATTAAAGACACCCTTGATGTTGACCACATACAACGATATAAATGATATTTAGAGAACCAAGATAGGTTTCAATTCCATTTTAATTGTCATTTTGTGTACACTGAAGTCGTATATTTTTAAATGAAAACAGTATATAAGTTATAATAACAAGAGTTTAGTCATAATTCCTGTTTCAAATGTAATACAAACTTTCTTGTACATTTTCCGCTGGTCACGTAATTAAAGACAGTGGGTATTTCAATAACTTTTTTTTTAAAAGGAGCACTTATTTTTACCATAATGCCACGAATTTTCGTCACAGCAAAAAATAACTCTATTTTGATCTTCCTTTAAGTTTCATTGTGTAAATTCAATTAGTATATGTAAGATAAAACAAAAGTTATGATCCTTCTGCAAGCAAGATGATTCTCAATTTTTATGACAAAGCTTGGTCATAAAATAAAATTGCAGATCACTTGCGATGTTCTAAAGAAATGGTTATGAACGCCATCCGGCATTTTAAGAAGTTCAATACTACGGGATATGTGCCTAAGAAACCTAGAACCCGAAAAACAACCCAAAGAGAAGACTCAAGAATAGCATTGTTGGCTAAAAAAGACCCTTTCAAAGGATCAGAAGTGAATTGCTTAGAAGTATTTGGGGCAGAGGGGTCTAAAGAAGTGTCTGCAAGAACGATTAGAAGGCGATTCTGTGAGCTAATCTTGTTTGGAAGAATTTCTCATAAGATCTCACTTTTGAAGTAAGAAAATATGAGAACAAGATTTCAATATGCCAAAAAATATGCATACTGGACAAAACGACAGTGGTAAAATATTCTTTTTTTGAGACGAAACTAAAATTAAAATGGATAACTCTGATGAAACAGTTTAAATGAGGTGACATCCTAAAAAAATGATCCCTAATGCACAAAGAGAACAGTCAAATATGGAGGGGTAATATTGCAGTTTAGGAATATTTTTCTGGTCACAGTGTGGGACCTATAAAAAAATATTAGGTAACATGGATACATTTCAATATAAGAATATTTTAGAACAAAGCATGATATTTTATGCCGAGGATTATTTGCCAGTGATATGAACTTTTCAACATGATAACGATCCCAAGCACACTTCAGCAATGGTCAAAGAATTTCTTAGAAGCCAATCAGTAACAGTTTTAGATTAGCCACCGTACAGTCCCGAAATTAACCTGGTCGAAAACTTGTTGTCCCATGTGAAGAAAATAGTTGCATAAAACGTACAAGTATTGTACATCAACATGACACGGCATTTAAAAAAGCATGGGAGTAGATTTTGATTGAAACCTGCAATAATTTGATCGCTTCAATGCCTAAACGGTGTCGGGCTGTTGTTGCTGCTAAAGCACATGCGACAAAATATTAAAAACATGGTTTTATGTTTTTATTATACATCTAAAACTAATTATAATTAAGTTCATTCCAAGTTTTGTAATATTTATTTTTTTTATACTTACATAATTTGTGTGTCTTTAATTAGATGGCCAAGTCTTTCTATTAGTTTGAACTGCTTGCAATAAACAAACTTGATAAAAATGTAAAATACGACATTTTGATCTCTTTACTTCATTTCAAACCTTTCACAATAACCGCTACAATAATTTAAATTATATCGCGCAAGGTCCTATTGCATTATAATAAAAAATATAGGGTAGGTAACTTTGAAAAAATTATATCCTGTAAGTGTCTTTAATTATGTGACCACCACTGTATATAGGAATGACGTCTTAGCAAAGTTGTTCAGCCTGATAAGCAATCTCTGTTGTCGTATAAAATTGAAGATCAGGAACACCTGATGTGGAAATCAAAGCTATCAGTAATTTCACTGCATAATTTTAAAATAACATAAGCTGGGAATACCTCCACGCACGCTGGGAATACTCCTCCGGCGGTAACAGTTTAGAACTAATTTTTGATGACGATGAATAAAAATTTGACTCTACAGACCAAAACTCCCATTTATTTTTTTACCCGGGCTCTTGAAATTGGACATCAGATCTTCGATTTTGACGACCCCGTGTCGCTGGCATAAGCAACAGGATCCGCGTACGAAGTCGCGGGCAGAAGCTAGTAATGACAATGAAGCAACATGATAGGTACGGTTGCTAAAAGATCTATGTAATCCTGTCATGTCAAGTGCTTATTTTTTGTGAATTATGGCAGCATAAATAGAAAGATATCATATTACTATAATAAATATTGGAGCACACATTCATTTTCTAACAAAATATATCAACACAATCACTTAAATTATAATTTTATGCCCAATAATAAACTCGACGAAAGTTTTCTCACTGTCAAATTTGAAGTGAGTAAATATTCGAGAAACTCGTAAGCCAGCCTTCGACAATTACGAAACTATCCGTCATTTTATGATTTCGTGCTACCTATTTACTACTAATACAAAAGGCTCAAGTTACGTTTCGAATTAAATACGAAGACGATACGAAATTTACGTATTTTTGTTCGTGCTCCGAAAATTAGTTCAATTTACGCTCACCAGAGGCGCTGTTCAAGTTCCCATACAAAATGCTTTCCAAGACGATACGAATACTTTTTCGAAAGTGATTCGTGCTCGGGGTACAGTTCGGAAACATTTGACCAAGACTTATTTACTTTCTACATGAAATGTTATTCGAACTAAGTCCATAAAAATATTTATGAGAGTCATGTTGGTTTATATGTTTGATAAGACTTCTGATGGTATATAAATAACTCCATGCCAGAATTTAACAACCAACGAATCAATGATCAAACGTTCTTCGTTCGAGACTCAAGCAATACGTAAATGATATCAAATTGAAGGTGATGTTTATAATTCGAAATCAATATTTGACGTTATTTTTAGCTTATAAAAATAGTAACCACGAAGATCACTGAACATGTTGCCATGCTTGGAGCATTATTGAAACGTTGAGAGCGATTCGTTCACTTTATTGAAAGATAGTTTTTGTAGTAGGTACCTACTTGATTTGCTTATTTTATAAAGTCTATTTCAGAAGAGCATTGTATTGAAATATCTCTTTTTTCGCGAATTACTAGCAGATAAGTAAGATACGATATAACCGTTGAAAGAAAAAATAATTTGTTCCGTTTATCCTGAATCCGTCATGAGAGAAATATTAGTACGCTGCTATAACTTTATTTGTTGTCTGAGTTTCATGAAAACTTGATCATGATAACAATATAATAGAAAAAGTTTATTAATAACCAAAACTGCCAAAAACACGTGAAATATGTTGGTAAAGAATCAAGGAGCAAACAGTATTGTTGGACAAATACTGTCCAGGCAACTTTTACATAACGTATTTCCTAAAGCTGACTTTAACCACATGCGAGCTTTAGTTGACCACGTCGGTCTGTACTTTAAGCCTTTGTAATGACACAAGGTTTAAGTAAAGGGTACTGAATTCCTAAAATGTTTGTTGATTCCTTTTTATTAAATAAAAAGTGTTTAGAATGTCGTCGTTTGTTTGCAGTGCATGCTATTAGTTTTCACTCATTAGTCACAGTTATTAGAAGAGCATAAAGTTTTTAGTGTATAGACATGACTTAATATTTAATTCATATTTCCGTTCATGATATTAATGTGGTCTTTTTTGACAGGTCTAAACGAAGTGAAATCAAAACCCTATTAAACATTTATACATTTTCAATCAGTCTTTTGTTCCTTGAAACCAAACACTTCAAAGGTGAAGCTACTCAAGTTTTAATTACGTACACGTCAATGTTTTTACATTACCAACAATCAGACGCGGATACATAGTAATTGTGTGTAAAATTGTTACAACAATCGACGGAATTTCGTCAACATTAGTTATAAAATCAATGTTATTATCTGCAGAATCAAACTGTTATGTCTATTTTGATAACCAAATACTCAAATTGTAAACTGTGAGTGTGTACTCAGAGTACTAGTGACTTAAGAAATCTAGCTGAGACAATTGAACTGTACTGTAACAGCTCAGTGATCAAAATTGATGTCAGAAATTCGGATTTTCATCGACTTCAAAGCATCGCTTGATGTTTATTTTAGTATAGAGAGTTACCTTTTATGGTTCCCACAAACATAATCGCTTCACCCCACACAACAAAGGTACCTAATATAAATTAATAAGGATTCCTTAGTTCCTGAGCAGTGGTGGCCCAGTGGTATCGGTCGCGACTTACGAGTTGTAGGTCGTGGGTTCGAACCCCGCCAGGCGCATTACTTTGTGTAATTTATTTCATCACCACTGCTCTCAAAACGGTGAAGGAAAACATCGTGAGGAAACCGGCATGTCCTAGAACCAAAAATTCGAAGACATGTGACATCCACCAACCCGCATTGGGCCCGCGTGGTGGATTATGGCCCACTCCCTCTTTCAGAGAGGAGGCCTGTGTCCCAGCAGTGGGAACATTTATAGGCTGATGATGATGATGATGATGATGATGAAGGATTCCTTAAACATTCAGTAAGGGAAGCTGTAATTCATTCAAGATTCATCTCTTGGCATCTTTCTCTATAAACATCCGCACGAGATTCTGTGCTCAGTTCACAGATTTAGTTTCTGGCTTCGTATAATTCTATTTGCTAATTGGTTGGGGTCTAGAGGGCCAAAGCATGCCAGGGTCGCGGGACTTATTCCATTACCGCGACCCTGGAACGTAAAGGGCTAATGAAGGACACCGTGGATTTTAGTCAGTACAAGTCTGACAGTCCCTGCCCTGCCTTGGGTGGGAGGACTCATTTGATGATTTTACCACGCTAAAAAAAAATTATTGGTGTCAAAATATGATTATATTGACACTTTAATAATCCTATATGAATGCCTACATGAAACAGAATTGAGAGAATAAATATAGAATTTATTTAATATCGATTAATAGGTAATATAACCTTTTAATGTATCATAATAATATGTATCTCTTGCCCTATAACTGATATACCTGATGAAAGCAAAACGGTTGATAACACATATTAAGAAAACAATCCAATTCACCGCTCCGTCCTGGATGCCTACGGACCATGCAAATCCAAATTGATCCTTTGCATATTTCGCACCAGCTCTTGATGAGTTTTTCAAAAACTCTGCTCACGATGCGCTTTTGTGGATAGCGATCGTATGAAAAATCTCTACACGTGTAGGAAAAAGAAACTCACGCAATCATATAGCCAAAGGTTTTAAGGCAAGTCACAGGCGAAAGGTTGTTTTAGACTTTTTTATTTTATTAAAACCTTATTTAATACAGAAAATCGAAATAAAGCTTAAGGCGCGGACTGACTACGATTTTAATCGCTTATGACCGCGTAAACTATTGTCACCACTATGGAGCGTCAATAAGATTGAAAATTGAGAAAATGATATTTGTGTTGAAATGTGACGTAAGCTGCGAATGGGCATTTATTTTACTGCTTTTCTTTAGATTATTTAAAATATAGACATAAAATTAAATAATGGTTCGGTTAAAGTTTAAAAAAAATGGAAAACCTACTAAATTCTTAAAAAAAAAACTGTTGATATCGCTGGAAATACAGAGATCTTCGACGTCAAAGTTTATTTTTGTGCTACAACTTCCCAATTTTTTATTGGCAATATCAAACTATTATTTATTATTCTGTTCGGTTTAAATTCTTCTTTATACCCTTCTCTGTTCACTGTATTTTTCGCGTTACTCGGTACTTTGTTAACCAATTTTTGGGAATATTGAGATAACACCGCGCCTTAAATATTTTATCGCGGTCGCGGCAATGACGCCACATTACTACGGCGTAGCTCGCATTGAGTTACGGCCTAGCGCCCGCTACGCACAATGCTACGATCTCCTCGAAATTAAATTGTCAAAGTTCCAGTTTACTTTACATTACAATCAGTTAAAACTCGTGATAAGCGCTCTGGTGTGGTACAAACCAGACCACATGGGTCACATCAATAGTTTAATAGTGAATACAAAATTCAATTTTCCTTACAAAATTAATTTTATTACTTAGCTTCATTAATTTGTAACACCTTTTTCTTATAACTGTAGGCATAAATTACAATACCTATCTGCTTCATTCCTTATTTATTCTCCTTTCACCTCTTCTTTGTTCATAATTAACCTCATACCAAATACAATTCAATTACCAACGTATGATAAAATTCAATCAGTAGAGAACCCTAAAATTTAGCTTTAGTAATAGTAGGGACTAATCGTACCTCAATTTCAGACTTAATTGAATTTTCAGGTGTAGTTTAGTCTCGTGGGTACAGGAACTGTTGATCAATATAAATTACTGAAGTTTAGTACAAGTTTTGACCTTAGACCGGAAGCCTTCACCTTTCATGAGTCATTAAGGTTAATACGAAAATAATTAAATAAAAGCAATATCACAGGATAGGTACTCTTATCTTATTAAAAAGGGAAATTTAATGGTCTTCTAATTACTGCATTATTCTACAAAATTAATATATTCATAGCCTCGGGCAGCTATAAGACATCAGTAATTAAGGTATAATTAATTAAATAGATTTATGAAGTTGATGGATCTGGCAAATGATTTATTATGAGCCCGTCATTTATCAGCTATACGATTTGTAAGTCACAGTGAGACAATTTCGTTTCGTTTATAAAAATAAATCCACGATTACGCTGCAGTTGCTGAGTAAAGCATTAATAAAGGCATATCAGTGTCGAGCAAGATTAGCATATCAAAAGCCGCATTGCCCGGTCTCGGGACAAAGCCAAAGAGTGCGGGAAATGGTGACGCAGAACTGTGACGTCACAGACTGTGGCTCAAGTACTGCTTTGAAGTAAGATAAGAGAAGTGGTTACGACTGTACGCTACGAGATTTAAATCTTTTAACAGAATAATGTTCACAGTTTTTCCTTTTGACAAGATCTTTTAATAGCGTTGGAAATTGATTTTGTGGTGTAACTTTTTTGACAGGTATATTTTTATGAGGCCTTATCATGAGTTTTCACTTATTGTTACGTCAAGTAAACTGGAACTTTGACATTTAATTTCAAGGAAAAAAATAGTTCCTTCTTCGTACCCCAGAGGCGCTGTTCCATTTTTCCATACAAGAAATGCTGTAAATACTGGAAAGACGCTGTAAAGTAAAATCTGTACCCTTAGTGAAAAGTGATACAACTCGACTGCCTACTTCAAGAAAAAAAATGCAAAGAAAAATAAGCCTTACTACTACTAATTAAGGCTTATTTTTCATTGCAAGTAGGCAGTCGAGTTGTATCACTTTTCACTAAGGGTACAGAAATAGTGAAAACTCGTGATAAGGGCTATGAATAGATTTGTGTTATTTTATTTTATTTGTGTATTTTATCCAGACTATAATTTATCTGTCCGTGCATTATTTAAGTTTTAGTTTTTCTTCTCCTGACTGACGTGAATGTTTGCTTTTGTTTCAGGTATGTATTCAAATTGTGGTGTTGGACAAGTAACATGGAAGGAATTAATTCAATAAAGCATTTAATACAATTATTATTCTGCCAATAATTATGTTATTTACGAAGCATTTCAATATCAGTGGTAAGTAGATACTGATTCTTCCATGATTTAGTAACAAGAACTTTATCAGCTACGACCCAGGGTAGCTTTTATTAAATTAGTGTTTGAGTTTCCACTGAGAATAATTAATAACCGAGCACAACAACACACAGGTATTAAAAATTAGATGTTGATTGTGAAATTATTTTTTCAGCTGTACTGAAAACTTGAGAGCTGACTCTGTTGTTCAGGTTTGTGAACCTGCATCCGAGTGGAATATCTCAACTAATATTTATTTTGTAAATTTATCTGTTAGGTAGTTTTCTAAGTAATCCGAAAATCATATTTAAAAAACTATTTCTGAGTCAGCTTTAATTAAAATATCTCGTTGTAATTAATTATTCCATCCTATCCTTCCTTTGATAAAATAATGAGGTTCTGAATGTTATTATAACGCAGTTTTATTTCATAATGGACTTGGATAAAAAGATACATAAGTTTTTTTTAAACACAAATAATAATAGTTATGGAACGTTGATAAAGCTCTTCACTTCAATCTGATATTTTTGTATCTAACGTTCCTTTTACCGTTCAAAACAAGTTGGATCTTCCTATTTCAATAGGGAAATCTCGCCACAATAACAACATTACAAACGTGCTGTCACGAAAAGAAAAAGTAGCGAAAAGAATTTAGAAAATCTCAGTATACCACAAATTATGCACGAGCTCTGGCCGCGCCCCTGTCATTATTTTATTTTCTCTGTTCCATATGAACATATTTTATGCCTTGTTCATATTCACAAAGCCAGCAATTTATGTCTGCAAAAGAACGGTAGCATCTGACTTTTAAACGAGTATATCCCTTTAAAGCTCAAAAAAAATATTGCATTCATTTATTATTATTTTTTTATTTATTGTTTATTTAGATCTTACAAGTGCTCAAAAAAATAAAAATAAAAGTCTGGTGTACATATATATCCAAAGGGTTCCCTACGTGAAATCGAATGCCGTATGATCGAATAACAATTGCTCGAAAACGTTAGCTCGATAGATCATGAAATCGATGAATTGTTAGCTCGACAGTTCATTACCTCGATGCATCAAAATCTCGAATAACTATGAGCTCGAACCATCGAAAGCGCGAAGCCCATAATCTTGAAACATCAATTCTCGAACGATCATGTAATCGATTTACAGAGTAGTTTTAAGGATTTTTAATTAAGTGCAATTTAATGAACTGCCCCGAAAAGTACAGGCGCGGCGGGAAGAGGTCCGGCGCGATCTCAGGGCGGTATGGAGACACGACTGTCGCAACCGAGGTTCGGGCACTCCGCAATCGCGGCGGTAAGAGCCCTCTTTGAGGTGTGGCTGGAGAGACGTCACGGCGTCTTGACCTATCGGATGACGCAGGACCTAACCAGACACGGAAGTTTCGGGAGGTCCTGTGTCGGATAGGGAGGGAAGAAACGCCCGGGTGTCACCACTGCGAAGATCGCCCGGAGGACACAGTGGAGCATACGTTGCAATACTGCCCCGCTTGGGCAGAGCACCGCCGTGTCCTCACGGAGGCGATAGGCGGAGACCTCTTGCGACCGGCATTGGTCGAGGCCATACTGCGGGGCGAGACGGAGTGGGAAGCGGGGAGCGAGGACAATGTCCTCCCTACGCCCCACCGCGGTGGACGCCCACGGCGATGGACGTCACAAGACGATCTCCGGCCACCGTAGGCGCGGGCCCCCTCGTTCGGGCGGCGAGTTGTCCGTAATGGGCAACTCGCCGCCCGAACATGGACCATGCCCGGGTCGACGGAGCGTTGTGTTCCACGCGCGCCTCAAAGAGCGTCAGCAAGATGACGGGGCCACGAAACTTCCGTGTCCGGTTAGGTCCTGCGTCATCCGATAGGTCAGGACGCCGTGACGTCTCTCCAGCCACACCTCAATGAGGGCTCTTACCGCCGCGATTGCGGAGTGCCCGAACCTCGGTTGCGACAGTCGTGTCTCCATACCGCCCTGAGATCGCGCCGGACCTCTTCCCGCTGCGCCTGTACTTTTCGGGGCAGTTCATTAAATTGCACTTAATTAAAAATCCTTAAAACTACTCTGTAAATCGATTACATGATCGTTCGAGAATTGATGTTTCAAGATTATGGGCTTCGCGCTTTCGATGGTTCGAGCTCATAGTTATTCGAGATTTTGATGCATCGAGGTAATGAACTGTCGAGCTAACAATTCATCGATTTCATGATCTATCGAGCTAACGTTTTCGAGCAATTGTTATTCGATCATACGGCATTCGATTTCACGTAGGGAACCCATATCCAAATATAGTATGTTGTAAATGTGCTACATTGCGAAACACAAGAACATGTACAGGTTGAAATCAGTGTTGTATATTTACAACAGTGCCCACGTTACAGAATAAAATGTAGATATAAATGAAAAACAAAATATATTACAAAACATGTTTATTCTACATTATGAAAGTTAAAGAAACAGTTTCTTTTGGGAACTAAACACAAACGTTGTTCACATTTTGAACAGTGGATATTTGAATACCCAGTTTTGCAGTATTTGCACCTACCTCGCTGTACAAAAACTGGAAAATGGCCAATTTTATCAAATCTTACAGCATCTGTAGGTCTAGGCACAGTAGGCGCAGTAATTTTTTTCTTTAAAGGAATGTCTTTCTCTTGCACAAAACCCTGCACTCGATTTTTTTGTAACAATTCCGTAAAGATTTGGAATCGAAACTTTTTCAGCGTCATGCCTTGTTTTTGATTTGATGAGAGGTTTCTCCTATATAGTAACCAGGCGTTGTTCACAGATATATCAATGACTTGTGAAAAGATTGCCATATACCAACGTTTGGTTTTGAAGGTAGATCGATATAAAGCTATCAACATATCAGCGAGGTCCACTCCACCCATATGGGCATTATATTGTTTCACAATTTGTGGACAATCAACATCTGTTTTAGTTTTAGTTTCTTTCGACCAGCGTTTTATTTTTACCATGGGATGCGAATCCACAAATGAGCTAGCTAAAGTAACTACCTTGTTGTCAAACCATTTGACAATGGCAATTTTGTTACTATTGCACACAATTTGATGACTGGAACCTCTGCCTTTCTTAGCTAATATTTTATCTGAAGCTAATAAATCTGCACAACCCCTGAGACGATTCCCTTTGATGGTACCCAAACTAAAAATGCCATAATCCTCGCGAAGTAAATGTATCAACTCTAATGACGTGAAGAAATTGTCAAAATAAACGACAGCGGGCTTGTTGACAATCGTTTTACAGAGAGCTAAAACTACTTTGGCTCCTAATCCGAGACTGTCTTCATAATCAGAAAAAGAAATAAATCTGAAAGTATCGTCACCTCCGTATGGAAGAAAATCGTACACTAAGCCAGAAACTCCAGCCCTTACAAATAATTTAAAGCCCCATTTCTTGGGCTTTTTTGGCAAGTACTGTCGTCTATTTCCTGCTCTAGTACCTTTGTAAGGAACCATCATTTCATCTATGCTGTATCTTCCTTCTTCTTCTAGTCGTAAACAATTAGTCCTTACTTTTTCTAATATCGGCCGAACCTTAAAATAACGATCGTTATTCAGATCCGAATTATCCACGAAATGCAAATATTTTCTCATTAGCTCGTACTTTTTTAGACTCATCACATCAGCGACAGGAGGGTATCTGAAATCATTACTCCAGTAGTCTCGATATGACGGCATTCTTACAATACCCATCATAATTGTGATAGCTAGAAAATCACGCATATCATCTCTGGTAACGTTTATAGATTTACCTTCTTTGCTTTGCACAGAATATAAATTGGTGTGCTCCGTAATATAATCTATTATATCTTCAGAAAAAAAAATAAGAAAATAGTCTAACGGAGATTCTGTTGCGGTAGTACTAGTGCTAAGATCAGGCATATCAAACTCTGCTGGATATTTGAATTTCCCACGCTGCCACTTGAAACTAAGAAGAGGTCTCTTGTACTTTTTTACTCTTTTAGCTACAACTCTTGGTTCATAGTTAGCACTCCTTTTTGAACGAACTCTTTGGCTTAATGGAGTATTCAGTGGCGATAAAATTGACGAAACTGAATTTAAATTTGGGAGCGGATTGGGTGGTGTGTCCGAAGGAAAAATACTACGTATTACTGGAGTCAGTGGAACCGTGTCTTCATCAGATAATGTCGAAAAGGTTTCTTCTTGCACTGGACTATCAAGAATAAGATCCAAGTTTTCTAAAGACGAACGAAGGGACCTTGGTTCTGAGCTGAAGTCAGAAGGTACATCGTCTTGACGTTCGGTGATGTTTTGAATAATAACTTCATCTTCAGACGAAGAGCTATCGGTAGACGAGGCCGCTTCTGGTGGAACCAAAGCTAAAATTTGTCTTGCTCTCTGCCATTTTAAGCCTCCCTGGTAATAAGCAAAAAAAAAACAAACATGCAGCAATCACCAACACCAAACAAAAGTTAACACAAGTTTTAGTAAAAAACGACAAAACGACCATATTAGTAATAGCGATATTCATTCATTATTTTATTAATCTAGCTTACTCGTACATTAGCAAACTTTCAGAACAGTCAATACAAAAACATAATACCGTCAACTCCCATAAATGTAAAAAAAACACAAAACCCATGCAAAGAAAATAATAATTATTCAGTGTTAGTAAAAGCGCAACGTGGCACCCGTGCAACGTACGAAATTAAAAGTACTTATGCTAAAGCTTCGCAGTGTTGCACATGTGCAACGTCGGTAAATACGTGCTTATATTTCATAGTAGAATATGAATTTGACATTGGCGTTATATGACACAATTGTAAACACTCATAAACAATAATATTTCAAGTAATAGTTGTCAATAAATGCATAAAAACTATTTATATTTATTAAAACTCACCGGTCGTCCACGAGCGCAGTGTCGACGCGACGCCATTTTGGTCACAACTACGTAATGATGCGCGTGAGTTGGTTCAATATTTTTTTCATAGATGGCAGCAGTATATCCATTATTAAAACTTATATAAATAAGAAAAAATAATGATGGTTCTTGCAATATATTTTTTTGTTTGGATAGTTGCATCGGTGCAACGTTGCGAATTAAAGGGATATACATCTGCTCTGTAAAAATTCTTGAATAAAACCGTTGCTCAAAAATTTTGATTGAGCTCTAGGGGTGAAAATGCACGACCAGTAAGCGAAGGCATAGCTTTGTGCATGGGAAAACAGTTAAAAGCTTTGAACAGATTGACGATACGGGCTCGAATATTCAATATTCTGATAGAATTACTGGCCGCTTTATTGAAAACTCTTTTCATGTCCCTTTTGCTGTACCGACACTGGAATGACATAGAGCATCGATTTTCACGCGGTAAAACATTTTAACATTTTATTTTACGTCAAAGCTATTATTTAGAGTTAGTTTTGATTTTAATTTGCTACAGTCTCACACTAATTAATTTCACTAAGTGTCAATCAAAACGGTGATATTCATTTTGTGTCATTGCAGTTTCCTATTTATTTCTTCTTTGTGAAAACAGTCGTGCTGCAGAATACTATTGGAAAAATATTTATGAAAAAACATGTTCTATTTTTAACCGACTTCAAAAAAAGGAGGAGGTTCTCAATTCGTCAGAATCTTTTTTTTTTTTTAACCGACTTCAAAAAGGAGGAGGTTATCAATTCGACGGTATGTTTTTTTTTTTTTTGTATATTTGTTACGCGATTACTCCGCCAATTGTGGACACTGGACCGATTTTTAAAATTCTTTTTTTTTTCGAATGGAGGTACTTCTGAGGTGGTCCCATAGTCACCAAGTTGGGATCTGCTGATTGGATCCTGGAGAAATCGAGGGCAACCCTCGAATTTTATAGGCCAACACACCGTTTTTCGCAAATTTTATGAAGTAATTTAAGTACTTGCGTATGGTAATCATAATTTCATGTAGCTGAGCTGATGATGGAAGGTAGACCTCCTTAAAAGTAAGGAGTAGACATCGACTGATTTAGTTTGAGTTCGCATATCTCTGGAACTACAAGTCCGATTTAAGTAATTCTTTTTTTGTTGTACTAGGTATCATTTAACTTAGGGAATATTGCAAGTTTCATCAAAATCGGTTCAGTCGTTTTTGAGATAGGGAATTTTATTAGCTTATTGTGTACATGAGCGATGTTATTACCGGTGTTATGGATTACAAAATTCTAGTGCACATGTTGTACTTGACAAGAATTCGGGTTGAATATTTAAACTAAAAAGATTAAATTAAAAACTTTTTAAAAAAAAATGTAACCGCCTTCAAAAACAACCATAAAAAAACCAACAAAATAACTTTTCTTGTAGTTAAGTCCGATTTAAGTAATTCTTTTTTTGTTGTACTAAGTATTGTTTAACTTACGGAATACTGCAAGTTTCATCAAAATCGGTTCAGTAGTTTTTGAGATAGGGAATTTTATTAGCTTATTGTGCAATTGAGGGAGAATGATTTATTTGACAAGAATTTGAGTTGAATATTTAAACTAAAAAGAGTAAAATAAAAAACTTTTTCAAAAAAACTGTAACCGCCTTCAAAAACAACCACAAAAAAGGGTAAAATAACCTACAAAATAACTTTTCTTTCAGAAGTCGGTGGCAAAAAAACAATGAAATGAAAAAAAAACAAAGGCACCGACTTCTGAAAGAAAAGTTATTTTGTAGGTTATTTTACCCTTTTTGTGGTTGTCTTTGAAGGCGGTTACAGTTTTTTTGAAAAAGTTTTTTATTATTCCAAGAATTTTACTGGTCTTACGTGGTCTTTAAGCAGTGTATAATATAATGTTTTTCAAATCAACGCAAAGTGAGTTCTTGATATTCTACTTAAATAAATTAACAACATGTTGATGCAGCACTCTGTCTTCATTATTAATTAGAATTGATTAGTCGTTCTTTCATTTTCCTCAATTTCCGGAACTCTGCAGAACAAGCAGAACGTCCGCGTCTCGGTGACGTCTTTGAGCTAATCAAATCGTCTATTTGTCCACAGTATAATTAAAGAGGCTATATAGATAAATCGTAGTGTGAGGCAAAATTGAGAGGTAATCGATAACCAAAATATATTATAGATATTAAAATTGATTAGATTTTTAACATGACTACTTTATTTCCACCCAATTATTTTATAGTATAATCAGTTCCGTTCCGTCTATGTATATAGTTGTACTCTTTCATTTATAATACTTTAATGCCTATTTTCTTCACTGAAGAAAGTGCTAATCAACCTGTTAACACACTAAACGTAATGTCTCTGCTCTTCAGAAGATAGTTGATATTTTATTCTTTGAATAACGTAAGTATTTTGATTATAACGGAGACTGTTAAATACTAAGTCCTTCATTCAACCTGTAAAACAATTAATATTCATTATCTTGTGAACTAAATGAATAAATTAAATCAGAATTGTGTTCAGTGAATATTAGTTAGGTACTTACTTTATTTAATTATAAACAGAGTAACCAGCTTTACGTAGAAGTTCACAAACTAATTTAATGTACCAAGTCTTTTAGAAATAAAACCTTTCTCGTTATCATTGAGGCTCCATTAATAAAATATTCAATAGCTAATACAAATAGCTAGCAACATAAAGATATTATTATCCTTCTGAAACTTTATTTGTAAGCTGATCACGTCCTAAAAGTAACCATACATCTCAAACAAAACCTTATCGGCTTTATTACAAAACGTGGTTTAACTTAGACCAAGCTTTAAATAAAAAATCAATTTTTTGAATTTCGAACTTTATTCCAACTGCTATAAAATTCTAAAATGCACATTGACAACTTAGACCGGGATCTAAACTCGGTTTTTGTATTTTAATAACTTTACGACAGTAGAAATAAGGTTCGAAATTCAAAAATTCATTTTTGATTTAAAGCTTGGTCTAAGTTAAACCACGTTTTGTAATAAAGCCGTATAGGTTTTCATTGCCTATACGAGTATACAAAAATGTCTTCCATATCATATTATTTCGAATAGTTTGACATCATGTGAAGAAGATTTGATATATGTGAGCCTGAGCATGGCTGGAAGCCGCCACATGTTGATACACAAACAAGATGTATCGTATCTACTGTGCACATAGAAATGTTGTCACTTATCGTATTGGTTTTGGTTTGTATTTTGTTTTTTTGTCTCTAGAATTATTTCATTGAAATTTGGTTAAATAGTTTATTTGAAAGGTTATTTTTTGACCAAAAGCCTGAAATAGGGGAACAGTGTATAAGACGAGGACACGAGGTATGATGGGAAATCACACACATAAGGCAAACTTAACACAAAACTAACGTAGCAAAAGCGCCAACAGGACGCCATTTGCGTCTGGCCGCTTGCAAATGATGTCCTGATGGCGCTTGCTCTACGTTAGTGTTGTGTTAAGTATGCCTAAAGAGTGTATGTCCCCATTATACCTTACGATTATTAATGTCCCCGTCTTATACACTGTTCCCCTACTAAGCGGTCTATGCGGGCAACTTCACAAGATATCTATTATTGTTATATACTAAAACCTTCCCCAGAATGTTACAAATACTTTTCTGAAAACCGCATCAAAATCGGTTCAGCCGAACGCGAGATAATCGCGGACAAACATGCAATGGTCACTGAAAATCTACAATTCAAGTAAGCAAAACAGATCCACGCGGGCAACGTCACGGGATATCCATTGGTGTTATATACTAAAACCTTCTCCAGAATGTAATGAACACTTTCCTGAAAACCGCATCAAAATCGGTTCAGCCAAACGCGAGATAATCGCGGACAAACATACATACATACATACAGGTCGAACTGAGAACCTACTTTTTTTTTTTAAGTCGGTTAAAAAGAGAAACCCTATTTAAACAGACAATTACTGAAACACGGAAAAAAACGAAGGTAGCTTCAATCTTAAGCATTCATGTCGTATTGATTCTTAAAATCATACAATCACAAACGTATTACTAGTCAAGTAAAATTCATCAAAGAAGATTCTCAAAACATGATGTATGTACGTTGCTGCGTTTAAACTAATAACATTATAACATATAGAACTACTTCCCGGAAAATCTTCAATACCTCGCAGCGTGCAACAGACCGGAGAATTAAGTAATAGGATCTTCTCCGTACTTACTAGGGTCTCATACCTCACATCCTTTGTGAGCTTCGAATAACGAATTATCTACCTTATACAAAGCACCCCATCTGTCTGATATTAGCTGTTCTATACGCCCGCGAGTCATGGCAGCTATGTGACACATCTGTCATATCAGCGACATGTTCAATTTACACATGATTTATGAAAATAATCTTCAAATTTTGCGGTAGTTTGAACTTTATTAGTGCGGTATAAGGTTGTCTTTAAAATATTGTATACCTTATTATTGATGACTATTGCACGTTTGTCAAATAAAAAAATATGATAAAAAGATTAAATGAAAAGATTATGATAGTTTGCTAGCTGTTTTTACAAAATTACTGGTTCTTTGTTCCATATTTTCACACGTCAACAACATAAAGCGTTCGCGTATTTCCACTATGATTTTTAAAAGTATTTTTGTTTGTAAAGTTACCGTCAAAGTGAATATTTACTGTGACGATGGTATGTGTAGTAACAATGATAATGCCTTTGGTGGTACTGCACTGCACATTACGTTCTACTGCATTGTTAAAAGGGAACTGGAGTTTCTCTTTGACTTGCATTTACTTCTTTGATTTTTTCTTGAAAAACAGTTATTTCATTAAAGAAGCTGTTTGTCTGCATTACTCAGCAAATCGCGCGGGGCGACATGTCGCGGCCCATTCGCAGTATTTTTAGAGTGGAAATTAGCTTGGCTCGTTGTCGCAGCGCGATTAATCGCGTGTGTCTGCAGGAGGCTTAACTATGTATTAAAATTTGTGGAGCCCAACTCAAGGTCACTTTTCTCAGCAGGTTGATCAAATGTTTATGAAACTTCCCTCTATTTTTAGTTCTATGCGTAGTGCGTACATTGTTGGTCGAAATACAAAATTAATTTTACGACTTGCGCGATAATAATAATAGGTCAGTGTTTACAATGACAGATAAACCAGATCAATGATCATATCAATCACGGTTCACTTGGTAGTAACACTTGATTGCTTGATCGAGATATAATTGATTGATTAACTCTGAACAATATGTTGATATTATTGCATAGTCCTATGTATGTAATATCTGATACGCATTCAACCTGTTGGGTTCCACGAAAACCGTTTTGTACGTGTATAATTGATGTAGATTGAGCGTGGTTACACTTAGATGTTAATATTTATCATTACTACCCACTTATTGGTACTTGGCGCTACATTTACGTGAGCTACTATCTCATGCAGAACACCTCCATACATATTCAAATAATTACCAAACTGCTCAGCGTCCTCTTGTACAATATATTCGGTGTTCGTCGAGACAACCGAGAAACCACAGAGCGCTCAGCAGAAGGTCACCTCCCACCTCAATATTGATAATTTCACAGTACTGAATATTTTGAATATGGACACAATTAGAAACAGGCATCAAGTGGATGTTAATTCTTGTAATTTAGTTTCGTAGTTATTGTAGATACCAAATTAACAGCTTTTCTAGTTAAGTTTGTAATTATTGTTTTTCCCTTGATAAAATGTAGTTAATTTTATGCACTGAAACGTTCTAGTTACAATATAAATAAAGGGAAGTGTTTCCTCGTTGATGGTGAAAACAGTGGTTCATTCATTATTCTCTTAGTTTCGCTAGTCTTCGTAGGTATAATTGGTGAATATTGGAAACTCTCGGGCTCTGTGCGCTTTCGTGCCTAATTGGGCAAAGCTTTGTTAATATAATATTGTATGCTATCCGTAGCTACAGTGCTGACAAGCTGGTAATTTATAATAAAATTCTTTTTAAGCTAATATTGTTATCTCCGAATAAGTAAAGGCATATTGCGGATAAATACCCCGTGTGATTCAATTTAATAAAACTCACAGCCGCTCGCCACGCTTACGACACATGCAATTGTCTATTGCAATTCTCTACTTATAAATGTGCAACACCAAATTATGGATTGTTATTGGACTGTTCAACGGGTTTTACAAATATTCGGTTTCAATTAAATCAATAGTATGATAACTGTGTTTTTGAATTTGAAATGTGTTGTTCGGTATAATAAGTGTGAATTGCTTTATCATGTACTGAATTCATTTAACGGACTAGAATGCTATCAACAGGTCAAAGTCACACTGTCGTGAACCTTAACTTTAATGACAAGCTCAACTAATATTATGCAGCGTCATTGTACCAGTAGCTAGTTCACCCGTACGTCTGTTTACGTACGACATACATATATTGCAATATTTGCAATATTTTATTTGTACCTACAAGTATGTAGCACGAAATAATAAAACTGTTTAGAAACACCAAGTAGGGGAAAAGTGCGGAGAAATCGACGGAAAATTAAATATTGACGGAATTGAAGGCCGGAGTGCCGACAGATACCAGTATACGATTTATGAGGCTCCTTGATCCGAAATTAATATTTAATAGGTTACCGCATTTAGTATAGATCCTAACTGATCATTAAGGTTATTAAATTTTACCATCGATTCATACGTGCTCTGTAGTTTGGGTTTTACTCGTAAATCATGCCATTTTGTTATGTTCTATGGGGAACAATTCCACCCATAGTCATATAAAATGCTATAAAATTCACGTACGTTTTTAAAAGCATGGTGTGTCTGTACCTACATTTAATACATTTTTCTCTTTTGTGTGGAAAAAAATCCAACGCAGTAACCCTTCATTACGGTTACGGCTGTTGGGTGACGTCATATGTAACACTAGCTATGTTATACCGATTTGTAATGATGTGTTTATCCCAATAATGTAAGAGTACTCACGTACGTTTCGAATCACAAAAAATAGTTATTTTTAATAATAGCTTTTGAAACAGGGAAAATGTATGAAAAGTACGATCGGGTAAATATATTTTGAGGGGTTTTTAACATGTTCAGGACCATTGTGGACGAGTTAAATTACATGGACGCAATTTAAGAGTCGCTTTATTGAAAATTTCGATGGATCAAGGGAAGTTCTATGGTTTTGGAAATAAGTATGTATAGCTTTTCGCAAGATGTATTTAACTTGCTCAATAATTACATAACGAACGGTGTAAGCCTAGACGTTGAAATCTCTAGTTTATTTATGCAAAGGCAGTGAATTGTAAATATCTCGTACACAACTCTCTGGAGATGCTCTCAGATGGAAGTAGAATGGATCGCTCATACCTCAAGGGATGCTGTGTGATGTGAAGATAGAGAAAAGGAGATCGGGTTAACTGTAATACCTATATGAATTTCAGAGCATTGACTGAATACCATATAGGTACAAATTTATAGAATAAACGAATTGCTTGATGAGATAAAAGGACTCGTAGCGTGTCTAGGCATTTTGTGTTGGATATTTTCTATACCCTAATAAAGCCTCCTGCAGACACACGCGATTAATCGCGCGGGGCGACATGTCGCGGTCCATTCGCAGTATTTTTAGAGTGGAAATTAGCTTGGTTCGTTGTCGCAGCGCGATTAAACGCGTGTGTCTGCAGGAGGCTTAAATCTACTACTACCTAATAATAAATCTAACGTTTATACTGAATATTCTGCTAATATTATGATAGTCTGCTGTAGTATAATTGTGGCACTAGGGCCTTTAGTTTGGAGTAGTGGACTGTATGAGACTGTCAGAGGGTTTCTGAGATACCTAATTCTATTAAATGATGGTGAAACCTGGCTAAGATTCAGATCCTTGACTAGAATAGGCAATTTGACTCCACTAACCTTTAGCTCCTCCCTTGTTCTGGCTTGGATCAAGCTTGCTGATGCAACTCGCTGCCGCGTGGTTGGATGTGACGTCACAATGGGCTTCTAGAAGGTTTCTCGGGATCCGAATAGTAGGCACACACAAATTAATGTCTAGGATTGTTCTGATACGATCAGAAGGCACTATATCACAATAGTAAACGAATAGTCAGGTTATACAATGTGGTAATAGACACATCGGCGTGCACGGCAACGCGCTCCTGTTTCCCTTTCGGTAGTCGAACGTCGACTCACCGCAGCACGAAGATGGCTGCACATCGCCGTCACTTCACCAGAAGTGAGGGTAGAAGGCTTAAAATTAATGGAGCTTAAAACTACCTTAAACTAGACAAGGATCGAACATACCCCCCACCGAAATCACTATGATGATTTCTCATAAAAAATAAAACAAGAGATCTAGTTACCAGCCAGAGAAGGCTTAAATCAGTGGTCATGAACTCTGATAGAGCCATGGGGGAAAAAGGGGAGAGGACGAACCTATAAAGAAAATATGTTAAGTAGAGATTATCCTTATAAAACTAGAATAGTTACCTAATTGAGGTAGGTTTTATTAACTAAGAGATACTAATTAGCATATGGTAATGGGCAAAGTTTATTCACCGGTCTTTTAAAGGTACTATTTTTTGTTCGGACAGTAACGACGCGAACAATATTGTCAACACCGGGATGAATTTTATCAATCCTTGCCAGCAGCCATTCGGATGGATGCTTGACATCAGATTTTATGAGAACTAAGTCTCCTTCCTTCAGATTAGGTGGTGATGAATACCACTTCGCTCTCTGTTGCAGAGTGTGAAGGTAATCATGAGACCAACGTTTCCAAAATGATTGTGTAATTCTTTGAAGTGATTGCCAACGTGACAACCTACTTAAAGAAACATCCTCTAAGTTAAACTCCGGAACCGATAGCATACTTTGACCAATTAAAAAATGACCGGCTGTAATGACATCAAATTCATTACGGTTATCTGACATTGGACAAAGTGGGCGTGAGTTCATTATCATTTCAATTTTGCAAAAAACCGTTGATAGTTCTTCAAACGTGAAGATCTTATCTCCGCAGGAGCGAAAGAGATGATGCTTTGCGGATTTTATTCCGGCTTCCCATAAGCCACCCATGGATGGGGCACTAGGTGGATTAAATTTCCAATTAACTGATCGCAATGTTAGACCATTGAGAATGTCATTGCGGTTTCTTTGACTATTAAAATATTTACAGACTTCCTTCAGATGTTTGGAGGCTGCTACAAAATTTGTCCCACAATCAGAATACAAGGTGTTACATAATCCTCGTCGAGAAACAAATCTATCAAAAGCTGCTAAAAAACACTCGCATGACAAGTCTGTTAAGACCTCGAGGTGCACTGCCTTGGTAGAAAAACAAATGAACAGGCATAGATAAGCCTTATAAGTTTTAGCATTACGTTTTTGGCTTTCCTTTACAATGAACGGACCTCCAATATCGACACCTACATGATTGAATATTTTGTTAGGTTGAAGTCTACTTGAGGGTAACGTACCCATCATTGGTTGGATTGAAGACGGTCTGAATTTAAAACACTTTGCGCATTTTGACAACACTGATCTAATAACATTACGACCATTTATAATCCAATATTTCCTAGATAAAATTCCGTGCAACGTGCGCGGACCTACATGCATGTAAAGGGTATGATAATATTCTATTAAAATTGAGGTTGTATGACATACTTTTGGCAAAAGCAAAGGGTGCTTGGTGTCATAGGGCAAGTCAGCCTGTGAAATTCTACCCCCCACCCTGAGGAACTTATTTTCATCAACGAAGGGTGAAAGTTTACGTAAGGATTTTACTACATTGCCCTTTTTAGAAAGTATGGCGATTTCAGATTCAAAATGGTTCTTTTGAATTATTCTAATTATAGAATCATGAGCTCGAGCTAGCTCAAGGGTAGTGAGAGGCCCTGAGACTACCTGTTTCAATTTTAAATAGTCTAAATAACGGTGGTACCAGGCGATATAACGTTGTAACTTGTTGAATGATGAAATTTTATTAAATTTAATATTTATAATATAATAATTCTTCTAGATTATTTTTACAATTTTTCAATTTTTTATCAGTAGTATTAAAACAAAAAGTGTCATAATTTGATTTTAATTCAGGAACTTTATTTTCGTCAGAAACATAAATCGTTTTAATAGGCCATAGACCACGTTCCTGATACAACCACGAGGGACCACGGATCCATTCCGGAGCAAATTCCATAAATCGATCAGGTAAAGCGCCTCGCGAACAAATATCAGCAGCATTATTCTCACTACTGACATGATACCAACAGTTAGGGTCCAAGATATCAGTTATTTGACTAACTCGATTAGAAATAAAAGTTTTTAATTTATATGATGGAGTCTGAAGCCATGAAAGAACTACACTCGAATCGCTGAGTGCAATAATTGGGGAATCTAATTCCTTTATATTTTTTACAACAGAATTAACAAGTTTAGAGAGCAGCACGGCCGCCATAAGTTCAAGTCGAGGGATTGACAACACTGGTTTCATTGGAGCCACTTTTGATTTGCTTGTTAGCAACCGCACCTTTATATTACCCGCGTTGTCAGTGCTGCGAACATAAATACATGCTGCATAGCCTAAGGATGACGCATCACAAAAGGCGATGAGCTGAACCGAATTGAATTTTGATATTAAAATGTGTCGTTCAATCCGCAACTCAGCAAGACAGGGCAAGGTTGAAAAGAATTTATGCCATTTTTCTTTTAATTCGGTTGGTAAATAGTCGTCCCAACCTAAACTCAACTTCCATAAATCTTGCATAATACACTTAGCAACAAAAGTGCATGGCGATATAAATCCCACAGGATCGAAAATACTCGCGAGTAATTTGAGAACTGACCGCTTCGTTGTGGTCGAGTCGTTTAAATTATAGTTGAAGGAAAAACAATCACAGCTAGGTAACCACGTCAACCCTAGCACTTTGATTGATGACGATAACGTATCGTCTTGAAAATTAATAACAGATACCTGCTCAGTTGACATACGCGTGAGTAATTCAGAACGATTACTTGCCCACTTCCGGAGGTCAAATGCTCCACTTTTAAGAAGTGAGGTTAACTCATCTTGTAGCGTACACGCTTCTTCTATCGTGGGACACGACCATAATACGTCATCAACAAAACATCCTTGTAACAACACATTGGAAGCCAAGGACTGCGGATTATCATAAGCCAGTTGATGTAACGTGCGAATAGCTATGAACGGGGCACTTCTAAGACCGTATGTGTTTGTTTTAAGTTCGTAAATACGTACGGGGTCTGAGGATGATTTACGCCAGAGAATATGTTGGTACTTTCTTTCTGACGGAATAATGTTGATCGCGCGAAACATTTTAGAAACATCTGCGGTAAAACAAACATCGTATAACCGAAACTGAGTTAGAATTTTAAAAATATCTGAATGTAGTTTTTGTCCGGTTAAAAGAATGTCATTAAGTGATAATCCGTTAGTAGTAGGAGCTGAACCATTGTAAACAACTCGCAAAGGTGTAGTTGTACTCGTGGGTTTCAATACACAATGGTGCGGAATAAAATATTTAGATGGTTCCGTACCCTTATAGGGTTCCATGTGTCCTAACAGTTCATACTCATTCATAAAATCGCAGTAGGCCTGTTTTAAATCAGGTGATTTATCAAGTCTGCGCTCTAATTGAATCATCCGCTTAAAAGCTGAATTGTAGGAATCGCCCAAAGGCTCGTGGTTTGGTTTTAATAAAATAGGAGAAACGTATCGACCCGTTTCGTCCCTGTAATGATTTACAGAAAATATGTTTTCAGCAAGAACGTCTTGCGGATTTAAGTGTTGAACTTCGCACGGCAAAGATTCAACCTCCCAAAATCTTTTGAGTGAGTCATTGAGGACATTTTCCTCGACAGTAAACGTTACTGCATGCAGAGAAGTAGTAGCAGTGGTTACGTTAGAATGGTTGTCCTTTGACATACAAAACCTTCCCGTAATCACATAACCAAAAATGCTACCTAACGCAACAGGTATATCTGAACCAAAGATTAATTTCTTTCCGTCGTAAATATACGGAAAAACATCACCCGCTAAAATAATATCTATATCTGAACGCCTATAAAAGGTAGGGTCAGCTAGAATTAAATTTCTATATTCATCAATTACGCTTTGAGGTAATTGTACGGTCGGCAAACCACCAGTAATTTTTGTAAGCACTACAGCGTCAATATTAAAAGATGGTTCGTTACTATGACGCGGTTTCATAGCGAACGAAGTCATACCATGATTTTTTACACTTTCGCCAGCGAGTCCAAAAATATCAAAATTACATTTACGAGTCGTTAATCCTAACCGTTGTAAACAATCAACAGAAATAAAGTTTGTTTGAGCGCCAGAATCAATCAAAACACGACACGGCTGATAACAATCGGTTTTATCTAACACATGCACCACAGCTGTACCTAATATAACTGTACCCGCATGTGTGTGTAAAGAAGCGGAGTGGCAACTATTACTTTCACTCGGACCGGTATTAGGCGATGTCGTCTGTGATGACAATGATTTTTCATGAGATTTACTCGAGTTGCTGCCGCTTGGGCGCGAACTCAAAACCGGTTTGTTATCGTCGAGGTGCAATAACACGTGATGCGACTTCTGACAAACTAAACATTTAAACTGGCTTTTGCACTCGTTAGCATTATGGTTTTGTTTAAGGCAATTATGACATAATGTAAGTGCATTAACACGGTTAATGCGCTTCTCAGGGGACAATTCACGGAATTTATCGCACCTAAAAATCATATGATTGCCGTCACAATGTAAACAAGATGTTGATTGCGAGGAAGTTGCATGGGTAAATGACCTAGTTTTTTCCGTTTTATTAATTGGTTGACGTTTATTTTGTTGCAAGTTCACTGAACTCGTAGTATTAGTGTAAGAAGTAGAATGATCAAGTACTTTGATATGATTGTGTACAAAGCTGATTAAATCATGGAAAGTCGGAACAGATTTTTGATCCAAATTTTGTTCAAATAATTTTCTAGTTTGTGAATCTAAGGCACGTAGTGCAATATGACACATCACATAACTATTTAAATTTTCTATATTTAACGCTTGAATAGCTTGATAAGAATGCTCAAAAGTTTCAATAAAAGTATTTAACTGAGCTGAAGACTCCTTATTTATCGGTGAAAAACCTAACATTTTATCCAGGTATCTACCCACTAACATACGATTATCCTGGTATTTGTCAAGAAGACTTTTCCAGACTAACTCATAATTACTTGCAGTAATCGGTAAACTTTTAACAATATTTAATGCACTGCCCTTCGTACATGACAGAAGGTAGTGGAATTTATCGATATTTGGTATGTGCGGTTGATTATGTACTAATGAACAAAAGGTTTCGTAAAACGTGGTAAAGTTTTCAATATTACCGTCAAATGTAAATAGCTCTAATTTAGGCAAACGCGGACTTGATTGATTTAAGTTTTGATTTTCAACTTTAACACTACCCGCAGTTTTATTAATTAATAATCGATTTGTAACTAATTTTACGTTATAATAAATATCATCGAAACTCTTTATTTCCTGGGTTCGCACTTTAGCGTCCGGGTTTGATTCCAATTCCGATTCACATATTTTGAAAATTACCTTTTGAAATCGGTCACGCACTTCGTCAATGTCCGAAACACGTAATAAAAGTAAATCCTGCTTATCAGGCGTTGAAATATCCTTTGACATTTCATAGGCATATTGTAATTGCTCAAAGAGTACTTCTTTTTCTTGGATTAGGTATGTTATTGATTGCAATGAAACATCCTTTTTAGGAGGCATGATTACCTTCAACGATATAAGTTGACAATATTTTATAATGTAGGTAGATTCTGGGTAGGTAGTACAAATAAGAGACTTACGTAATTATTTAATGCAAATATTTGGGATTGATGTTAAGCAAACTAATAGATTTGTATTATAAAATGTATGCACACTATTTTTTTTACGTACGACGTAAAATATTATAGAATGAAAACTGTAAGTTGTTGAAAGTAGGTACCTATTGGGAAATAATATAGGTACTGATATCAGGCTCGTTTGGACCAAAAAATGTGGCACTAGGGCCTTTAGTTTGGAGTAGTGGACTGTATGAGACTGTCAGAGGGTTTCTGAGATACCTAATTCTATTAAATGATGGTGAAACCTGGCTAAGATTCAGATCCTTGACTAGAATAGGCAATTTGACTCCACTAACCTTTAGCTCCTCCCTTGTTCTGGCTTGGATCAAGCTTGCTGATGCAACTCGCTGCCGCGTGGTTGGATGTGACGTCACAATGGGCTTCTAGAAGGTTTCTCGGGATCCGAATAGTAGGCACACACAAATTAATGTCTAGGATTGTTCTGATACGATCAGAAGGCACTATATCACAATAGTAAACGAATAGTCAGGTTATACAATGTGGTAATAGACACATCGGCGTGCACGGCAACGCGCTCCTGTTTCCCTTTCGGTAGTCGAACGTCGACTCACCGCAGCACGAAGATGGCTGCACATCGCCGTCACTTCACCAGAAGTGAGGGTAGAAGGCTTAAAATTAATGGAGCTTAAAACTACCTTAAACTAGACAAGGATCGAACAATAATCATACCGATTCTTTGAAAAATTGGGGTGAATATACTTCGTAGTGCGAATAAACATTTCCATAGTTTTTTTTTTATCGCACATAAGCAGAAAAATATCATAAAAATAATAAAAGAGGTACAGGTTATCTGGTATCGATTTGGCGCAACCGAAGTACAAAACTGCAACAAAAGCTTTTATTATAATTAAATTCTAACTTTTGAGTCTGAAATAACCGACTGAATCAATTTGTTCACCATCTTAACCATGTTCAGAAGGAAATAGGAATCCGAAGGGAATCGTATATTTTTATTGGTTGAGGAAAATGTGTTCTGCAATCAATTTTGTTTGTCTGTGAAGAACATAATATTGAGCTATTTGTTGTGTTAGTGTAACAATATAAACGAAATTGTTTTATAGAGCACATTTCGCAATTATATGTACCTACTTACATTATTTTTTAACTCATCACCATTTCAGCTGTCCACTGCTGAACATTAACTAACTTTTCTTAGTTTGAATCAAAATGTTTCCTAGTCTGCCCCATGCCCACAAACTGTCTTGTTTCAAATTGGAACAACTATTAAGGTTGAAGTATTTTACGAGCAAACCTTAATTTTATTTACTACCTTTCAATGCCATAAAACTGAATCGCTCACCACGAAGAACCATGTTTGTGAGCAATCGTTTACCTTCGTGAACTCAACCATTGAGTTACAAACGTATGTCGGTCCCTCAAGACTGACCTTTTAGCAGTTTTGTGTAGTGAGAGACGACGAGGTAATAAAGCTTTTCTCAAACAGCAGAGCAAAACGGATTTATTTACAAAACAAAACTTTGTGTTTTATATCAACCGTACTGCTCTTATAATTTGGGTATAGGTATATATAATATTTAATATCTATATATATAAAAATCAATGACACTTTTCGTTGTAACTTTATAACTCAAGAACGGGCCCACCTATCCAAACCAAATGTTTAGGCTTTGTTCGGACTATTTAGTAGATTATTTATGTGAAGTTTGCACAAAAGCGGTCGAGCGGTTCTTCATTTATCACATTTTTTATAACACGTAGCGAAGCACGGGGCGGGCCACTAGTACGAGTATGTATATAAAAATCAATGCCACTTTTCGTTGTAATGTTATAACTCAAGAACGGGCTCACCTATCCAAATCAAATGTTTAGGCTTTGTTCGAACTATTTAGTAGATGCTTTATGTGAAGTTTCCACAAAATCGGACGAGTGGTTCTTAATGTACCCGTGCGAAGCTAGAACGGGCCACTAGTAATATATAAATACTGGTTATAAGTTGAAACATTTCCCTCTAGAGAAATTAACAACACGCAAAGTTTGGTTTTCAAAAATTCATACCGTTTGACCAACCTAGTTTTTTTTTCTCATGGTGAAGTTCAATAGGCTTCTGTAGAGTTAGTTATGTTTTTTTTTTTATACTAGCTATTGCCATCGGCTCCACCCGCTACAAATCGAAAATTATCCCACGGGAACATAAAATCGAAAAAAAAACTACCTACATGTTAATGCAGGTTTTAAACTATCAGTGTACCTTTTGTTTAAATCCGTTCAGTGGTTTTTGCGTGTAAAAGTAACAAACATCCATCCATCCAAACAAACTTTCACGTTTCATTATTATCATATCAGTCGTAAGACGTCCACTGCTGAACATAGGCCTCCCCTTTAGACTTTCAATAGGATCGGTTGTAAGCGGCCTGCATCCAGCGTGATCACGTTTTCAACATTATTTTTAGCATCATTATGCGAAAATCAGTAACTGATTCGATTCCAATATTTTTTACACCATGTTATATTTTTTTTCAAAAATATTACAATACATTCCAATACAACCAGTTAATTACAATACATTCACCGTACGGTTAGGTAACTATTGCCAAATTATTATCACGAGTGTATAACACAGGAGCATGTTTTTGAACGGACAACCAGGTAATAATTATACAAGCTTATAACTTAGTGATTTTTTATGATACGGTTTTAAAATTTGGTACATAGATTCGTTATACAAAAATACTATACAGGTGTGTCGGGTTTCGCATAAACAATAAATAATTTTGTATAATATTAGTAGGATGTTGTTGATTATACTTATTCGGGAAATAATAAAAAAATGCTGTATTTTCTTTGCCAAAGTACGAAAAGGTTGAGGTTATTTCCAATCGTTTCAAACAGCTATTAGGATAAAGGTCACGTATCGGATTGATCTTACCTACTACTCTGGCTTTGGTAATATTATTGAGTTATAAGAGGAAGCAGGCAGGGTAAAATTTCTGAATAATTAATAGGTACAGAGTTAAAAATCAAGAGGCAGAAAATAAATAAACAGACTTACCTATTTAATTCAAGCGCAGGGATATCTTCAACAAGTTTCTTGCTTCAACGTAGCATTTATTTTTAGAGACTAAAAATAAACCTTGATTGAATTTTTCGTGTTTTTAACTGACGAAAAAAAGAAGGAGGTTCGAATTCGACATGACGACATGTGTATTTGGGAATAGGAATAGACTTGAATTATATTTCCCCGATTGACCAACTCGGCAAAATGTTGATAGGTAATCGGGAATAAACTGCTGCTCTTAAAATAGGTGTTCTTGAAAAAATTGCTAAAACGGGAATACCTAATAAAACAGCAATGAAACGCAATATTTCAAGAGAGAATCACTCTCAGAGCAAGCTTCTAATACAATATTGTCCAAGGAATAATAAAGTTATAAAGGTAAGGAAAAACTCTCATAAAACTTGCGCTGTTACATTTTTAGACAATCTAATATCGCTCCGTGGAGCAGAACTTCGTCGCGTTCCCAAATTAATTTGATAAGAAAAAATCGTAATTTTGGTGGAGGTTCTTAGGTGTAAAAGATGAACTGACGCGACCTTAAGCTACAGAAACAGGAGTTAATTGAAATACTATTTAGTTTTAAATTAACCCCAATGCAGAATTGTTAAGCACCGGAGCTGAAGCGGTTTATACAATGAAATAACAAGATTTTTTGAGGAAAGTTAAATGATTAAAAAGCTAGAAGTGGGATTCCTCTGTTTCCTTAACAAAATCTTTACGATACGCGACGCATGCGTTAATACGTATAAATAATTATAATACAATATAACTATTGTTTTTATTGTTCCAGGCTGGTCACGCTTGGTATCACTCTGCTGTGCGTGGCCACGCAGCACGCGCACGCGCAGCAGCGTAACAGCGAGCACCAGGGACCACAAACCTGCGGCGGACACTTGAAGGCTCCCGTGGGCACGATCACGACACCAAACTTCCCCAACCCTTTCCCTGTCCCGATAAAGTGTAAATGGATAATAGAACACGACATAGTGAATGGGACTATATCGATATACTTTACTCAGCAGTACACTACCAGTGGGTTGACGTTCACTGAGTACATGTATTATGACGAGTCCTACAAGTTGGGCGAGAGGAGAGCGCTCACCGTCACCGATGAGAATATCACCAGGATCAAGTGGCTGCAGGTGTGTTATAGTTTAATAATTAGGTACTGTAGATTTATTTCAACTTTATGAGATTGTGTTGTGTTAATTATGTCATATTTGCTTATAATTTAGACATTATATAACGTAACAAGGTTGTCGTCGATGCGGCTGCAGCAGCAGTAAAATTAATGTTGTTCACTTTTATTACGCTTGTAGTGAGCATGATGTTTGAAGTTGAGATTATTTTTTGAAGTTATAATGCGAGCTAATTATGTTGTGGTGACTTTTCTCTTTCACTCTCCACTACTACTACTTTTCATTCATTAAATAATGCTCCTGCAATTTTTTTTCTGATAAGATTAAAAACGGTATCAATTGCGTAAAAGATATACTTTGTTATACTTGCTTATTTGAATAATGCAACAAAAAACAGCAATTAATTAGCCTTACCATTGTATACGGCATCCAGGAAGTGTGAATATCAGCATACTACATGCAACCAGACCTGTAATCAATACATATTACGTCTCTCCACGTAGCATTTTTAGGACATGTTGACTAGAAATAAATAGTTATTTATGATACTAGTGCAGTAAGTTGGTTTTTACAAACGTAGACGAATGTAAGCCCGAGACGAAGTCGAGGGCTTACCATAGTCACGAGTTTGTAAATACCAATTTCTGCACGTGTGTCATACAATGTTTTTCAACACATTTGAGAGAAAACAGTACAATATGTAATTAAAATTATTGTAAGTCATTATACAGCGCTTCCGCGATTTTGGCGGCAAGAGACCCTTTTCTGCAATTTGCGCCTCATTCAAAATATCAGGTGGAGTAGATTCGTTATTAATATCAGATTCCTCGCTTGAGCTCATATTATTATTTTGTTTATATATTAGTGGGAAAGTCGCAACAATTTTTGAAGTTTCTAATATGAAAATGGCGCGAATTTGCAAATGGCGCCACATGTACGTGGTGAAAATTAGAACTACATCTTTCGTCTCATTTACTCTTTAGTATTAAAGTGAGACAACATATTGAGCAAAAGCGCTTCCAAGGAGGTTCGATCTGTCAGGTTATTTATTCTCTTAATGTGAAACTCTTTGGTAGAATTCTTATACTTTTTAAATGGAAATAAAAAAAAAAACCGTAAAGAAAACGCACGGTGCTATACAACGGGGTATGCCGTAAAATAGGTACTTAGGTGAGAGTACCTATTTTACCGAACGTTCCTTTATATGGTGCGTAATTTTTAACTTTCGAACAATGTATACAAGCTTTGTAAATGCATTTTTTAATACAGTTGCTCAAAAAGTGGCATATTGCAGGGACGTATAGCGTGCGGAAAGTGGGCTATTACACACTAGTGCGTTCTCTTTCCCAACTGTCAAAATAATGTCTATTAAAAAGAAAAACCAACCATGAAGTTTTTACTAAACAGTTTTTGTGATTCATACAAAAATGTATATTTCTAAAAAAAAGCTACTAATTTATTTCAATGTCAGATTTAACGATTTAATTGAATGAGTTGGGTTAGGTTTAATTTCATTTCATCTCATTTTCATTTCATATCAATAAAAAAAAATCTACTGAAGACTAAGCTGTATGGGCGTTCCCTTTGCCTACCAAAATGGGTGAACAAAAAAAAAACTCTGCTTACATTCTACGGTTGGCGTCATTTTCCAGAAATTTTCTTTGCGAGTTTAGTTTATTATGTTTTTATTATTTATTAAATTGCTTCATTTTTTCACAACTGTATTAAAAATAGTCGTTCAGTACACGTGCGGAACCGTCATTGCAACTTGTTCCGACTGTCAACCCTCGCCTTCGGCTACGCCTTGGCTCGGGTAGACATTTGTCAGAACTCTTTGCAATGACAGCCTTTCCGCACTTGTAATGAAATATACTACACACATCAAAAGTGTCTAGGGATCAACATATATTTTTGCAATAACTTTTCTCCTGATTGATATTAATTAAAATTTTCTTTAAGGATTCATCAAATAAAGTGTTTTCGTTTGTCACAGTAACGATAAACCAAGTCACCTTTGCATTAATAAAGAAATTTGCCATTTTCCTAATAAAGGGATTTTTGACATTTGAACCACTAACACAAAAGTTCGAAAAAAAGACTGAAATAACAGTTTTCTTTAAAATTTTATTGGGTAACTTAAACAATTAATAATCCGTGTTTCTACCGCGAACACTAACAACACAAGAACATCGGTTTGGCATACTCAAAATGAGTTCATCCAAATCACGCTGTGGAATGGCCGCCCATGTTCGTTGCAACAACAAAAAAAGGTCTTCTTGCGACTGGATACCCTCCATATTCGGCAGAGCTCTTCTCTGTAGCATATCCCATGCATGCTCAATCGGATTCAAGTCTGGCGACTGAGCAGGACAGGGCAGGACATTGATGTTAGCTGCGGCGAGAGTCTGTCTTACAACTCTTGCGGTGTGCGGTCGTGCATTATCATGCATTAACTGAAATAAGGGACCGATTTGCACTTGTAGAGGAACGATGACGTCTGATACAATCGTCTCAGCATAAATTTGAGCGTTGAGGTTGCCTCTGATCCAAATCAACTCAGTTCTTCCGCCGATCCAAATACCCGCCCATACCATGATGGTTCCACCACTATAAGGATGGACTTCCTGGCAGGATTTTAATCGCTGTTGGCGTCCAGGGGTTCTCCAGTGTCGTATACGTCTTGTATCCGGTCTCATACCGAAACGAGACTCATCAGAAAAGCACACGAAACGCCATTGTTCTTCTGCCCAATTTCTGTGTTCAAGAGCCCATTGATATCGAATCCTACGATTGTGCATTGCTATAGGTGGTACCCGTAGCGGTCTTCGGGAATGAAGGTTCACTTCATGCAAGCGGTTTCTGACTGTTTGGTCGCTAATTAAGTTCCCTGAAGAGTGATGAAGCCTCACGGCTAACATCATGGCGGTTATTGTTGGAGCTCTTCGAGTTAAGATTTGAATGTATCGGTCTTGTCTCCGTGTGGTGCAGCGATACCGTCCTCCATGGCGCTCAGCCACGGTACCAGTGCTTCGGTAACGTGTCCAAAGTCGACTGATAACACTGACTTGTATTCAGAGCTAAAGCCACAGTACGTTGCCGGGAACCAGCTTCTATCATTCCCACGGCTCTGAGCATTTCTTCCCTGCTTAAATGACGTCGCCGCTCCATAATAACGTTGGTTTTAATCAGTAGTAGGGAAACAGTAGCACTAATAATGTCTTCAATGCGTTGTATGTTTTTATAGGGAAAATATTGACAGCTGATTTTCATCTTTTACTCGAATTTGATTCACAGTTCCTGATTCAAATTATGAAATGCACCAAAAAGGATCCATATAAATTTATAAAATCATAAATTTATTACAAAGCCACATCTCAATCTCAAGAAATCCGCATAAAAATGCTTGATCCCTAGACACTTTTGATGTGTGTATTTCGAGCAAATGTGTTGAAAATAATGTTACTGTTAATTTAATGTCTTAGATTTTTACAATATTAATGTCTGTTTCCAACAAATTCATTTATGCTGTTTGCATTTTACAAATCAGATGAAACCCACCATTGTGTGTAACAAAAGTGTTTTAAGGGATATTATTTTGCTGGGTACTTAAAAATAGACATCGTCGTTAGCCTAATGGAACGTGGAAATGGTTCATTTGATAATATGGAATTTTCTTTTTCGTGTAAAGTGCCATTGCCAACTGACCCGTATAAAAGTACCTTCGATCACATTTTATCGTCCCATGCTGCCAAAGATTCTAAAGCTGAGAACATATTATCGGACGCGTCCGTCAGCCGCGGCTGAGGGACGCGGCATAACAGTGTGCACGGTAGTTCGGACGACCCTCTTCGGATGCACAAACATCCAGCCGGCCAGATTCTGTTCGGACGTCCGAACGCTCAAGGTCACGTCCGCGTCTTACGACCGACAGTTTGCACAGTGTAGTATTAAATGTACTGGCTAGATAATGAGTAAGCCGCGTCTTTCAGCCGCGGCTGACGGACGCGTCCGATAATTTGTTCGCAGCTTAACTGTGGTGGAATTGACACCCAATTTACCAGGTAAATGGGACAAACTAAATTTTATATTTTATAAATTATTTTATATTTTATGCATTAACGCATGCGTCACGAATTTCAAAGATTTTCTTTTGAAAGAAGAATTCGAACCGCGAGCAGGATTTGAAGTAACGACATCAGAAATGGATTGAAGTTTCGACGCAGTAGGCGTGAACGTCGATAGGTCGGTTGGAACGAGTGTTGGATGTACTGATTCCGGAGGTCGCAGGTTCAAATCCTGCTCACGGTCAAATTTTTATTTCCAAAGAAAAGCTTTGAAACTGAATTTAGGTAGAGAGTGTGATGTGAAGGCACACAATTATTGTCTGTGGTCAACGACACGACTGTTCAGCGAGATTCGTACGAATACTGAATATGGTGCGTCCAAACCAAAACAAAAGCCATCCAGTGTCGGCTTTTGTTTTGCTCGCGTACATTGTTTCGTGCCTCGGTCGAAAAACAATTGCGCGTCTAAACAGAAGAGCAAGCAGCTTCGAGAGGCATTTGCCGCGCGAAGCTTTGGATGGCTCGGGCGCTCGGTCAATCGCCCGCGGCAGCGCGCACGCTTCCCTCGGCCGAGACACGTCCGCACTAACCGAGCTGCTTCGCGGTGATGTACAAAAAAGTGAAATAGTTCGAATATGTAGATTGATACATAACTCATATATAACACATGAATAGCTCTACCTATTAACAGATATGACGTCAGCGTGAAGGCAGTTTACGAGTGCGGGGCTGCGGGCACTCAAACTTTCACTGCACAACTCCACAAAACAAGAAAAGTTTCGATTGCCGTTATTAGCTGTTTGTGGAGAACTAAACAAATATCACAAACTAATTTACCCTTTGTAAGTGGTTGGCCAATGACAAGTTTCTCTTCTGTCGTTTAATCTCTTGGTCTCATTTGGTTAGACTACGAGAGATTAGTTTTCGCTCAACATAGAACTCCATTAAACATTATTTGCGATCCTATTTAAAGTTTTTATTTGGCGTGGTAAAATCATCAAATGAGTCCTCCCACCCAGGGCAAAGGCAGGAGGGTCTGTTAGACTTGTACTGACTAAAATTCACGGTGTCCTTTAATAGCCCTTTACGTTAAGTTCGCGGTAGCTCGTTAGTCCCGCGACCCTGGCAGGCTTTGGCCCTCTAAGGGGTCCCCGTCATATCCTATATGGTTGAAAGATAAATTGGAAAAATTCTCAACCTTACAAATACACGCAGGTAGGTTAATCCCTTTTTGCTTTAACGACAATAAAAGCATTTACAAGCAAAACTCAGGAAATAGAGCCGAAGTGTCAAGCTCCTTGGTGAAAAACCATTTTCCAGGTTGAGCTGTTTTTGTTCTGTTAGTTCACGGCTTTGAATATCGGCTTCTGTGAGCTGCCATTTGATCTTCCCGCTTTTGTTTCAGCTAATAATTTATAAATAATATTTGAGGATTTTACAGGCATCTCCGGTTGTGTGAACAGTATTAGGTCGAGGTTGGCACCTTTAAAAAAACAGTTTTTACGAAAAAGCACAGAAAACAAGTAAGTTAAATGATACCTAGTACAACAAAAACAAAAACGAATTACTTAAATCGGACTTGTAGTTCCAGAGATATGCGAACTTAAACTAAATCAGTCGATGCCTACTCCTTACTATTAAGGAGTTCTATCCTCCATCATCAGCTCAGCTACATGAAATTATGATCACCATACGCAAGTACTTAAATTACTTCATAAAGTTTGCGAAAAACGGTGTGTCGGCCTATAAAATTCGAGGGTTGCCCTCGATTTCTCCAGGATCCAATCATCAGATCCCAACTTGGTGACTATGGGACCACCTCAAAAGTACCTCCTTTCCAACAAAAAAAGAATTTTAAAAATCGGTCCACAATTGGCGGAGTAATCGCGTAACAAATATACAAAAAAAAAAAGAAAAAAAAAAAACATACCGTCGAATTGATAACCTCCTCCTTTTTGAAGTCGGTTAAAAACCAGAATCCCAATTAGATTTTCCTCAGAGCGACTTCTTTTTTGTCTCAAACGAGAACCATTATTTGGACCAGACCTTTGCAATAGACAATAACATCATAAAATGAAATTTAATTGACCCTGAAATGGAACACCGATTTCTCCTTCCAATTGTTGTTTCTAAACGAGATTGTTTTTTTATTACTTGGCGATTCGGTTCCTTTTTTTTGATAGTTTTGTGTGACAGGGGTCGAGCGAGACCTTCGTCAGTTGACTGGGTATAGAGCGTTAGAGAAGAAGTTGGCGGTAAAAGTAAAGTCAAACTTAAAATGGTTGAAGTTTCTTGAAGCGGAAATCAGCGAAATTAACCATAATTAGTCAAGTGCATAATTAGTATAGAGCAGTGGTGGCCCAGTGGTACTGGCCTCGACTTACGAGCAGGTCGTGGGTTCGAAACCCGTCAGGCGCATTACTTTGTGTAATTTATTTCAAAACCACTGCTCTCAAAACGGTGAAGGAAAACATCGTGTGGAAACAGGCATGTTCTAGAACCAAAACTTCGAAAACATGTGACATCTACCAATCCGCACTGGGCCCGCGTGGTAGATTACGGCCCACTCCCTCTCACGGAGAGGAGGCCTGTGTCCCAGCAGTGGGAACATTTATAGGCTGATGATCATGATGAATCAAGTGCACCTACCAGCAACATACAAAAGCTTTGTATATACTTAATATCCTATGTTAACACAATTCTATACGAAACTGTTTTTTAATAAAATTTTATTCCAGTTGTTTATATAAGACTCACAAGTTATTAAAAAAGCACAGCAACTTGCAATGCTACATGATTTTTTTTCCGTAATTTTCAAATAAATATGTAATAGAAATCTTCTATTACATATTTATTTGTATTTAGTCTTTTTAATGTATACGACCTGCTAAGACTTACCTTATCGTACTCATAGTATTATAAAACTGTATTCAAGCCTTATTTCACACCGGGGAGAATGGAACCGGCGAGAGATGTCGTGCGGTGTTCCACAGGGATCGGTCTTGGGACCGCCCCTGTGGAACACCGGTTACGACTATGTGCTGCGCGGCGACATCCCTGACGGCGTCGGCGTAATATGTTAACTTTCGTCGGTAAAAAATATAATGTTAAATAATGTTTCCACGTTGTTTTGTCATACATTTTGTGACCCCTTGTAGGATAAAGTTTTTGGGAAAAAAGATTGCCCGGTTAATCCTAGAACGACCTTTTACTGCTCACACGAGGCCTTTCATTTTAAGCACAGTGTTAGGTAAAACAGTTTCATGTAAATAGGAAAATTCTTACATTTGTAGGTACCGCTTTCCATGCGTAATTTGGTATTTGCTGAAATTTAATATTATATCAGGGATTACTAATATTTTAATGTGTAATTTTAATGACTGATTCTTCTAACTCGAACGATACCTTCTCTTTTTGGTTCAGTTATGAAGATTATATTTTGCCGCATCTTTTTTCCAAATAGGTTTTTTAGAAAACAAAGCAACTTATTGAATTATAAAAGGTACAAGTCATTTTATTCACTGATAGTCCAAATATTCCAAAGCTAACAGTATAAATCGTCATTTGAATTTATTCAATCGTTTCATTTATCTGTGCGGGGACGAAATGGACAATTTGTGCGCACATAACATTTTACAACAGCACTGTACCCTGAGCACGAGTTTTCACTCTTTTACTTTACAGCGTTTTTCCAGTATTTACAGCGTTTCTTGTATGAAAAAATGGAACAGCGCCTCTGATGTGCGAAGTAGGAACTAATTTTTTCCTTGAAAATTGTCAATTTGAAGTTGTCAAAGTTCCAGTTTACTTTACGTCTCAAATACTGAAAACTCGTGCTCAGGGTACAGGTCGACATTTTACTGGAATATTCTATAGTCACAGAATGGGATCGAGGTTTTGTTTCAATTGAAGAAACACATTTACGAAAATTCTACAAAAGTTACTGCCTGGTGTGTGTAAAACTAAAAAAAATACCTAACTACTTCCACTAACAGATGATACAGTGTGGATCAGAATAAAGTAAATAATAAACTATTTGTTTGAAACATAGCACATAAATTGTAAACTATATTCAGTGTCGTGGTATGCTCGTTCAACTGCAAATTAATAATTAACTTGAAGCCCTATCAACAAAATCAAAGCAAAGTTTCCACCAACCCACACGTTTGTGATTCGGTGAAATACAACAACATGTTGTAGAATATGTAGCCCTACATCACTAATCCTTTCTATGTTATAGCTCTACTTTGGAAGTTACACAATGATCCAATTGTCCGCCTTTGATCATCAAACCCGTAGTAATTTGATTAATTTGATAGATGGTCAGACACAAGAAAAATATTTCTGAGGCCTTATCATGAGTTTTCATTTATTGTGACGTAAAGTAAACTGGAACTATGACATTTAATTTCAAGGAAAAATTTAGTTCCTTCTTCGTACACCAGAGGCGCTGTTCCATTTTTCCATACAAGAAACGCTGTAAATACTGGAAAGACGCTGTAAAGTAAAATAGTAAAAACTCGTGATAAGGGCTCTGATATTATTAACCGTACTGAACAGAATCTGTATGAATCAATTAAAAACATGATTGCATGCCAACCATTAGAGATAGAAAGATAATGTTGACAATGTCTGTGATAAAAGAAGTTGGTTTATGCATGAGCAGCTGATTGTAAACGATTTGTATGCAATCGGAACGACGCGACGTGCTACGAAACGCTACGCTGCGCTACGAGCTGCTAAACTTGCTACGAATGGCTACGCCGATAATAAAAATCGTTAGTGCGATTCGTTATTGTAATTATCTCCTTTAACCTTTAGTTTGAGATATATTGACTATTCAGTAACTCTTGATATTTCCAATTTGAGAGCAAATGGAATGGATTTCCGCTTAGGTAGTCATTCATTCAGCAACGGACCTATAATTAAGTTGATCACTGCACACTCAGCGATTACCGAGTGCAAAATAAGAGCGCAGTAATTGGGTAAAGGACGTATTGTGCGATAATGTTAGATAGAGGACGAGGTAACATGACCCTTTTGCTTTGCTGAATTTGTAATGATATTTGAAAACATGAATAGATTGAAATATTCTAAAGGTTAGGTAAATATTTATCTCAAGACTGTGTGGGAGGATCAACGTCTGATTACATTAGAATGTTGTTAAGCACTAACACTGTCTAAAACTACTTACGATTTCCAGTAAACTCCATTTATTGTTTTGTATTCCTTTTATTTCTACAAAATTCACACAGAGAAAATACAAGACAACAAAAACAACATGAAAATCTACAAATAGCTATAATAGGTATTAGCAGGTTAATCAAATCTACTAAAATAGGTCATACGAATACGTTTCAATGAGTGCCGCCTGACGTTGTTTATGATACGAGTGTTTGTGAGCTCCTTAGAACAACATGTGATGAGATATGATTGATAAATGGTTTGATTTGTGAATAAAATCAAGCAGTGTTTTTGTGTTAATTGCCTTAGTGCATTTATTTTGTAGTATTGACAACGGTCAATATTGCGGAGCCTACAGCACAACTGAAAAGACTCTTCCTAGTCATCTTTGGTTATTTCGATGATTTGAGAGCATGAAAAATGGAATGCAATAAAGAATTGAGTATTGAAATAATTTTCCTTCACTCTTTGGCAGATTTTTTTCCTCAAAATTGTCAGCTTAAATTGGATCAGATTCAATACAATAAAAAGCTCTCATTATTCGCCATTCTCCCAGAACAGCTTATAAACGTGATATTTTAGAAAATGGTACTTTTGAAGTTTACCCATCATTTTCAATTACTCGTAATGGTTGTCCGTCTCAAGATTACACTCGTGCTGATGGCTTTTCTTAAACAATTATTAGATTGTTTACTAACGACTTTGCTGTAAACGGCCATTAGACTGGAAAAGAAAAAATCTAATTATTTAGATTATTTTTAGGTGTCGTTTGAAAGTTGAAAAGGTTGTTCTGGGGAGTTTAGGACCATTTCATTTTATGAGTTGTTTGTTCTTTCAGTAAATTCTACTGAACTGTTTACAAATTATATCGTTAAGTCTAATGAATTGTGAGTTTGCACCTCTGTAATTGTTCTGTATTTTATAGTTGTGTCCGATGTTGCATTATAATATTATGTCGTCTATGATATTTTAATGTTGGTCAGATATGGCAATAAGTTGAATACAAATCTTGTGTAGTTAGTAGACCACTGGCTTGTAGGTTGTATTTTAATTTGAAATTTTCGAACACAAAGCTATCTTAGCTTTTCTTTGATTTTGAGAGAAATAATAAAACCACAAAATAATTTAGCTTTAATATGAATGCTTTCTATGAGTATTTAGTTGATCGAAGTTAGACTACGTTAAAAAGGCTAGTGATGGATTAGAAACTACATTAATTTTGACATAGTTGTAGTTTTTCCTTGATCAGTACACAAAGTTGTGTATGTAATCATGTGTACTCACACAAAAAAAAACCAGTTCGTACAACTGTTTCTTTCAGGATATTTGGATTTCTTTTTCTTTATAAGCATTATTTTACATTGTTTCAGTCACTTGATAATACAAACTAGTAACAAATAACCTTATCATTAGAACTAACCACATTGAGGTTAAATACTACTTACTACCGAACGCAAATAAACCAAAATAATCACGATACTAAATAAATATTAACTTGTTTTACATTATAACATCATAATGTGAAGCTCTGTTGTGATCTGTTTCATGATCTGCTGCCTGCTGACGCTATTTAGTCTGTGGTCTGTGCTCTGCGGTCTGTTACTGTATTCACAGAAGCTCAAATGTAATACGCTTGATTAATTGCTTATGTAGGAGTATATTTGTAATGAAATGCGTGGGTTTAGAGGTTAAAAAGGTAACATTTATACAAAACAATGTATTAGAGCAATGGAGCCCTGAGACAGTTAGGCGGGGTCGCGGCTGGCCTAGGAGAAGATGGCGGTACACTTTGGATGGCTTCCTTGTGAATTGGCGTGAGGACTTGAGGAGGCACACCATCGAGAGAAGTGAAAGGAATGGGGGGAGACCTTTGCTCAGGAGTGGAACAGAATAGGCTAGTAAAAAAAATGTATTATGCTTTCACCTCAAAACCCTACCTTGGCAAGAACAACATTTGGTACTTATTACTGTATTCATAAGAGCCAAACATAATAGGTACGCTTAGCACTAGTTAACTCCTACATTTTCTGAATTAATTTAGAACTAAGCCGAATTTCCCATAATGAAATAGGATGAAGCTTTTAATTACTGAAAAGCATAATAACTACAACTACAAACGAGAAGTGTATGGACTCGTAAAAAGCGTTATAATGCCTATTCATTACAATGCACATTACCAATATTCATAAGTGTGGGTGTGCCACAGAGTTCTTAAGAATTAGAGTCTCGTTATACTTTACTAAACTATACCTATACCTGTTTTAGCGTAATTGGATGTATATGCCCCATTACATAATGAAGGGTACTGAGGCAAAACAATGAATGTCTCAAAAAGTTCAAAAAATAAAGTTTAGCAAATACAAGTATATATTCAAAAGGACTTCCACAGGTTTTAGGGAATAAAACTTTTGCAGCAGTTTGTAGTGAACAAGTATAATTTTATAAGTGAGGATGACAGTCTGAGGCTGCTTTTCCACCAGAGATGCGCTATGCTACGTTGCTGCGGATGCGTTTGATATCCACCAATCATATTCACTGGTTTACATAGCACAGCACTGGTGGAAACGGATTCAACTAAGATGTGTTTTTTATATGTAAGGATGCGTGCTACGGCTGCGTGCTGTGGCTGCGTGCTATGGCTGCGTGCTGTGGATGCGTGCTATGGGTCGTTTTCCCTAGTATCGATACATCGCATAGCTCGAGCTACGCATCTTCATAGCACAGCTACCTTGTGACAGCACATCTTCGTAGCGCAGCTACGCATCTTCATAGCACATCTTACCGCACAGCTACATAGCGTAGCATCAGTGGAAACGGTCACACAGTTTCGTAGCTCAGCTTTTACATCCTCGCAGCACAGCTACATAGCGCATCTCTGGTGGAGAAGCAGCCTAAAAGTGAAAAATTAAGTGAAGCGCCTGATAATATACAACACAACTTAAACTAATTAAAGTTGCACATAATTATCTTAAAGAAGATTAAGAGAGACACGTGCACACTGGTCCCTTATTAACTGAAAACTTGTCGTTTCTCAGTTTATACTTCTTTAGAAAATTTAATAAAATAGGTGGATAAAAAAAGAAGAAGATACTGTTTTGAGCGTAGATGAAGACTTTTTTGTTCTCTCTCATAGTTTGAACAGAAGGAAATATTTTTAAAAATAAAGTTTACCGGATTTGCTTCTGATAACATAATTATTTAAATACATAGAAAACATCTTTAATTTTCAACTTAACATATTGGGATTTCAAAATAATAATAATTTCAATAGAAAAGAGGGTGCGATTGTTTCAAAACGTACGGCGTCGGTTGCTTATTTCTTAATTTAAATTGAAGCATTTGTTTCTTATACTTCAGTTTAACTTTTGAAACCAAAGCTTACGAGCTTATGAAACTTCTAATTCACTTAATTAATTTCAATTAGGAATCTAGAAACTTTTCCTTTTCAATAATTGTTTGAAAACTTTATTGGGAGATGTTCCAAGTTTTGTCACGCTGATGGTTTCATTTAACTAAATCACATTCATCTTGACTGTATAATGTAATTAATAAACTCTCAGAGCCAACAATGAAAACATAATAATATATACCGGCGTAGAAGTCTTAGTTTATTGCTGTAATTTTAAAGCGGACTGGACAATATTCTCAATTTTTATTTTTTTATCGTGCTAAAATCATCAAATGAGTCCTCCCACCCCGGGCAGGGCGGGAGGGACTGTCAGACTTGTACTGACTAAAATCCACGGTGTCCTTCAATAGCCCTTTATATTCCGGGGTCACGGTAATGAGGTAAGTCCCGCGACCCCGGCAGGCTTCGGCCCTCTAGAGGGGGGCCCCGTCATCTTGCTGACGCTCTTTGAGGCGCGCGTGGAACACAATGCGCCGTCGACCCGGGCATGGTCCATGGTCGGGCAGCGAGTTGCCCTTTACTCGCCGCCCGCATGCCCAATATTCTCAACTTGGCGGATAATTTGGTGCCGTCCTAAACATAGCGCCAAATAGTGTCTTTTAATAATCTCCAATTCTACACCATAATTGAGAACCTTCTCCAAATAAAGAATACACCGTAAATAAACGTATGTAAAACATTTTATTATCAATCAGCGTCGACTGTTTATTGCTTCAGCATTTATTTGTTTTCTTTTATTTTATTACCATCTGACATCTATTTAGTGGACAGTGCGAATTCCTTCGTCGTCCGCCGTAAACACGCTTTATTTACTGATTCGGAAAGCGATCCAGACAAACATATTGTTATATTAGAAAACAAACTTACAGGAGTAAATTCATTCAATATTAAACCTTATTGCAAAACAAAAGTGATGATACCTAAACATAGATAAAGAACGAAGTGAAACATTAGTTGGTGAACTAATCCGAATTGTAGGTATCAGGTATTTAGCCTCCGTTCAAATTTATCGCTAACCTTGACAATTAGTTGAAAACAGCTTTGTAAACACAAAGCTAAATACAAATCGACCTTTTTAAACAATCAATTCATACTAGCGTATACCAGTACTCCAGTAGGCTTGCCTTTGTAAGTCTACTGGTATACGCTAGTATAAATTACCAAATGTTGGTCGGAGTTGTTCCCGGTACACCCAAATACTCCGAAATATTTTATTCGGAATTTCGATATTCTGATTTTCAAAACTCCGAATATCATAATACCTAAAAATACAATATCTATTATTAAGAATCACGAAATTTATTTTACCGAAAGTCGTAGGTATATCCGATTTGTTTGTTTTCCGATTTTCACATATTCGAAAGATGTAATGCTCGATGCGTTATCGTTCCGAAAAACGATATTCCGATTTTAAATACTTCGAATAAACTGATCCCATTCTACAAAGTCAGTAACAGAAACGAATCGCTGCAAACTGGCTCCACGTGGTTTTGTCTACCCTACTTCTAGAGTGATGTTTAAGCCTGCGTAGGCTCCGTCGAGCTACCTTGGTGGGTAGTAATGAGCAATTTGACTAAGGATCATGCAAGAGCGACCGAAGCGAGCTCGGGACTTTAGGCATCCCGACTCGGACAGGTTAGGTTCTGAAAGACCCCACCATCCCCTTTGTGTTAGGTTACTTTAAACCTTGCAAACAAAAATAGGAGCCCCGCGAAGCGAACTATTACCAGACAGTTGCCATTCCCAGCCTAGTTCAAATTATATAAAACTTTTTATCTACTCTCATATCGTTAAATTCAAAATACAAAACTCAAAACGAGTTTATAATGACGTACTTTACACACAGTATATCGAAATGAAATTAAAAAATTAAATTATGACACTATTTCTCTAACAAAATAATGTTATAATAAAATTTTTTTTCATTACGATACAGATGTCAGATCATAGATACATCCATTTGATTTTTTATCTGTGGCTGCGCGCGCTGTGGCCCAGGCGCGGTGATACGGGAACTTTGGCGCCATAATACTGTGTCAATCTTTATCTTTTATTTGATCAATTCGTGTTCAATGAAAGTAGATAAAGTAGTGTATGAAACTGTACATAACTAGGTATTATACACTCGTGTGATACTTTTAAAAAACTCGCTTCGCTCGTTTTTTAAACTCACACTCGTGTATAATACCCCTCATTATGTAACAGTTTCATAAACTACTATAATGAGATACACCACATCGGACCGTACACAATAAATTGTTAAAGTTTCGCTCCTCGACCCTCCTTTCAGCCGATCTGACTTTTTGACTGTTTGCAGAACGAAAAGTTTATAATAAAATAAAATATCTCGGAATACTACGACATAATTATAATGAAGATTGACAGAATTAGTATTCAGAAGTATTTCAACGCGGGATGATTTTCACAAGACAATCGAGAATGAAATCAGAAACTGAAGATGTTTTGAATTGTTGATGGAATTTTTTCCCAGTATTCACTGTTTTTACCGACTTCAAAAAAAGGAGGTTATCAATTGGACCCGTAAGTATGTAATATTTCCAGAACTGCCCAGTTTTCGCATATGTTAGTCTATATCAGCGTCTGAACAAATCTGCCAAATTTGAAAAGTGTATGTATGTTTTTATGTTTGTGTTCGCATATCTCCGGAATTACAAGTCCGATTTAAGTAATTCTTTTTTTTTGTACTAGGTATTGTTCAACTTAGGCAATGGGAATACAAATAGGAATACTGCAAGTTTCATCAAAATCGGTTCAGTAGTTTAAGAGATACGGAGTTTTTTGCTAATAATCCAAATAGCATTGAAGATTTTCCAAGTCGATTGTATGTTTGTCCGCGATTATCTCGCGTTTGGCTGAACCGATTTTGATGCGGTTTTCAGAAAAGTGTTTATTACATTTTGGAGAAAGTTTTACTAAAAAAACCGGCCAAGTGCGAGTTGGACTCGCCCATGAAGGGTTCCGTAGCAGCAAGCATAGATTAGAGATATAATTATATTGAGATTAGTAAGTAATATACACAAACAATAAAAATAACTTTGTTTTTAATAGTATTTGTATGAATGGCAAAGTTATATTTGCGGTTTTTGAAAATGTACTATATCTCAAAAACTGCTAACTGTATCTCATCCAAACCAATTTTCGTTGGTAGTTTTGGTTGAGGTCTACATTATATATTTTTTTTAGTTTTATCATTCTCTTATTTTAGAAGTTACGGGGGGGTACACACTTTTTACCACTTTGGAAGTGTCTCTCGCGCAAACTGTTCAGTTTAGAAAAAAATGATGTCAGTAACCTCAATATCATTTTTAAAGACCTATTCATAGATACCCCACACGTATGGGTTTGGTGAAAATTTTTTTTTTGAGTTTCAATTCTAAGTATGGGGGGCACCCCCAAAATTTGTTTTGTTTTGATTTTTGTGTGAAAATCCTAATGCGGTTCACATAATACATCTTTCTACCAAGTTTCAACAGGATAGCTCTTATACTTTCGACAAAAAGTGGCTGTGACATACACGGACAGACAGACAGACAGACAGACAGACAGACAGACAGACATGACGAATCTATAAGGGTTCCGTTTTTGCCATTTGGCTACGGAACCGTAATAACATAAATAACAATAACGGCAATCTTGTGATGTTGTCCGCATAGATCCATTTTTGTTGCTTATTGCTGACTTGGATTGTAGATTTTCAAAGACGCCGACTATACGAAGAGTTTAGTGAATATCTAAACTTAATTAATAAACTAAAAAGGGTAAAATTAAAACTCTTTCAAAAAAAAAGAACTGACTTCAAATACAAACACAAAAAAGTTTAAAATAACTTTTCTTTCGGAAGTCGGTGGCAATAGTCAATGAAAAAAAAACGCGGTAAAGCTATTTATTGCATAGCATTTTTTATCAACTTATGCAATTATAATTATTTGTTTATTAAATTTATTACTAAGCTATGGTCAGCAACGTCAATCAAGTGAAACGTCAAGAAACTAGTCTAAACTAGCATACGAGTTCAAAAATATAACAATAATAGGTAGAAAAGATAATATTATTATAAATATTATTCCTCACGTAAGGTGCCGTAGGTACCTACTATTATCATTCTGTGCTAACAATCAATAATGTATGTAGTAATCGATGACGAAACCAAAAAGATATAGGCTGATGATAAAAACAAAATTCCTTGAGGAACATAGGTATTTATGGTAATAATGTAATTTAGCAAATGCATAAAATACGCATAGGTACCTACCTATTTGTGCCTGAACTCGCAAGTCGCAACCCTATTGAGCTTGACCCATAGTAACCTTTTAATGTCGTTGGCGTCAGATAAACCAAAATAAACTCTCGGGCGTAACCATTCAGTACATTTTTGCTTGCGCACGGGAAGTTTAGGCTATTATAAAAGTAGGTGGGCGGTACGGCTGCCAGTTAAAATGTACTTTATTCTCTCGTATATAGATTTTACATTTGTTTGATTTTTTTTTGGAGTAGTCCTTCTGTACGTATAGTACTATTAATTATTCTGTGGCCGAACTGAAACGACGTTAGACGATGCGGGGTGTTAGGTCTCATGTGTTAGGTTTTTTTTTCGTCTCCATCTACCTCCTCCTCCAAAACAACCTGACAAGCTAGGGCATAAAATTGTAAAGTTCTGAATGTTACTAGCCAAATGAATGAGACTGGCAATTATTACGTCATAATCTAATCTAAACGTATAAAATATTGTCAGTTTAATTCTTTACATCGTTGGGCAGATTCATGTTCCAATAAATCTGCCAAGTTAAAAAATTGGGTCGCAACCTCTATTTTGTGCTATTAAGGATTTGTCACACTGGATGCGTTCTGCGGGCTCCGGTCAGGTCAAAGCGAACGCAGCCCGCATGATGTATGAACAACATTGTCGGTATCAATATATTTTGTATAGAATGCAATCTGACCGTGCGAGCACAACCAAAGAACGCATGTTGGCCCGACAGGGCGGTGGGGAGGGAAGGACGCGTCCGGACCAGTTGGCTGCGGGCACGCGGGCTGCGGGCGGCGGGCTGCGGGCTGCGGGCGGCGGGCAACGGTCAGTTTGTTGATGTTCGTCAGCGTGTTTTCTTCTTCCTCGGTAATCATTTTCCTCGATCAAAACCCAATAATAAAAGAACTGATTACCAGCACCACTGATACACGCACTCAAATAACTGAAATAAGATGGCCGCTGTTTGGCCTGCCCGCATCGCCCGGACCGCTGACCGGTTGCCCTGCCCGGATCGCTGACCGATTGCTCTGCCCTGCCCGCAGATCGATTTTCCGACCGACAGCGTTGTTCATACATGATGCGGGCTGCGTTCACTTTGACCTGACCGGAGCCCGCAGAACGCATCCAGTGTGACAAATCCTTTAATACTGGCCGGTTTGGGTAAAAGAAAATAAAGATGCCATAAAATGTTTATTTTATTTATTTTTCCTTTTGTAGGAAAATGGCTGTCTTCAATTTTTCAAAACAGTAGGCCAGTACTTTTTGTTGATATTTAAAGAATCAAACCTCTTTCATGATTTAAGAACAATAAATTAGAATTCGTTTTGACTTATAGGCGTCTGAGGCTAAAAATACAATAATAAGAACATATAAGTTAACGATAACGCTGATCTTTGTCAAGTGACAATGTTAGACGTACAAGTTTCACATAAGTTTGCTTCACAGCTTTGAGTAGAGCGAGCAGTTTTCTTAATAGTTTGTAATACAAGCTTTAAAGACAAAACTTTCTGTGTAACAACTAGCTGCTACCGCCGCTGACTGACAACGTCCACGAGCACACAGTGTAACAAGTTTCAGAATGTTTGAAACGAGACAATGTAACGAAATCCACCGAGCGACGTTGTTGGAACACATTATAATAATCCGCATTACACATGTTTGCTTAATTCACCCGTGCAATGCTAATTGGCTGGTTTTGCTAACATTATGCGCTCAAATTACAGAAGCACAGGTACATTGCTCGAGTATACTAAACTGAATCAGCTTAACTAATAGTATTCTGAAATTCATATCGTGGTTCGTAATGCGGTAGAATCCTAATTCATGTTTATCAGAAATCCATTGTTGAAAATGGAGGTTCACAAATTTGAGTAAAGAGGGTTTATTGAAGACCCTCTATTCTGAACGCCTGTCTTACTTTACTTGGCACAACAAGTGCAAATGTTATTTCTCATTTGGATTGATATTATTTAAGTTTCTAGAAATAAAACCAGGAAACAATATTGTAAAAAAGAAAAGGTTGTAAATCAAAAACGAAGTTCATTTATAAAATAATGATTAAGTAACTAGAGCAGTCGCATGTGTATAATGTAAAATCTACAGATAAACTGTTTCCTTTTTTAGTTTGCGTTGAAAAGAAACGAACCTAGAAAGATTTTATTTTTTATTTTGTATACTTATTGATTTAAAGTTAAACTTGTAACGTATAGGGTGAGTTGGAAATAAAAAACTCACCAACGTTAACAAGAAATTTATTTAGGTCGTGGTTCACAGCCGTCACTTGATAATTTATTGTTCCGTGAAAATAGGCGCGCTAGTACTGCCCTGGCTATCGCGTAAGTGGAGCGACGCGACGCCGTGGAGTTGACCCTGAGGTGAGAGTGACCGCAGGGACGAGATGGTGGTTGCGCCGGCAGGTCTGGTGTGTGTGTCGCTTGGTGCAGTGAGCGCAGGTCTCGAACGTTCGGTAGGGTGAGTCAGAGCTGGACTCACGAACGTTGAAGATGGAGTTATTTAACTTCCAATCTTGTTCCCTGGAATCAACGTCCAGCGGTAAATAAAAGTCCTCTGCTAATCCTTTCTGATGATGACCTCACAGCATAGGCGAAAGCTAGGACGTACGGCACTAAGGGTGTTTGTGGTCATTGGTCGTCATCAGATCGGAGTTTACAAGGCAGGAACAATAGTTCTATTAGCGTGAAGCATTAACACTTAAAATCATAGTAAGGCCTATGAGCGTATGTAATACTCGAGGCTTAAAAAAAAAAGTAAAACCAACGGACAAAGAAAAAATATGAACACACAATAATTGAGTCCGAAGGTACCTACTCAATATAAAAAAACAAAATATGAGCTAGCGGTTATAATAATTGTTTGGATTGCTTTTGGCACTTACCCTAAACCGGGGCGAACACTACACTTTTTTACTTAAGTTTATTTTAAATAAAATATTGAATACAAAAATATTTTTTCAAAAATCTGTTACGCAAGGTGTCAAAAGATTCTAATAAAGAGAGACAGTGTAACAGCCGACAAAGTTTAATCGTAAATGAGTCCCGTTGTCTCCTGTGCGAGCTTATTTATACTAATGAGCACATTAGGTACCTCACTTTAATTATCAACCGGTTAACGTTGAACAACATGTCTTCCGGCTACAACACCAAAACTCCGTTAAAACTCCGAACTACCCGCCTATAAATGACTTTTAGTCTCGACGCGAAATTAAGCATTTCACGATACCCTCAGGTACGAGTTTTTTCTGAGTCGGTTGACGAAGAACATTGCGTATGACTATAACACGAAAAGGAATGTGTAGGCATTCCTTGCATTCCATTGTAACTATTTTGTTAAACGTTGACTAATGGATTGATTATAGGTCAAAGGATAACGTTGATTATTCACAACGTTACAAACTTCACCGGCAAGAGATTACATTGCGATTTTTTGTATTGTTCATTGAGTAATTCTGAGACAGCGTAGCTCATGTGTGCTACGTCGTAGCTAATCAGTCGTTGCTACGACGACGTAGCGAACGTAAATGTAAGTACTCATACAAACAATAACTAAGAACACTAACATAAACACTAAGGCGGCACGTGAGCCTATTAACTCGTCAGTCTAACTTGTGGGCTCGTTACTTAATGTTTCAAATTATGCTCCCTTTATTATGTACATAGTACTGTGTGTACTCTCCTGGGGGTGCTTTTGTTATTAAACATTTCCACCAGTTTAGTCGCATGCATGTGATAAATTATTTAAGATGTTGAAAGCTTCGGGCGCTTTGAAAATTACCTACAGACTTTGCTTGACTATGTTGAGAACGATTGAGATAACGTCTAGTGCTCATAAACTTACATTTATGTTGACCTTACAAAAGTGGATGAAAGTCAAAAACATGTAGTTATAAAAGATATATCGTGGTGAGCGTCGTCTCTTTGATCTCCGACCGCCTCGAGCGACTCCATGCAGCTCACACTCGCGACACTGAGACGCATCACAAACCATACCTGAAAAATATAAGAGACAGAATAAACTTTGTTTAGTAGCAGTACGTCTTACTGACTCATTTCTTCTAACTTTTAAGCAGATGAAAGTGTTTTGCGCGCGTCCAACTGACGATAACTTTACTTCCATTATACGAACTTAAACACAAACGCTAACATCGGAGTGTACTACGGTCGCGCCATTGATTTGTAATTATAACTTTAGCGGTTTCTGAAGTTTATACGAGTAGGTAGTTTTTCTGCGATTTGCTAAATCAGTTTGCCATAAAAAATGTTACTATAAAAAAATTAATGTAAGTCGCAATCAATGTTTTATGAATACTCGCGTAAACCGAAAGCTCACGTCCAAACGTTTGATCAAAATGTGCAATGGAAATTGTTTGCCCCGAGGAACTCATAAATATTGCAAACACACTCGTTAACAAATCTCATGCACCGTGATAAGTGAATTTTATTACTCACAAATAAAAGTGAAAATATCAGCACAGCCTTTTGCAATGAGGGATTTTATTTTTATTTTTTTTAAACTCTTCCCTAGTCGATGGATAGATGGCGCTGAACTTGGTATGTTACTGCAATGAACGGAACGTCACGTCATTTTTTGATTTTTTTTCACTTGTATGTAACTTTGAGATCGTAAAAGCGTACATTTCATGTCATGTCATTGTCAGTCACATCAATTCAAACCAATGACATTTTGAAAATAAAAACAACAAGGAAAAAGAAAAAAATGTTCATTTACCAGTCTTTTTAATTTATGAGTTTTCCACGCCAGAAATAAAATGTCCCAAGAGAAAAAGAAGAGAAGTCTGTGCCTCGTGGATTTGAGCAGAAATGAAGGCATACATCTTTTTCCTAAAGATGAAAGTCGTAAAGCGCAATGGGTACAAGCCATCGTACATTTTAAGCCTGGACGTACCATAAAAAAGCATTCGCACATATGCTCAGCACATTTAAACCAAATGATTTTATATGAACGCCATTATCCGTGCTTTGGCACCTAGTAACGTAGTCAGTTCAACGCCATCTACAGAGTTCTTGGTAACTACTTTTTTTTTTAATACTCAAAAAGAAAACTTCTCATTAAAATGTAAATCTCGCTCAACTCGATAGTACCTATACTTGTGTATTTTATGAGTGTTACATGTCTCGATACAATTAGTTGTAAATCATTTTCTTTCACTCTGACATTTATATCTTTCCTTTCAAACTTACAAACTTTTTCCTTTTCTTTTTTTTATCTCTATATCACTTTAGGCCTGCTGCCTCTTGACGGGGCCCCGCCCAAGAGGGCCAAAGCCTGCCGGGGTCGCGGGACTTATCTCATTACCGTGACCCCGGAACATAAAAGGCTATTGAAGGACACCGTGGATTTTAGTCAGTACAAGTCTGACAGTCCCTCCCGCCCTGCCCGGGGTGGGAGGACTCATTTGATGATTTTACCACGCTAAAAAAAAAAAAAAAAAGGCCTGCTGCCTCTGTCACTTAATACTAAAGAACACATTATAAACACATTATATATAATATATATTTATATAATTATATGTATTTATGATATATATCGGTATATATGTTATTTATTGAACTAGATATATATTAAATTATTTAAATATTGTTATTCATTTGACTTTCATATGTTCCTAAATAAATTATTTAGAAATACAGTGCGCCAGTGGCTACCTCCACCTTTTTAATTTAAGTTCGTACAGTCCATCCAAAGGTTGTCTGGAAGATATCGCTATTAGCGATAAGACCGCCATTGTAACCATAGAATTAGTAATGTTTATAATAGTTGTGTAACAATTTTGGTGTACAATAAAGTATATTCTATCTATCTATTCTATCTATAATACGTTTGTTTTTTTATTTAAGTTTAGTAAATCGCATTGTATAAGCGATTCCTATCACAGCTTACTCAGTAGGTATCGAATTAAATATAAATAAAAGATTTGACAGATAACTATAATGCGTAGTTGAATTATATTATCAAATGGCTTATTTCGTGGCCAAGAAATATTTAAATATTAATCATAAGTATTTAGGTACTTCTTATGTTTAAATCGTGATTTTGTATGCAGGTGCAGAGTCCAGTACTGGTGGTGGAGCTGACCCTGAACAGACTAGAGGGCACACAGCTCAGGGCGCTGGGTCTGCTGTCCGTGTACGGGTTCAACGTGACGTATGAAGTGCGAGGAGCAGCGCAGTCACCGGGAGCCACTTCATGCAGCGCCGTCGAGTGCAGGCTGCTGGGACACTGCTACGTCACATCGGACTATCAGTGAGTTCACTTAGATTTTATGATGTCGTTTGTTACTCTAAAAGGGCTGCTGTCACTTACAACGAATTTCGGAACAAGGATGAAAATAGTTATTTGTTATGCAAGGCTGCAAAGTTGTTTTTTAGCGCGAGTACTTGAATTGAAAACTGAGCAAGCGAAGGACTGTAGGATAGAACCGCGAGCGAAGCGAGCGGTTCAAATATTGAATCCTGAGCGTAGCGAAGTTTTCAAACGAGCGCAATACACAACTTTTCACCTCACTACAGCCACCTACAGCGAGGAAATGCAGTGGGGCCGGCTCGCCTGTCAGGGTAGAAAAATAATTGATTAGAAGACGAGTTCGAATTTTGAAAACATTCGCCGCGCTAGCGCACAAAGTGGAGTTTTGCGCACAGATTTCGAATGAAAAATAGAATCTTTCCGAGCGTGTGGGGTGAAAACAATATAATTATGGAAAACAACTGTCTTTTTAATTGTTAGTATTTTATTTGGAAAATGATGTTTAGTTTCTATTGGAAAGTTTGTTAGCACAGGCAACTTAGTGTCAGTTAATCGTTGTAGTTTTGTGGAAGTGAGAACAAAACTTCTGTCGAAATCACTGACAAAGTCACTTCACATTCTAGTGTTGTCAGTGAGAATCGCATAATACCGCTGCGAGTACAATCGCAATATTTATTTTACTAACTCCACAATATGTTGTGCGTCACAGGGAGTTTTACTGTTCGTGTTTCTCTGGTTACTCCGGAGCGGACTGCGGAGAGGGTCCGCTGTGTCCGAGGACCTCCAACATGTGCATGAACGGTGGAACGTGCAGGTGAGTGAACCGGAGAGTTAGTGTACAAAGAAATCTTTATAAAACTAAGGTTGGGGTGAGGAGGGTGAGTGACGTGTGCAACTCGCCTTCGACCAATGCAGTTTGAGATTTATTGATGTGCCATAAGACTCAAATAGTTTGAAAAAAATTCAATACATGGCGTGCGCTTAGCGGCGCGTGTTGTATGAACGCAGCCTTATTCGATTTTTACAGTCAAGTTGTTTGTTAGAACAAAACGGGGTTAGAGTTAAAGTAGCAACAATCAACATAGCTTACGTTGATTTCTTTGGGATTTTTTGTATTATTGATAAACTCTACAAACAAAAAGTTATCAAAAGACGTTGTCAACAATGGACCTACAAGTAGTATGTATCGACAGACAGATGGGCCCGGCCGCCGTCAGCTGTATCTGTGCGCCGGGCTACACGGGCGACCTGTGTGAGGCGCAGCTAGCACCACCCGGTGAGATGAGTTTCATTACACTTATATAATAATTTTAGATTTTTTTAACAAGCCTTTCCATCCCCTAGTTATCGTCTCACACCTGCTTAAGGTGTTAGAGCTTCAGTAACTTGTTTGAGAACTGTGCAATGAGTGAACGAAATATGGAATCATCTTCCAAGAAATAACACCTAGGCGCGACACTGCGCTCATAATATCAAAAGAGCGACTCAAAATCTAACATTATTTACTACACAAAAAGATACACATTTCCGGTATCGTCACGTCGCTTCACATGTCGGTGTAAACTGACCCTAAAGGGAAATACCCGAAAATACTTTCATTCCAACAACCAACTCGATATGCTTAATTTTCAGAATGTGGTATTGAAGAATGTGCAGAAGTTTGTAAGCAAGGAACAGTTTGTGACTGTAACCCAAAGGATACCGATTTCTGTGAGTATTGCCTGTCACCAATACTGCAAGAAATCAGTATTTTATTAATGAGAACATATCGTAATGTAATCACATCTTAAAATTGTAATGTTCATAGCATCAGCACAATTTGAAACAAGACTGGAAGTAGTGGAACAAGCAGGTGTGAACATATCTCAAGAAATTGTTAAGCAGGTATTTAATGCATTTAAATATTTATTTGAAATAAATTCAAAAAATGAAAAAAACAAATAAAATAAAGATAACAATACCTACTTCTTTTAGTTGACCAGTTATTTAAAGGCGTCGAACATAACATTGGAAGATGAAATAGAAATTCTAAACACGAGGTAAGTTTTTCCTTCACTGGTTACTTAACTGTTGTAGTATCTCATGATGGTCTATGTATGTATGTGCTGTGTGTTTGACAGTATGGCGGGGGAGGGAGGCACGCGTGAGGTGTGGGTGCGAGTGTGGGGCGCGCGGCGCGAGGCGGGCGCACTGCGTGCGGCTCTGACGCGCATGCGCACACACCACGTGCGTCTGCGCGCCGACACGCAGCACTTCCACATGCTACCGGCACTCAGTTTACAAGTGAGTATAAAATTACTCATGTAGAAAATGTACATACAAACAGAATGGCAATGTAGATTATAACTTTTGCGGATAAATGCAACTTACCAAAAACCTTTTGTAGACTCTGGTTGTGAACCATCGTCCAGAAATATGGGAGGGGTCGGAGTTCATACTGACATGTATGGCGTATGGATCTCCGAACATCACATTCACATGGTACAAAGACAGTGTCAAGATAAACTTCAATGGAACTATGAGGTAAGTGAATGGAGTTGGTAATACGAGTATACACACTGACAACTCATGACCGCTGTTTAGAAAAGATATCGTGTTCAGTTTTGAATTTTATCGTGTAGGAGAAATTTATCAGTTCTCAAGGTCAGTTATTAAAAATTAAATCTTATATGAAACTCACCAGTCTAGTACGCCTGGACATAATCGATGCGAGACTGTGCAGACCCGGAGCCAAACGAGCGTTCATCCAATTACCGGCGACTTTTATTAGTCCGCATCCGTTAATCGACCAACTTCTATCTAAAACACTCGTTCCCTGATGGTTTTTCGTTTGGTCTTTATTATGGAAACGAAAGTATTCAGTTGAATTGAATTTTACGCTAACCTGGTAAAACCAAAATGACACGGTACAACAGCAGTATTAATTAGTTTTAAGTTTTAGTGCCAATAAACACAATTTTCTTACTTTCTTCCTTTCAAAAGCAAACATTGTAATGCCACAAACATGAACAAAAGCGTTCGTTTTCAGAGACATTTGGACGCGCACGGTGTCAGAAGACGCGCTCGGTCGTCGCATGTCAGTGTTAGGTATATCAGAAGCGAAGAGGCTCGACAGCGGCAAGTGGTCTTGTGCAGCAGACGATGCTGGCAGGAGACGATGTAGAGCGCTGAGGCTGACGGTGCTGAGACCACCCGATATACGACTTGTGCCTTCCACGATCACTGTCAACAAGGTGAGGCAATCCAGATCAGCAGCAGAAGAAAATAAAAATAGGTAAAATCATGTTGGAGTTATGTAACAATTATATTTTGTCAGGGTGACAATGTTAGTATAACATGTCTGGCGGGAGCGGGGCGGGTGCACGGCGCGCTCGGGTTCAGTTGGGCGAGGGAGAGGACGCTGCTGCCGATGGTGCCGGGCAGAGTGGTCTGGGAAGATCTGTTCCCCGCGGGGAGTGTGCTCAAGCTTTATAATATACAGGTGCGTTACAAATTGTTAGGCTAAAAACAACATCCGTCGCTAGCTAAAATGTGCACACATTTAGAGACTTTTGAGGACTCTCTTTTGACTTTTTGGGTAGAAATCCAGTGAGTTCCGGTGTCAAGTATCGTCAGTAGCGGGCACCAACGCCAAAGCCGTGACTATGTGGGCTCTCGGAGATGAAGACGGAGCGTGTGAGAGCGACGCCTCCCACGGCTTGCGCTGGCCGAGAACTGCTCCCGGAGCGCACGCCACAGCCTCCTGTCCACCTGGACATAGCGGAGAGACTACCAGGCACGTACGAAATATCAAATAAATGAGGAATATGGTCCGATCCATCACTACAGATAATATAAAACTATTATACATCCTTGCAATACTTTTATTTAGGTAACTTATTTTCAGGTTTTGTGAACCGAAAACCGGACAACATGGCGTAAAATGGATGCTTCCAGATTTCTCTGGATGTGTTGCGGACTCACTGCGAGATATTTATGAACAGGTAAACGAAAATTTAATAAATAATTTTGAATATTTTGTCCGATCACAGCTATTACCTAAATAAATCACGATGTCGTCAGTTCACTCTGATATCGCTGGGCTACTCTGTGCGGTCGGTGTCGCTCGTGTCGCGGCAGTACGGCGCAGTGCTGCGCTCCCTGCCGACACAGCCGGGCGAGGGCGAGCCTCCCCTCACACATGCAGCACACATGCTGCACTACCTCATGTCTGCTGTAGCTCAGCCAGCCGACAGGTACCACAGCGCGGAGCATCTACTGCACATCTATGACCACCTGCTCACACATCCTGACGCCTTCCTGGATGAGGAGGTCGGTAGCTTTGGTGTTTGAAATGTTGGTCTGTTTAGTTTACAATGTTACATTATTAGCCATGGTTACCCTTATTAGAAAATCTTCGACCTCCAAAACGCGGTGGTGGACACAGCGGGCATGAGGAGTAACTTCGAGCAGCGGTTCCACGAGTTCACAGTGACAACGAAACCAGTACACTTGGACAACGCGGCGCACTTCGAGCTTCAGCCAGCTCCAGTGGGGAGCGAGGAGTGGCTCGTGACGTCAGCAGGAGTAGAGCTGGCGGATAGAACTGACAATGCTACCGTGGTCACCGTGCTGTATCATGACTTGGGAACAAGGTTGCCGAGCTTGAGAAGATACGTCGAGTATAAGTAAGGACTCTCTTTTTGAAACGGGATTTTGGTGTTTCTTACTACAAACATTTGTGCTTATATTAATTATCAGGCCTGGTTTTGATTTTTGTATTATTTTTATTTAGATTTTTTTCAGACACTTTTTTGTTTGATTTAGTTTTTTTATTTAAGTTTCTTTTTCTTTTCCCTTTCACACGGTAGTTGTAGCGGCAAATCTTCCAGATCCGGTCGCGCGACAGAGTACACAGTAGCATCACAACAGGTGCAGGTGTCTGTCAGCGGCGCGGGAGTTGATCCCACGCTCCCTCACACTGTCACACTGCTGTTCACGCACTCCAAGAATCACAGCGCTATTGGTGAGTACATACGTACAGTACACAAGTCCGCTACAACAGTGGCAACGAGAATGTACTGAGCTCATGTAGTTGTACTGGTCAGCATCTCAGCTCGCGTGTGGAGGTCGGTCGCGCTCGTCGCCGCGCGTGTGGAGCACGCAGGCGTGTGAGCTGCGCATACCGGAGCACACACACGTCGCGTGCCGCTGTGTCGGTCCCGCCACCATCGCGCTCTTCACTGTACAGAGAGAGGCATTCGTGAGTACTTCTACAGAAGTGATCTAATGATGATACAATGTTCGATAACATCTCAATCTTGTTTACCTCAGACAGGTTCAGAGAATGACTTACGAGAAATCGTGAAGATCACTCTTAGCCTGGGAGGTGCGATGTGTCTAGTGGCGGCATTACTGCAGCTCCTCGGCCTGGTAGCTGGCAGTAAGATGAAGCTGCTAGTGCTGCTGAAATCTGCCGCTGCGGGCTCTCACTCCGCAGCCATGTTGGCTCTACTAGAGTGTGACACGAGACAGGTGGGTTGAAATATATTTAGTGTTGCGTATATATGATGTAGGTAATCTGCAAGTGCGAGGGTACGCAGGACGTGGCGTGCGGCGGCAGCGCGGGCTGGGTGGCGGCGCTGTGCTGGATGGCGGGCTGCGCCGCGCTGTGCGCTGCGCCGCTGCTGCTGCACGCCGAGCTGGCTGCCACAGCGCCCTCTGTCGGACTACTGTGCGGTACGTGTAGGTGGGCCGGTGTGCAGGAGGGCCGGGCGTGTCGCTATACTCACGTGAACTGGTTGCAGGCGTGTGCACACTATGCTGGCTGACAGCTCGACTGTGGGGCGGCGCACCGCTGCAGCTGGGCGCGGCCGCCAACGCCGTGTGTGCTGCAGGCCAAGCGCTACTAGCCGCGCTCGCGCTCGCACTCGCGCTCGCGCTCAGAGGCCGAGCACGCGAGCACAAGCCGGCCAGACGTCGGCACGTGCGTGAGCGAGCAAGAGTAGTGCGGCACACGCTAGTGCTGCTGGCCACTACGGCAGCCACGCAAGCGGCCGGAGTGGCGTACGTGCAGCCCGCAGAAAGCAGCGTGACGCGCGCCGCGGTACTAGCAGCCGCCGCGCTCGCTAATGTGAGTCTCAACTACAACAGTACTGTGTGTACACGACGTACACTCAGCCTACATCTGTCGCTGCCTGTCCAGGGTATAGCGATGCTGGTGTGCTACGTGATCATGGACGAGGAGTGTCTGCAGGCAGCGCGGCGCCTGCTCACGCTCTCCTCGCACAGCGAGTGGCAGGACGCGCCGCACTCAGACGTCTCGCATACTCGTGAGTCACATCGTTCTTTGTCTTCTTTTAGAGTTACGTTTGTATTTCTTTAATGTTTATCATTGTTGTAGTGTACATAAAGCAAGCTCGCGAAGTGGAGTGCTCCTCGTCTCACGTGTCGCCCGCTAGCACCTACTGGCAAGCGCCGACGATAGAGAGCCCGAACGCCACGTACAGGTGAGGACTGAGGTACTATCTCACTGTTATTCAGTCGCGATCTGTAGTGCTTGTATCGAGTACATGAGAGCTGACATGTTGGTGTGTTGGTGCAGGCGTCAGTCGAGCGGCGCGTGTGTGGCGGACATAGTGCGGTGCGTGGAGCACACGCGCGAGCTGCAGGCGCCGCGCACACACACGCGCGCACTGTGCGACCTCATACCCACAGGTAGCAAGCACTACTGAACCATCTACTAATGCCTTTAAACTGCGTTATCAGTTGGCAAATCTGAGATTGTAATGAAATATGGTTAGTATTCCGCAGCTACAATAAAAATCCCGTTATGTTAGAAGGTGGTGGCAATATATCGCACGTGTGTGTGGAGCTGCGCGTGCTGCCACACGACACAGACACGCGCGCGACCACCTACAGGGACAGCATCGACACGCACAAGGTACTGCAAGTTTAATAGACATTTGATGCTCTTCAAATGTGTACGTGTAGTCTAATCGCAACATTATTGTGTCAGGAGAGCTGTACGATCTGCAGCCAGTCCACGCCCGACGTGTCGGCTCGTCCGATCAAGAGCTGTCTCAAGAAGCGCGCGTCGCAGTTGTCGTGCAGCAGCTCGCTGCCGTCCATCCACCGCGAGTGCAGCGTCGACCACAACCACTCACACATACAACTAGTCAACACACACTCACACGACACAACAGCTACTCACAGCACGTACACACACACTGACAAAGTGCTGCACAAGATATCACATGACCTGGACTTCCTACTCAACAGGACGCCGAGCCGCGCCGCCGACCATTGCTCGCAGCGCGATCAGGAGGCGCCGCCTTAGTACTGTGTCACACAACTACGTACATGATAACAGGAATGTGATATAACAAGCAGCTTTGGTATAATAATGTACATAACGTTGTAAGATATAGCATGAATGTGTTTATTTATAACATAGAGTAATAATTTTTAATGATATATTTAGTTACATATTTTTGTTAAAAACAACGAACGATTTGTGTAATTTCGTGTAAAAAAAAGAGTTGGAATACAAAAAAGAAAATCACAAATCTTGTTCAATGATAATTATGATGGATCTCACTATGAATCAGTTCGATATAAGAATTATATTAATTAGATAATAATTATAAGGTTAAAAACTTGTTGAATGAAAATTATATTTTTGTACCTGTACTTTTGAAACTCTTGTTTTATTTAAATCCATTATAAAAACATAAAAAGTTACAACACTTTTATTGGTAGGTATTTGATATTCCAATAATAATTCATAAGTTTGGGAAATAATTACGTGAAAATAAAGTTTGTCACAGTAAACGCGAATCAGAATGTGACTTGTCGTAGGTATGGATTTGTCGTGAAATCATGATAACACATTTAGTAGAGTGCTATAAGACGTAAAAATAGTAAAACCTCGGAATCCAAGGCCAGTCAATGAATCTTCATATAATTTTTTGAAATGTGTTGTTAACAGCATTTAGAAAAATATTTAAAAAAAATGCTGTTTTATTATTAAAATAAATAATTATTATAAAGAAACGTCTTTTAAATTGGCCAAAAAGGAGAAATCAGGATCCATAAGAGATACGAGAAAACTTTCTTGGGAACCTTTAACTATTTTTTGATGTTGACAATTTTGGCGTTTATATTTTTTTGGTCAAGTGTGAGTTGTCCACAAAAATGAGTGAAACTGGCCAATTTTTTTTTAACGCCGTACGACTCTGTTTCATGTAAGGATCATTTCATTGTATCGGAAGAAAAAAAATCGGGACGGCGGAAGTTAGTCAAAACCAAAATATTTTACAGCATAAAGTCGTATTAGTAGTGGTCAGTATTTCTTTAGATTTGACCCACTTCTGTTGCACAGACATTTTCCTTCCCGTACAATGAAATGATCCTTATATGAAACTAAATCAAATAACATTATAAAAAAATTTGGCAAGAATTGCCAATTTTTGTCGTTCAATTTGTATGAAAAAATGTTTAAAAATTGAGATAGGGCAATTTTTTTTTACATTTTTCTATAATTGTTAAAAACACATTTCAAAAATTTAAATGAAGATTCATTGGCTGGTCCTGGATTCCGAGGTATAAACCTTACAGCACTACACTAATTGTCTAATTTTGTTTAACCTCAGCTTTGTAATATTCACCCAGTCGGAATCTACTCTTGTAGATTATATTATTTATGTAGGTAGTAATTATTTCTCAAAATAATGAATTACCTAATGACGTTTCTTAGCTAGTCATGACATGTATTGTCATTAGAACTCGGAGCGTGTGCAAAATTTCAGCCTAATCAAAGACCGGGAAGTGGGTCAAATTAAGATTCCAAGTTTTTCTTACATAGTTCTACAAGTGAAGGTAATATAAGCGTGTTAAAAATCGAAGTAATAATGCCAATTACATACAGTGTGTAGTAACAGTTATTAAGGATTAGGCGAGCTGCACACTACACAAGCCGCCATGACAGAATGCCTCATTTTCAGACCTTTTGCCTAATATTGAAAACACACGCAGTTCATTATTTGCGGAGCAGTTTTCTATCTTTATTTACTTTCCGTTATGTAAGGTTTATTGTGTGTTCTTTGTGTCAATACGACCGATAATGTTGTATCAATTGACGCGCACCGGTAATTTGAACAGAAATAATGATATGTAAGCACAATCAGTTGTTTGATATTTGTTGTTTACAAGACATGATGAGTTCGTACGATGCCTGAGTTTTCTTCCATTATTTTTTTTGGACAGGATAATATGTTTCAAATGTTTGTTTAATGGTCTTTTGTGAAAATTGCATAGTATTAATTTAATAAAACACATTTAGTGCACTCTGATCAGGTTATGTTCATACGATACAGCATGTCTGATTGTCTAGTTCAAACCTGTAAATTAACTTTTAATTATCGTAGAAAAGTTTTAAGTATTTATAATTAAAATAGTTTGAAAACGTGCGCATCCCACCTCGATTCGTTTCATTAAGGTTTTATAGTTGTACGCTTTGAGGCCAGTCTTAGGTTAAAACGATATTTGAATACCTGTAGACTGGGTCAAGTCTATTGATGGTGAGGACCGGGCGCTGACACGAGAACTCATTCCTTTTAATGAATAAGCTGACCTGAAAATCATATATAAGTTGTGAAACTTAAAAGTTGTCTGCTTTAAAATATAAAAAAGAATAAGTTGTTGTAAATTCTCGCCACGTTACTTTATGCGACCCCTATATTACAATGATGCTTCAATGAAAGGAGTGATAGATCGTTTTTATTCTAAAAGGCATTCCTGTTCGCTTTGAGTGAAACGTGGTCAGTTTCAATAATATTTGAGTGTGGTTTGCTGATCTGTTATGTACGCTAGCGGAAACGTGGGTCAGGTAGATGGAATATCGAGTGTAATGAGGCTGGGGAGAGTGTTCCACGCGTGTTTCAAGAAGTTGTCAGCATAACTAACGAGGAAATGATCTGCCAGTGTTGCGGGAATGTCTGTAAAGAGGTACTGCGGTCCTAGAACGTAAAAGGGCTAACGAAAGAAGGAAAAATCAATTGATGATTTCAGAACGCTATGAAAAGGCTAGGACGACGTATTGGTCTTTATAAAATATATCCTCAATCGCACAAGTAGGTACTTTTTTTCAAAACCTTACCTAGCTTGTCTTGAAACCGAGTAAACTTCGGCCTTCAACCTTGTTTTGTAAGTGTACCTCATTCCATTACAGGAGATGGATAGTGTTCTTGTTCGCGTTATAAAATAACATAAATGTTGAGTGATTACTAAACATTTTTCACCCCACCAAATTATGTTCGCATGATGTAGGATCATAACTTCGTTGTTGAAAAAACTGTCGTGGAAATGGCTTTTTTTTTTTTTTTTAGCGTGGTAAAATCATCAAATGAGTCCTCCCACCCCGGGCAGGGCGGGAGGGACTGTCAGACTTGTACTGACTAAAATCCACGGTGTCCTTCAATAGCCTTTTATGTTCCGGGGTCACGGTAATGAGATAAGTCCCGCGACCCCGGCAGGCTTTGGCCCTCTTGGGCGGGGCCCCGTCATCGTGCTGACGCTCTTTGAGGCGCGCGTGGAACACAACGCGCCGTCGACCCGGGCATGGTCCATGTCCGGGCGGCGAGTTGCCCTTTACTCGCCGCCCGCATGCCCGCGCCTACGGTGGCCGGAGATCGTCTTGCGACGTCCGACGCCGTGGGCGTCTACCATTGCGGGTGGGGCGGAGGGAGGACGCTGTCCTCTCTCTCTCACGGCCCGCCTCCTCCTTAACGAGCATTACTGCTTCGCAGAAGGAGGCGACCGCTTGCCACTCCGTCTCGCCCCGCAGCATGGCCTCGACCAATGCCGGGCGCGAGAGGTCTCCGCCTATCGCTGCCGTGAGGACACGGCGGTGCTCTGCCCAAGCGGGGCAGTCTTGCACCGTATGCTCTACTGTGTCCTCCGGGCGATCTTCGCAATGGTGACACCCCGGCGTTTCTTCCTTCCCCATCCGACACAGGTACCTCCCGAAACATCCGTGTCCGGTGAGGACCTGCGTCATCCGATAGGTCAGGACGCCGTGACGCCTTTCCAGCCACTCCTCAAAGAGGGGTCTTACCGCCGCGATTGCGGCGTGCCCGAACCTCGGTTGCGACAGTCGTTCCCTCCATACTGCCCTGAGATCGCGCCGGACCTCTTCCCGCCGCGCCTCGACTTGTCGGGGCAGCGGGAATTCTCCCCGGCGCCGCGCCTCCACGCGCCACTCATAGACGCGCTGGAGGGCGGTCGCCTCCAGATCCCAGGGCAGTAATCCGGCAAGGAGGTTGGCCGATTCGCCGGCGATCGTGCGGTATCCTCGGATCATCCGGATAGCCATGACCCTCTGGCATGCGACCAGCCTCGCTGGTCGCGTCCGCATGCTCAGGGCCCACACGGGGGCCCCGTAGAGGGCCATGGACCGCACGATACCGGCGTACAGCCTCCGGCAGGAGGCGTTTGGCCCGCTGAGGTTGGGCAGGAGTCGCCTGAGGGCGCCTGCCGCCCGGTTCAGCCTTGGGGCCAAACGCAGGAAGTGCTCCTTGAAGTTCCACCGGCCGTCGAGGACGAGTCCCAGGTACTTCATCGTCCTCCCGACGCCGATGCGAACCCCTCCCACCGTTATGTGGGACTCTGACCGTGGCGCGTTCAGACGGCCATGAAAACACATGGCCTCTGTTTTGTGGAGCGCCACGTCGAGTCCCAACTGCCGGATCCTTCCAACGACTGTCGCGACCGCTTGCGTCGCCAGGTCGGCCGCCGCCTGGTGCGACTCTCCCTCCGCCAGGACGAGCGTGTCGTCGGCGTAACATATTACGCTGACGCCGTCAGGGAGGTCGCCGCGTGGAAATGGCTGTGAGATTTATAAATGCGTTTCATTATCAATCTGTCAAACTTTAATAGATTTAAACTTAAAATGTCACTTACGTTGTGGCGAAATATCGGGAACTCAAACAAATAGTTAATCACGGAAGATATCCCGTATACATTTTAAGTTTAGAAGCAAACCGTGATAGTTTAAAAAAGTGTTTTATAGATTTTTAATCTGCTGGCGTCTGTACAACAATATTTGTATCTAAGCGTTCATGTACACGATGCCGCTGCCGCGCCGCCGCGCCGCCACCACGCCGCTTTGTTGCGGCGCGGTGGCGGCGCGGCGGTGGTGTCGTGTACATGAGCCCAAAGAGGGGCTTGTAATCACAACGAATGCGAAGTTGTGCTTTTTTGGCAGGTATATTATAGTACGACAAACATCCAATTGGGTGAAAAAACCAGATACAATTGCATAAAGTTTTCACTAATTTAAAAATCAGAAATACCTAATTAATTTACCCAAAAGTCAAGGTAATTCAATGCTGCTTTTATCTCTGAGTACTACCTTGGCAGGAGAAACAGTGCAGTAGGCGAAGTAAGTGCCACGTAAATATTGTAATTAGATCGCTGGAGCGTGTCAGGGTTTTAGACAAAGAGCTCGAGTAAGACCTAGATAATGTTCTTTATTTCTACTTCGTACCGTCTGTGAGAATTTGGTAGAAGCACGTACCTCCATGCCGAGTTTTAAAGAAATGCTGTTTCATTAAATATATATATTTATTATTATTAATTAAATAAATAATAAATAAATTAAATGAAGGCATGGAGAGCTCAACACAATAATAAAACACATTGTGTTATAAGTAGTTTACCTACAGTGGCGTAGCTAAGTGGGGGCTAAGAGGACCCTAGCCACTAGCCCCCGGCCTTGCACTTGAAGGGCCCACGCGTCCAGAGAAAAAAACAATATTGACAACGGCGATCACATACTGTTAAATCGCGTCAACGCTCACACGACACTACCGTGGTCCAGGAGCATCTCGGGTGATTGTGTTGTGTACTCGTATGTGGGGCGCGTGTGAACTGTGTGCACGTTATAAGTTATAGGTCTCCAGAGGAGGTAATAATGTTGGACTATGGTGCACGTGCGTGTCTCCGGGGGCAGACGTGATCAGCTTGCGTGACGAAACTTGCTGTGACAAGGATATACATACATATTACAACGAGCGGTGGTTGGTGAGTATTCAAATACTGAACGAAGATATTTGACTTACTGACATGTTTATGCTGAAATCAATTGATTAATTTTGTCTATTTAGAGTATTTTGTACAGATTTTGCACACTTAGCAGATAAAGGCATTTTCTTCTTCATTTCGTGACGATATTGAAATTTCTCCAGACCTATGTAGCCATACGTAGAGAGAAACTTATAAAAAATGTACAGTACTTTTAATGAGTTTATCTCGCAATAATTTTACCTTAATGAATAATGGTACTTAATTATTTTATCGATATCAAGCGGTGTTTGTAAACTAACACTGTTCTTATTGTTTTGTACTTGTGAAATTTGTTGATCGAAGAACAATGTATGTTGAAGACGTGCTCCATAGATAAATCTTGGCGTAACTAACTTGTATCCCACAAAATTTAAAATGTCACTTACGGGATATCTTCCGTGATAATATTTTTGTTTGAGTTCCCGATATTTCGACGCTGTTGCAAGCGCCATGATCGCGGGTTGACTGGAGATTGCGGGTGGATGAAAATAAAATTGTTAGGAGCAGACAAATCTGTCTACCCTCTTTCTTTGTCTCTTGCTACGCGCACTACTGGAACTCGACACTAAGTCACGGCAAAACACACTCACAGTATCAACAAGTTTTTTGGAGTCTTTATTACGATGCCGGCTGCCACTTAGGAGCATGTTTATAACTGGATTCCACGTACTCGACAATTTGAAGCCATCCTCTCGATTGAAATTCTTGTGTTTTCTTATTTCAATTGCTTCTCTTGTTAGTCTAGGTATGTAATGTTTGTTAGTCTAGGTATGTAATGTTTGTCCGTGGACAAAATACTTGGCTTGTGGAATTCAATCCAGTGATTGAATTCCACAAGCCACGGACAAACATTACATACCTAGACTAACAAGAGAAGCAATTGAAATAAGAAAACACAAGAATTTCAATCGAGAGGATGGCTTCAAATTGTCGAGTACGTGGAATCCAGTTATAAACATGCTCCTAAGTGGCAGCCGGCATCGTAATAAAGACTCCAAAAAACTTGTTGATACTGTGAGTGTGTTTTGCCGTGACTTAGTGTCGAGTTCCAGTAGTGCGCGTAGCAAGAGACAAAGAAAGAGGGTAGACAGATTTGTCTGCTCCTAACAATTTTATTTTCATCCACCCGCAATCTCCAGTCAACCCGCGATCATGGCGCTTGCAACAGCGTCGAAATATCGGGAACTCAAACAAAAATATTATCACGGAAGATATCCCGTAAGTGACATTTTAAATTTAGAGACAAACCGTGAAAGTTTAAAACAGTGTTTGTATCCCACAGCTTGTTACATGAATAGACAACGAAACATAATCCACCTATATGGCTTTCCGAGGCAGATGTCAACTAGAAACACTAGGGTATGGAGACCAAGTAGAGAATTTCATCTGAACACGACCATAGAGTAGATAACATTTATTTGTCAGTTCGTAATTACGCTGGATTATCTCGGCCCACTATCTCTACACAGACATAACGTGAAATTAAATTATTTTCAAATTTTTTCCTTCGTTTTGAACTTTTCTAATTTGTCTGTGTGGCCTTTATATTTTGTTGAACATATTATTATGTACGAGGATAAGAGGAAGCCTTTAAAAAAAACTTTGTTTACGAAACTTGTTATTCAGGTACAGGATTAAGTCTAATCAAATAAGGACTTAAATTAGGAATGACATACTTTCTATAGATTAATGCGCTAGTTCGTATAACTTTTCTCATTTCTTCACACTTAATATATTTCTACGAGAAAATCTTCGGTGATTGAATTTCTCAAACGTTGTTACAAAATACGGACTTTCAATCACAAGAGTTTTCTTTTACGAGCCGAGAGAGAACAAGTTCCGTTTGTTCAGTTAGCAGTTTGTTAGCTTTTCATTTTTGCTAAATAATTTCACAAACATTGAGGCGAGCGATGGCAACGATGAAATTCAATTTTATAATAGATGATATTGTACAGCAGAAAGGTTCAAAATTATTTCAGTAATATAAATTATTATTTGTGTTTTGAAAGGTGGTATAGGTCACTTAGGTTCAGAGAATTGTTAGTGGACATGTCATTATTACGGTGAACATATTAAAATGTTCATTCATCAGGAGCACACATCACTGGCGATTATACTGAAAGCAAAACCAACTTCATACAATATTTGCCAGTTCCTTATTTCGCCTTTCCGCTAAGTACTAAACTGTTAGTTACATATATTTTGACATTTGTTTCTTCCAAATTTTCAGTCAATTATCTGCCTGTTTATTCATTTAACCACAAAGAAAATATCGACTACAAAGAATGTTAAAATAACTATTATTTTTCTGTAAATAACCGCCAATGTTATACTTTCGTTAAAGAAAGAAAGATTTACGTTCGAAAGTAAGAAAGACACACTTGTGTGTTCTTCTAATGTGTTTTTGTCATGATTATCGTCCAGTAATGAGACAAGTTCGGGAGTTAAGGAGATACAAGTTTGTTAAAGTTACAAGATATGTCTTTGAGTTCAATAGAATACTATTATTTAGACATCAATCAGTTTGCGAACATCATGCACTGATTGTGATCGAAATTGCAATGGACATCATCTTATTTGAATTAACTCCGTTACGAACATTGGCAATCCAATTACAATTTAGATTATAATCATTGCCTATCACATTAGTCTGATTTTGCTACCACATTAGAGTCCGCTTCATTTGATGTGAACCAGAGTGTATATATACCTACTCGTAACAGGACGGTAATTAGATTTTCAGTATGGATGCATGAATATTTTATTGTTTGTGTTTACTTGCGTCCACAACATTACCATAGGTGAAGCAGTAGATAAGTAAAGAAAAAAATGAAATAAGTGAAGATCGTTATCTACATACTTACAGAAGTTAAAATAAAGCTGTTCAGAAGACAGAAAACTCTAGAGGTTTGCATTTGTTTTGAATTATTAGTTTAGATTAGAATCTGATGATTTTGCTGTTACGGATACATGCTTATATCTCAATAGCAAAATTATATTGCATAAGTCGGCATCAATAGATACGTCGTATAGATTATTATTAACTAGAGTACAACAAATTACTAACTAATCACACCACGGAGACTGCTTGATTCGAACTGCTTCCAGATTACGTGTTAGACACGGGTGTTCGGATTATCAAGGTGTTATAGCTAAGTGTGGTTTAGTTGGAACACGTTAGTAGTTTCAGGAAGGGTTTAAGTCATAACAATTTTCCATTTCCAAGTTTATTAATTGAAACTTCTTGGTTACTCGAAGCGATTTGACTTCGACACACATAAAATATGTTAGGACGCCCCCATTTTCCTGAGTCACCGAGAACTAATTTCATTTGAACATTTTCTCGTGAACACACAAAGGTTAACAACGGTCTAGAGAGCTTTACGTGATATGTCATCAACTAGGTTAAGTCAGACTTCAGTAACTCGCCGTAGTTATACAAATGGTTACGGACGTCTTGCGGGAAAGCGAAACTAAATTATCTGCGTAGGATAGTATATTTTGTATTTTAAGTAATAAAGTTTATAAGTACCTAGTGGTTAAGCATGTCATAATAATAAGAAAGTAAAGCGAGCCAGCGGTACTGAGTTAACTGTGTACTGAGTATATTGTTGCAGTATTATTTATAATTTTTTCAGTGATCTTAGCTTTGAACCGCTCAGGCTCAGAATGTCCACTTCCCAAAATGTCCACCGGTTGCAAAACGTTCATTTCCCAAAATGTCCACTTCCCATAATGTCCACTTCTCAGAATGTCCACTTGCCAAAATGTCCATTTCCCAAAATGTCCACATCCCGAAACGTCCATTTCCCAAAATGTCCACCTGCCTATGACAGCGCCTTCATCAAGTACTTTCTTTCAAAATATGAAGTTAAGTAGCAGTAGTGTTGTTTCACAACTCATCAACAACTTGTTGAACTTAACTTAAACATTCATTATAGTTATTAAGGTTCTAAAGTGACCTCCAAATATTTATCTTGCCTGTTTCCTTAACGTAATTATGTACTTACTACATAAAGGGCAGCGATTATTGATAAAGTATGTAGATAGTGTTTCCACATGGTTTTCACTTATTGTGACGTAAACTGGAACTTTGACATTTAATTTCAAGGAAAAAAAAATAGTTCCTTCTTCGTACACCAGAGGCGCTGTTCCATTTTTCCATACAACAAACGCTGTAAATACTGGAAAGACGCTGTAAAGTAAAATAGTGAAAACTCGTGATAAGGGATGATACACACTGTGTTTGTGTAATGTGATGTAAATTGCTCCAACCAAACAATTAAATCCTAACAAACGCAGGATGAGCCGGTAATCTACTATAAATTCAATGTAATTCAATAAATTGTACCTCGAACACACGATACACGGTGATTCACGGTATGCATAATGCGGTACGCATGATTTTAGTGCAGGCCTTTTTCATAATAGGAAATGTTGGCAACAATTTGGATCGACTTACACAGCAGCAAAGCTTAGCTTAAAGTTATAGAATAGCACTACGGACTTGAACTTGCAATCATTTAGCAGTATTTAATTTCAGACAACCGCACTTTCTATGAATCACAATCCCTACACGACAGAAAGTGTTCAGAATCTGTAGGTGCACCGTGAGTTAAGCAGGGCTTAATTCATCACAAATAGTTGAACAGCTTTCTTCAAAAACTTTTTTAAAATATGTTAATTATTTACGTAATAATATACTAGGTTTATAAATAACTGTTATTGTCCTAAGTTACGTCGTTAATTTGATGCATTGCTCGAACTAATTTATTATTAATTAAGATTGTACCAGAGAGTCGTACAGATTAATTAGCTAATTGGTATAATTTATCTATTTAGTTATTTTTGCTGTATATTAATGAATATAAACGTATTTGTAACCTTAGATGTCACGCTGCAAGATACATTTGCACGATCACAAGTAGTTATGTACAAGTCGAGATTGCGAAGGAGCTCGGTCCGAAGCCTCCTGGCGACGGAATACAGTGCAAGTGGTACTAAGTGCTGCTGTTCTGCTGGAACGTGTTACCGTGATGTGTACCACCAACATCTACATATACAAGGATAAGTGCTATCTTGTACCTACTTGATACTATAATCATCATAATACTCCTAATTAGCTCAAAAACTACGTCGATATACAATTCTCAGAACATTATAAACTATAATTAACAAAAATTATATTCGTGAGCATAAAACCGGTTTAGTAACAAACTGATCTGAAACACAATTTTTCATGTAAGTACGGTAAAAGTAATAAAAAAGTATCTTCTACAGTTACCAAAACCGGCCAAGAGCGAGTCGGACTCGCCCATAAAGGGTTCCGTAGCAGCAAGTAATAACATACTATAAAAGTTCTTGTAGTTGGTTCCAACTTTGAAAGGTTTACGATTTATGACGTATTAAAAAAAAAAACTTGAGAGGTGTCAAGGCACGTCGAAAATCGCTATGAACCTGTTAAAAAGGTTCAAGCGATTTTCGACCCTCCACCCCACACTACCCCACTCCACTCCGCTCCACTCCGCTCCACTCCGCTCCACTCCGCTCCACTCCGCTCCACTCCGCTCCACTCCGCTCCACTCCGCTCCACTCCGCTCTACTCCACTCCGCTCCGCACCGCTCCGCTCCACTCCCTTCCACTCCACTCCGCTCCGCTCCACTCCACTCCACTCCGCTCCACTCCACTCCACTCCGCTCCACTCCACTCCACTCCGCTCCACTCCACTCCACTCCACTCCACTCCGCTCCACTCCACTCCACTCCACTCCACTCCACTCCACTCCACTCCACTGCACTCCACTCCACTGCACTCCACTCCACTCCACTACCTGCTATATTATAGCTGTAAAAATGAAGTTGACAAACTTACATTTGCAGTTGTTCTCCGATACATTTTGTTTAGGAAAATGTTATCCCAGTACGTTTTATAAGTTGGTCAACTATTACTCGTAAACTTGTAAAGCCCACTTAGTCATGATAATTTTCTTTTAAACTTCGTTATATATACTACTATTGTAAATATTTTCACACCCCCAAACATAACCGTTTAGCTGGTAGAGGGGGGGGACACTCGAGTAGGGCAAAAATTAGCACTTTAAAGCTTAATATTTCACAAACGAATCTTTTTATCAAAAAATTGTTGGTGGAAACTACCAATATTTTTTAAAGGCCTATTTAATGATACCCCACACTAAGGGGTACGCGAGAAAAAAAAAAAACATCCCCGCTTTACGTGTACAGGAGGTACCCTAAAAAAAATATTTTACGAGATTTTATTTTACCACTTTTTTGACGCAACAAATCCGTATATTTACACCAAATTACAGCTTTCTAGTGCTGGGCGTCTCTGAGCTAAGCTGCGGACAGACGGACGGACGGACGGACGGACATGGCGAAACTATAAGGGTTCCTTGTTGACTACGGAACCCTAAAAATCTGGGTAATTCAGTCAGCGTTTAACTCAGATTTTCAATTGACATAAATCTAAATGAAAGTTACTTATGTTATTATACAATGTTTGTTTACTTTTTCTCAGTTGTAATTTTGAACTCGATCTTACTAACTGGAAACTAAGCAAAACGATAGTTTAAACTCTAAACTAGGTTAGAGTTAGGGCTGATTTTTCAATAGTCAGATAATTTTTATCTCAGGAATAAAAATAACCGTTTGACATTATTTTCTATAGATAAGCTGTCAAACCGCCATTTTTATTCCTCAGATAAAAGTTATCTGACTATTGAAAAATCAGCCCTTAGACGAATATTGTTTTAAGTACAACAACACAGGATTGAATTTTTAAAAAACTAGCTTCCGCCCGCGACTCCGTCCGCGCGGATGTCGGTCTTCGCGTGGATGGTTTATTTCTCCATTTTGAGTAACTCTGACAATGACATCTTATAAATATCTATTGGACCCAAATACGGCTAAGCCTATAATAATTAAGGAGATCTATTGAGCTACTGCTGTTGAGCTCGGGTTCTGTAGTAAGTATTTTTTTCATAGTAATTCCGACCTTGTATTTACAAATAACTGATCGGAACAGTAATCAAAAAGGTCGCGCTGAAAAGCACGGTTTGAAATTACACGCATACAATATTAATTTCACGGACGACCGCTCACCACACTGGACACGTCCGCTCGCATCAAAATTCAGAATTTATATGGATCGCGCGGCGCGGAACGCGGCTCCCTATATAGGAGTCAGAGAGGCGTGTGGCCCGCGTGTGCCGCAAACGGTTCAAGCCAAATCCAACTTTCGGCGCTACAGGTTACGGCGCTGAATCCACTGCGGGTAATGCAACGTGTGTTCGCGGTTCTACAGAACGACGTCTATGAATAAAACTGAAAAATAAGATTTTTAAGGGATGTTAGTCACCGTTGCCGGCACGAAGAGAAGTTCGGTTTCTTGACAAAGATTTATTGTCCACAACGTACAAATTATTTATATAAAAAAAGGACATGTTTTTCCAGGGAGGACGAAGGCAGGGGTTTTTTGGTCCTCTAAACCAAAAATAACAGAATTGAATTACTGTTTAACTTTATGATAAAACTTAGTAGTAGCCGAGTCTTGTGTAGCTATTCCAATTGGGACGTAGCCCGCAAGTGCACCGCTAGTTCAGTTACACAGAAAAATAATAAAGTCGCGGTAGTCGTTAACTCTCGGAGAATCTTAACACCGCGATTCAGAAATGCGCGTCATAGGCACAACGCCATCTAGTGGTGAGTGGTGGAACCTTTTTAGAAATCAATGGAGGCAGGCGTGGCGTAATGTTCTACTTGATAATAGGTGTCGCCAGTGGTTCCATAATAAGGTTTGTTACAGATTTTTTTTTCTACGTATTTTTCCAGGATAAAAAGTATCCTATTTTATGCCCAGGATAATAAGGTATAATTATACCAAGTTTCATCGAAATCGAACCGTTAGTTTTCACGTGATGCCTGCATATACAGACAGACAGACAAAAATTTTTTTATTCACATATTTGGGTTTGGTATCGATCCAGCAACACCCCCCGCTATTTATTTTTTCAATATTTTCAATGTACAGAATTGACCCTTCTACAGATTTATTATATGTATAGATGAGATGTTCTCAGATCAATTTATAATATCTTTTATTTATTCTGATTATCATATTCATGACGGTGACACAGGTCCTCATATTTGACGTGACCGTCTGGTTTTGACAACGGTTAACGTACTCACATTAACCCAAAAAGATTAACCTAACACAGGGTAATCTTTTTGTTATCCTTATTAACGTTGCATGTTCCGGTATTTAACCGGTGTCATAACTGGTTAAATACCGTGGAATATTTATGAAGCCAGTAGTTTCTGTGTATAATTTAAATATAATATTGTCATTGATTAGGAATGTGTCCTGAGAACACAACTAGCGTGTATGAAATATTTAAATACAATATTTTTATAATAATTACCGATATGATTTTATCGGTTTTTTCGCTACTATTTCAGATATTCATAAATCTAAAATCGCATATATTACAGACTTATTATGTTGCTACATTATCTGTATATGCTAAAACCATAGACAGGTTCCGTCTTTCAAAAAAGTATTCCTATGTAGGAGAAGAGTATTTCCAAACACTTGCTCATAATCTTTTATTTCCTGAAATAGTTCTAAGTGTCAGCGAAGAGTTAAAACATTTAGAGCGTCACACTAACAGCCTTACTACAAAAACATAAACATCTGTTGAACACTTGTCTAAAAAAAGTTTGACTGCAAAACGGACCTTATTACAACGACATAATCTGACATTTTTTATACAAGTGTTCAACAGACGTTTAAAAGTTTTTGTGGTACGACGGTGGTTCATTAAGGGAATGCTGGGGAGACACATGTCTCCCCAGCATTTGCTTAATGAACCACGATCTGCAACAATGACTGCCTTGTACTCGTTCACTTCAACTCGTACAAAGAAATTGTTTCTCTATGATGTGCTGGGTGAACAACACTGTTAAACGTTGTTACTAGAGCTCCTTTGTACGCCCACTCTCTATCGAGCAGCACAGCTCTAGGAAATAATTATGGCCTTTTTTGCTTCTCTGAAATTCTTTCCTTCTGGACCTTAAATCTACGTCGAAAGGCCGGCTATTGCAAATAGCACTACAAAGTTTACACGACGAAGTTCTTGTATTATTAAACTTCTAGTTATTTATTTCCGATAAAGTTTTGTCGATAACTGAACTTTCAGAACACCTGGAGCAGTGAGATTGCTTGAAGTTAATATTGGCCTTTTAATAATTTCCTGTTGTGCAGTTTACGGCAGTTATAGTTACAGAGTTAATGGTGTCTCATTGTCGAGAATAAAGGCTGCTGCTATTGTTCAAATATTGTGGATCAAATATTAATACTCATTTAAAAATAACGTTTCTGCAACAGCTTCTCCGCGCCGTTTTTCTTTAATTAGTTTGTGTCAAATCTAGTTGCGAATAAAATTTGAATAAATGGTTCATGGAAAATCGAATTGCAATCCAGTGCATGTAATTTTCTTGCATTTTATTCTTCTTCAATAAGATTCCACTTTGAAAACAACGTATAATAAATTCGAAGAACAATTCCTTGTCTTTAACGAAACAATATTGTACCCTGAGGCATAGAAACGTTCAGTGAATGAAACTTCATCCATTTGTTAATTAAAATTGCATAGTTTTTACGGAACTTTAAAAGAAGTCTGCAATTGTAAGTTTGTTTAGCAAAATGAAATGGCAAAAGACATTATTTTAGCAAACTTTGTATTCAAGTGGTACATAACAAATGAACAGAAGTACATAATATGTACTTCTTAATCTCCCTAAAGTCCCAATTCAGTTGTTTATCATTGAAAAATAGGTTCGATGAAAAAGAAAATCTACTAAAATTCCCAGTGTTCCAAAAATATTTTAGAAATTGGGAATTTTATAGCATTTGAACATCTTCAGTCTAGGCAATCAAGTGCAGGGGAAGGTTATTTCATACGTTGGGTCGATATTTTTCATTTCGGCTCCAATTTTTGGCTCCTTTACGCAGCCTGAAAATGCTTGGTAATTTTCGTTCTATCTATTTTCCTTTACGATATTTTAGTTTTGTCCACAAACTCTAATGATATTACGAACTAAAAATCTGTAATCAACCGTTGTTAAAAGTTGTTGTTTATTTCACATGAGACTTAATTTCAACAATAATCCCTCGTATCCGTTCACTGAAGAGTTCTAATCATGATTGGTAAACTTACTATACTCAAGTGTAGTTTTAGCTAATATAGCAGCTTTTTTATTCAAAAATGTTTGCGTCACAGAGTAAAAGCGATGAATAAGGGAACGTTTAAAGACGCTACGCTTGATATACGATGACAATCTGTCAACACAGTATCCTAATGAAGTCATAATTATCTAGATTAGAAAAAATAAAACGAAAGTTGTGACATAACATGTTGTTGGCTCACTTCGACGTTTTATAATTTAGGTACTAGGGCCTTACCACGAGCTCTTAGCGCGATCTAGTTTAGGCTGTGGGAAAGAGACAGAGCTATACAAGTCGTCTAGCGCCATTTCTTTCCCACAGCTTAAACTGGATCGCGTTAACAGTTCATGGTAGGCCACCTGTTGTCACTTAATCTTTTATGTTTAAAATCTGTGGAAGTGTATAATATTCGTTAGCTAGTGGCAAAGGTTAATAGTTTTTCGATGAATAGCAAGCTTCAAGTACCAATTGCCAGTATCACCACAGCAGCTTACTCTGGGGCAGTTTGTGATTCAATTGCACTGCATTTCACATACATTTACGTCTGCTTTCGACACTTGCAACTACTTACATAATAACATTCTAATTAAAGCGTCACACTTGCATTTAGCAACGTGAACTACTGCCAAGTTCCACGACCCCTCATTTTATTCCGCGATCGCTCGCTACTTTATTTATTTGTAAACATTTCAAGAGCTTTTTTAATTAGTGTGCGTATAGTTATACGTAACATAATCGTATACAATTTTTTATACCATCGCTCCCTAGTCTCATTCAGCGTATCTCTCATGCTATTCATAAAATATGAGGAACCACGAGAGAAGCCGCAATGAAGACACGCTCCACTAATTAAAATACTGGAAATAAGAATGTGGAGCGAGACGAGTGAGGTCGGGTAATGAACGAAGTGTATGACGTATTACAATGCCATTGAAGTTGCTCAGCCATTTTCATTTCATATTTTTTAACGTAAAAAGGATTTTTCTCCATTACTAAATGGCTTCCTTGCGCTTACATTTAAAAAAGTGGAATAATAAATATTACAAATAAATTTTGCTCCAGTTTGTACCACTGCAATAGAATCGATTTAAATGAATGAATGAGTACTTAGAAAATGTCCACATTCAATTTATAGCATAAAATTAAAGCTTGAGGTCACCGCAGGCTTCCAATTTCCCTCCATTTCCCTCAACATCCCGTCCCCCGGAGTACTCTGCGCCGGATGTTTGAACTCAACTAACGAGAACCTCTTTCATTTCCATTCTTTGTACTCTTGGTACAGGTACAGTTGACGTTTCATTTCGTTCTTGGACTTTTTGCAACAGTTTTCAGACGTGATTAGTTTCCGATCAAAAATGCCAATAGCTGGGGATTCAGTATTGAATCTTTGAATCTGGGTCATATGAGGCTTAATTTAGTTAAAATAAAATAAAGCTTCTACAACACTTAATAGGTTCGCATCCCTTAGACGCTTAACTTTACAAGTGAAAAGAAATTAAATTGTTATCCTTATTGTTAGGAACATTGGAACAGGAAAATGATGAAATTTCGAAAATATTTCAGCTTGGTTTGTTTTCTTAAAATCCAATGGAATATTCCGAGTCAGTTGGAAAATCTTCCGCAAATAAAAGACAGGCTTGTTACCCTTTCACTGGTCACTGCACACGGACTTTGAAGAGGACCCTTAAACATCGTTCAGTGTAGCTATTGTAGTGCCAGAAAGAAATTCACTTTGTTATTTTCCCGAATTAAAATTCTGTACTTAAATGTTTTGTATCACTCGAATTCCTGGAGTAAAACTGTTTCTGTAAACAAATTTTCGGACTACATGGTAAAGGAATGTTAAAATCCGGTTCAACTGAAAAAAAAAAGACATTTTCAGTGACCATTCTTTTTATTTCAGCTTAGCTTTTTAAAAAACGTGACCACAATTTAAGAACACTTAAAATGAAGCGCAGCTTATGTTGAGTTCAGAAGTTCACACAGAGTTAATCGGTATATGGTAATGTTTGCACTGTCGCTGCCGGCTGAAATACTTCAAATCATGGAGTGACAGTGTGCCATAAAAGTTGTGGAAACGGACAAAAAGTAGGCTCCTGCAAACGATGCGTACAAATAGTCATTTATTTCAAGCGAGATAATCCTGAAAGAAGCCCTCTACAATGTTTTATTATGATCCATCATGATCCGGGTCGTCTCTGCTCCATTAATAACAGACAAGAGACAGACTCTCGACTGCTCGACAGACGACAGTGAACACTTCATTGTTTTCAATGAAGACTTCAGTTTCTGTATTTTGGCGTTTCTACAATAAAACGTAAGTTATTGAAATGGTTTATGGTTGGCGTTTTTTTTATTTCTTGTTAGTTATTAAAAAAAAAAAAAAAAAGTTGGCCAATACTAGGAATTTCTCATGTGACGTGAGTCCGTTTACAAACATCTAAACTCACATACACAAACGCCCCCAGACCACCAAGTCACCTAGTTCGATGCACTCTCATAAAAACTAATCGTTTTTAACACCTAAATAAGTTTGAAACGACTTTATGAATTTATTTTTTAACGACTTCTAAAAAGAATAGGTTTGATGATGGAAGACCAGAGAAATCGAAAGGAACTTTCAGAAATCGTAGGGGCGACTAGTGTGTTTGTAAGTTTTTTCATTAAGCATTTTAAAGCACTACAATTTAATAATGGTCTGAGGCAGATCCGATGACGGAGCCGAGAGACATTCGAGGGAACTCCTCAACGATTCATAGCAGCTATCTTGTGTTTGAGCTTGATTAATTTGTATTGGTAAGAACTTGGTACACCTAGATGGGTTGTAACTGCAATTAGGGGTCTGATGATGAAGACGAAGGACAGTTCAGGGAACTCCTAAACGGTTTACAGCAGCTACTTTTGCTTGGCTTTGTTTTTTTTTATTTCATTGACTTTTTGCCACCGACTTCCGAAAGAACAGTTATTTGTTAGGTTACTTTACCCTTTTTTGTGGTTGAGAAGGATTTTGTCGGACTTTCTGTAGACAGTTGCATCTTCGAAGGCTATAAGAAACTTTTTTAAGGAAATTAGTCAAGTTTTGGGTATATGAATGGTTTTAATAGTTTTGGGCTGTATAAGCTAAAATGTCGTAAATCTAATTTACTACTCATGAGACAATAAACCATGTGGATGGCTATAAATATAAAACCTAATCTACACTACTTTATAGCTTAGATTACGGTCTTCCAGAGTAATAGCCGCGCGTGCCTACCGCTCACATCAACGTTCATTAGTCACTACCGCAGTAGCTTTTGTTATATTCCTATCTACGAATAATAGATTCCTAAATACAATTTGTTTTCTTTCTGTTTGTATCTCGGGCCATTTTTTGTAATGTGTGCTACTTCACTTGTTTTAACTTGCCTGGCCATTTGCCCTGGCATGTTAACAGAGTGTTCGGCATTCAGGCGTAGTGAAGTTTGTGTAGGTAATAACTACAATAATAAACTTCGTATCCGTTATTTACCTCAGGTAAATACTTGTCTACCCTATCCAAAAGAGGTTTAATGGTTTTAAGTGAAAATTCTACCGTTTCACGTGAAATTATGTTTTCTATTCATGTTAAGGAGCAGAATTTAATATGACATCATTTGTCAAAGCAGTATAAAGGTTTTGTAAAAATGGGAAATTATCTTACAAAGATATTACTTACCCGTAATTTATTGAATTAATTTGTAATGTTGCCATGGCACTGTCACTAATATCGAAACTGTGTTTTTTTGAAGTAGGTGAGCAACATTATGACGAGCAAAAAAGGAACGCACACTGTATAATAAGCTAGTTCAAAAATCTCAAAACATGCAGAATAAGATTAATTAACCAATTCTTTAATTATAACACAAAGAAACACAGATACCTTTTTTTTTTGCGGGCTTGGTCCTTGGTCGGACGGCGAGCGTACCCATTACTCACCGTCCGCAAGCCCGCTCCGCCGCTGTGCCCTCTGCTATTCAGAGGGACACGCGTTGGAGCGTCCACCCGACAGGCTATTCGCATACGGGCAAAGAGACCCCTTAGGCACACAGTGCCTAAGGAAGAGTTTTTGCCCACATCCCAGGGTGCACCGTCACGAAAAACTGGTCTTCCGGGGACGTATCCGAGAGGGAACTCCTGTCCACGGGCGCACGTGGAGGTTTCTTGTCTTAGCACCCCAACACAGATACCTTCGCAAAAACTTTATCTCAATATCTCAAAATAATTTGCTGATGACAGATTATAAACGATCTTAGAACTTTTTATCCTCGATTTGGCATGAGATAAATGGTATCAGTTGAATAAAACAAGTTCTATTCAATTCAGATAAGTTACGGAACCTTTTTTCAATGTTTTTCTGTTAAGTATTGAACTGACAACACTTAAACTGTCGTAGTTGAGATGTTGAAAGGTGTACACGGGTGCTACGGCGTAGCTGAGATTATGACGTCATCGCTACGATTGCTACGCCGCCGCCGCCGCCGCGCTGTGTTATCAATTTTCAATAAGAGAGATATATAGTGCATTGTCTACAGCCGTATTACATGTGGACCTTTGCAAATTAAAACATTAAAGTAAAAAAGTTTACTATCTAATATATAAAAATCAATGCCACTTTTCGTTGTAGCATTATAATTCAAGAACGAGGTCACCTATCTAAACCAAATGTTTAGACTTTGTTCGAACTATTTAGTAGATGCTTTATGTGAAGTTTGCACAAAATCGGACGAGCGGTTCTTAATATACCCGTGCGAAATTGGGACGGGCCACTAGTACATTTTAAATATCAATATGTAACTTGTTAGAATATGATATCAAAAACAGATAGAGAAATTCCCAGAACCAATTTACTTGTTTCTGAATTTGTTTGATATTCCTTGTACATATATTCTTTTTGCGTTAACGTTTTCATGAGCTCTGTGAAGGGTATAGAAACGAAATACAATATACCTATTACGTTTATTGAAGGGACTTTACAAATGCTTGACACAGAACGCTAAGATCAATACCGAACGTTATGTTATTGTGTTTACTTTTTCACAATAAAACTGAGCTTATTGTTATTGGACCTGTAAGTTGTTTTTCTATCGTGTTTTCCGTGAACGTGTCTATAAAAGGCCTCCCACTTATATAATAGAGACAACAAATATTTTTTTGAGACACACATGGCAATCTTTTATTGTAACTGTGTTGTACTCATATAGGTACCTACTCGTATTTAAGCAAAAATGATATTTTTTTTCTAGTCTTTATGGAAATGAATTTGATTTACACATTCAATAATATAGTTTAAACATAAATAAACGTGTAAACTTAAAGCCATTGGCTGTTAGTAAAAATAAATTTTTCGTCTTTGTAAAGTCTCCAAGTTGCGGTTATCAAAACCAATCATCTGTCGCAGCTTAGAAATTTTAATGTAATTGTAATTTCATTTCAAAATGGATTAAAATACGCTTAATTGTTACTCGATTGTTTTTTTGACGACATAGATTTGTGCACATTATGTTACTGTTTAACACACCTACATGTCAAAATCAAAAGTTAAATTAACTTATACTAATTAGCCTGAAAATCAACATAATAAAGCTATTGCATAGCTTTTATCGCGGGGTCTGAGCGCAGCGCGGCGCGGCGACCGAATCAAAAAAATTCCAAAAACCTATCGCAAAAACCTAACAAAAATAATTGACACCACGCATCGTCTAACATTGTTTCAGTTCGGGAGACTTTGGCAATCATAAAAATATCCGTCATAAAAACAATTTTCTTTTCTTACTGATTCTAAACGGCCAGCTACAAAAGGAATTTTCACAATGAAACCTACTTATAAAATTCTCCTACAACAAACAAGTTCTTTATTACATATAGTCCAGTCAACGAACAATTATAGAGGGAAAGTCTTGGAACACAATTTTTAACTACGCAACTTTGTTTGGACTAGTTAGGAGGTGAACATATCAAAAGTCCCCGCCCCTAGCCCTTGAGCTTTGGGGGAGGGGGGGATTTGAAGGTACCATTTTTTGGTTTTTCGCTTATATCTCGGAAACCATGCGTCCTAGCGGCATAACATGTATGAACGAAATAAAAACTGAATAAATTCCCCATAAGTTTTATTCAGTGAGCATTTCGATATCTTGTATAGTTTTCGAGGTATCTGCTCTTGAATGTCTGTAATTTGGGAAAAATCATTTTTACCTTTTCACATTTAATAAGTTGTATTTGATATCGCCAAAGATCCAAAAAGCAGCAGCAGTCTTTTCAGACCCTTCCCTCACCACCTACGATGAACACAGCCAGATGAAACCTACATGTTGAGCTGGTATAGGCCTCCAGCTAAAAAATCTCCCTCAATGCCCGCAAGTATAAGTAGTTCTTGAAGTCGGTGGCCACCATCGAGCTTGATATCTCTTGTCCTCCTGCCACCGAGGAAGCAGTAAAATATAGCGCAGAAACTCATTCTAGTTTATATTAGGTTCATATACAACTTAAGTCGTATTTCGTTAGATTCGAGTCGTTTTATAAGATTTGGCCCACTTCTGTTGCCCAGATATTATACTTCTCATACAATGAAATTATCCTAACATAACACTAAACCAAATAGCATCATTAAAAATAAATAATTTTTTCGTTCATACAATTTGTATGAAAAAATATTTTGCTAAAGACCAACTTCTGCCGTCCCGATTATTTTATTCCAATACGATAATCTTACATTACCCTTACCTGAATGAGAGTCGAACGGCATTAAAAAAAATTGGGCAACTCGTTTTTATGGACAACTCACACTTGACCAAAAATTAAATATACCAAAATTGTTTACATAAATAAAGCTAAAGGTTTCTAAGACAGTTTTTCTGTAACTCTTATGGATGCGGATACTCGTATCTCCCTAATGGTCAACTTAAAAGCATAACCCTGTACATACTGTATCTAATAATTATAATCTAGAATGAGTTTTTGAGCAATTTTTACAGCTCCCTCGGTGGGAGGAAGACAAGAGATATCAAGCTTGATGGTGGCTACCGAATTCAAGAATTACCTATGGGCATTGTAAGAGCCCCCTTTAGCTGGAGGCTCGCATCACCTCAAGATGCAGGTTTCACTTGGGTTTGTTCATTGTAGGTGGTAAAGGGAGGGTCTGAAAAGACTGCTGTTGCTTTCTGGATCTTTGGCGATATCAAATACAACTTTCCAAAATATGTGAAAAGGTAAAATGATTTTTCCCAAATTACAGACATTCAAGAGCAGATACCTCGAAAACTATAGAAGATATCGAAACGCTCACTGAATAAAACTTATGGGGAATTTATTCAGTTTTTATTTCGTTCATACATGTTATGCCGCTAGGACGCATGGTTTCCGAGATATAAGCGAAAAACCAAAAAATGGTACCTTCAAACCCCCCCTCCCCCAAAGCTCAAGGGCTAGGGGCGGGGACTTTTGATATGTTCACCTCCTAACTAGTCCAAACAAAGTTGCGTAGTCAAAAATTGTGTTCCAAGACTTTCCCTCTATACCTTATTTTGAGCATTCGTTGACTGGGCTAATATTCTCGTTAAATATACGCGGTAGGCGATTTTACTCTTTTGAAATAAACAAAATGTTATTGCAATAGCTTCACCGCGGCAGTCTCCATGTGCCACATGTTTTTTTTACGTGACTTCCTCCTAACTGAGGCCTTATCATAAGTTTTCACTTATTGTGACGTAAAGTAAACTGGAACTTTGACATTTAATTTCAAGAAAAAAAATACTTCCTTCTTCGTACACCAGAGGTGCTGTTCCATTTTTCCATACAAGAAGCGCTGCAAATACTGGAACGACGCTGTAAAGTAAAATAGTGAAAAATCGTGATAAGGGCTCTGTCTCCTAAAACGTGATATCACGTTTTAGGAGTATTATCATAGTTCTTGAAATATTCCTTAGATAATGCAATCGCCTCATAGTTTCTATTCAGATACAGATATAATCTCTATAATAATAATAGCCTTTTCATCGCTAGTGAGCTGTGAAAATCGTCGCAGTTGAATTTCTACGGAAACACGCCATGTTATGACTTGATTCATTTAGTGAATCACTAATTAATTGGTTTATGACCGGGCTCTGGCTCGCGGCTGCTAATTGAATTCAGTGATTATTATGAATAGGGGAGGTAAGCCCAAAAAGGGTAGCCCGCCTAAAACGGGTATGCATGTTAATTTACGCGTCGTTCTTACTAATAGGCTCCTCATAGGGAGAGGCGACACGTCCTGCACGCACACATTCTCATTAGCAATTAGCAACGCGTAAATTAACATGCATACCCGTTTTAGGCCGACTACCCGTTTTGGGCTTACCTCCCCTACGCAGGTGAGCTTCAGTACTGGTGACTGTTTTATTCTTTTCTAGTCCTAGGTACGCTAACACGTGCCAAGAATTAGATTTTTCTACCAATAGGAGAATATCAAAAAGGTGTGTGTATGTCTATCTGTTTCTCTTTCTCTTATCCAATAAAAATTGCTGATAAAATAATGTTCAGTAGTTGTGAACATCTGCTTGTGATACCCAAATGATTGTATCAAGAGCGTCACTTTTTACGTAGAGAAGATATGAAATTGTACAAAGTACGAGTACTGCCACTTTGTATCAACTAGGTACGTCTCTGAGGAATATAATTTTGAATAAATGAACTTATTTTTGATTGGTTAATTAATGATCTAAAATCTCTTAAATGGATGAAAGAACTGTTGTTTTTAATGTTTAATTGGATAAATTAAAGCCATTTTAATTTATCCAATTAAACATTGAAATAGAAAATGTAAATACTAAGAGATAGGAAATTCAATGAATTAAAATGATTGTGTTTGAACAGAGGCATTAATTTAAATTGAAAAATTAACTCCGGCTTGGACTGGAAATACAGTTTGATTTCAAATTACAAAGATTGAAAACTGGTATAAGTAGAAATCAAAAAATACTAAACTGTAGTAGGTTTACGTATATTAAAAAGGCGCGTGTTAGAATAAAATGTAATGACATGTATAAAATATTTAAAATGTTGTTGTGTTGTTGTTTTCGTTCGGAAATTTGATCGTTATTTTAAATATATTTATATCATAAATCTAACACGTGCGTCTCAAATTTAGTGTTATTTCAGCGTGTTAAAAATTCGTAACATCGTATATCACACTTCAACAGATGCGACGCGAATACTTTGCGAATCACGCATTTTAACCTAGATTTACGCAATTCCCCTGCGGAGTATGGAGGCTACGGCCGTCGTGAGATATAGATATGACATGTACCTACTTGATAATATTATGTGCGTGTGGAAGTAGGAAAATTTCTAACGCCTGTAGAATAACTTGAACTTAAAGAAGCATATCTCTAAGTTCATGCTTTACTTTTGAGAACTGAGAATGATTCTATAGCAATTAACATTTATGTTTTCAGAAATGGGTCACCAAAACACTTTTTACGAATATTTCCTCCCTTGGGCTTGTCAACACGGTTTATTGCTTTGATTATGGTAATTTTGCGTTAGCTAAACGGTGCGCACTATTCTTGCAATGGCCCCAAATAATTTTGTGAGCCAAGCCGCAGAATAATATTTTTGCAAACTTTTAAATGTAGTTTATAAGACTTTACTGCTGAGACAAATATTTCATTGCGTCATCAAGTCAAAAAACAAATACAAAAAAGTATAAAATAACTTTTCTTTCGGAAGTCGGTGGCAATAGTCAATGACACAACAAAACAAAGCCACCGACTTCCGAAAGAAAAGTTATTTTAAACTTTTTTGTATTTGTTTTGAAGTCGGTACTTTTTTTAAAAAAAGTTTTTATTTTACCCTTTTTAGTTTATTTATTACATATTCAACCCAAATTCTTGTAAAATACAAAATTTTCTTACATATGCACTAATCTTGTAATCCGTCACAACATAAAAAAATCCATATTTCTAAAACTACTAAACCGATTTTGATGAAACTTGCAGTGTACCCTAAGTTGAACAACACCTAGTACAACGAAAAAAGAATTACTTAAATCGAACTTATAGTTCCGGAGATATGCGTGCACAAACATAAAAACACACATACATACATACATACACTTATGAAATTTGGCACATTTGTTCAGACGCTGATATAGACTAACATATATGAAAACTGGGCAGTTCTCATAATATTACATACATACGGGTCGAATTGATAACCTCCTTTTTTTTGAAGTCGGTAAAAATAAAATGAGATAAATCGCCAAAAAGTTTATAATTCTTTTTGTCAGACTTCATTATTCACAGAAAACATGAAAGTTTTTAATAATTTGAGCGATTAGTTACTTTATGATACTTTATTAGGCAATAAGTTATGGCTTAAGTTTATTTTTTTCGATGAAAAATTGCTTCTGAGTGGATATTGTATAATTACATAATACTTGAGGAATGTTATGGTGTCTATTTTTTTGTTTGGCCTAAATTGTATTCAAGTTAACTCCGAGCGTACTGTAACGTTTCTAATTAAAAGAAGAAAATTACTTTAAAGAATGTAAATGTATTCAATGACTACAGTACTAATCGCATAAATAACTTGTCAACGATCCATGCAGTAGTTGTGGCTTCTTATTATTTAGTGAGCTGTACTTCCCTCCGGAGACGATGTGACTACTACTGATACACTATAAAAAAGTTTATAGCTACAACACTATCACATGTGACACAATATGCGAGTAGTGAGCACGTGATCCACTAGCTTGAGCTACATAAGGCGATCGCTGCTTACTCATATAAAAGTCTCTCACTGCGGAGTTGTACAGGAAGCGAGTCAGATCTGCATAGAGATATTTTGTTCTTATTTATGTGTGCGCCTTTCTGTCAATTTGTGAAAAATACGTGCAATATCTGCTAAGTGTGATAAACGGAATGTCTTTATGTTGAATGTGTTGCTATCTGTCACTGTAATGCCGTGTTTTATTGTTGTAAATACATTACGCGAGGAATTATTCTAATATGTTATTCAACATCAATGACAGCTGTGTGTAGTGAAAGATGTCGTTAACGTAACTGAATGCTGAAGTTGAAGATAAAAAGCCTTTTTTCAAGTAATAAGATATCGGTACCATTATGTGAGGCTTTTGTGATCTGTACAAAACCATTTTTGTGAGAGAAGAAAAGTTTTCTTACCCTTGTTGATTTACGAGTCACAATAAATCCGAGAGTCTGAAGTCTCTCCTTCACCACATGATCAGATCACTGCAAAAAATAATAGATACGTAAATAATGAATCGGAACAAATGTAACAGGGATCTTGATATATCTGTGGACGTTTGTGTTTGTACTTGGGTAAGTTCAGGGGTAGAAAACAAATGAATCGTGATAAGCCTCACTGTTTGTTTTTGGAAGAAGGAAAAATGATTCAGTATCTATCTCTCCTTCTATGTTACTTTATAGGTAAATAATCTTCACAAATTAACTAAGAGCGAGCCCAGTTCAGTATGTCTATCATCATCATCTCAGCCATAGGACGTCCACTGCTGAACATAGGCCTCCCCTTTAGATCCACATATACCGGTTGGAAGCGACCTGCATCCAGCGTCTTCCGGCGACCTTTATAAGGTCGTCTGTCCACCTCGTTGGTGGACGTCCTACGCTGCGCTTGCTAGTCCGCGGTCTCCACTCTAGCACTTTTCGACCCCATCGGCCATTTGCTCTGCGAGCAATATAGCCTGCCCATTGCAACTTCAGCTTGCTAATCCGGTGGGCTATATCGGTGACTTTAGTTCGTCTACGGATCTCCTCATTTCGGATTCGATCACGTAGAGAAACACCGAGCATAGCCCTCTCCATAGCTCGTCGAGCGACTTTGAGCTTTGAGATGAGGCCGATAGTGAAAGACCACGTTTCGGTGCCGTAAGTCATCACTGGTAACACAAATTGGTTGAAGACTTTCGTCTTGTACGAGTATGTCTATACTAATATTATAAAGAGGAAAACTTTGTTTTTTTGTAATGAATAGGCTCAAAAACTGGTCCGATTTCAAAAATTCTTTCACCAGTCGAAAGCTGCTTTGGTCCTGAGTGACATAGGCAATAAGGGGGGGGGGGGGGGGAGCGAAGCTGGGTAAAGCTAGTATCTAATAAAGCAGTAACATGTTGTAATACCCTCGTTTGTATGATATACGCAGTTTTAGGCAGTTTCAGTATTTTACTGCTTTTCCGCTAGACTGGCTGTAAAAGCACATTATTTTTTACGTGATCCCTTTGCACTGTTATGTATGTGCTTCAGAATGCATGAGTGAACAGTAATGGGGCACTTCGTTCAGTAATGGCTGTGTTATTTTAACTAGTTTTGCGGTAGTAACCATTATATCGGTATGATTTAAAAGCTTCTATAGATTTAAAAATTATATTCACGTTTATTTTACACACAATTTATCCTTACTATTCTCTTTTATTTAACATCTCATTGTACTCACTCCACTAGAGACACCCCCACTCACACACACTTCATCTCTTACAACACTGACAATACTTTACACAGTATTAATCCTCGGGATCACACATCATCTCTCATTTCACATTTTTTCTAATCGTTGCTTTGCTTATTATTTATTTACGCTTCTGCCCGCGACTTCGTACGCGGATTCTGTTGCTTATGCCAGCGACAACGTGGTCGTCATAATCGAAGATTTCAAAAGTGTGATAACCAATTCCAAGAGCCCGGGTAAAAAAAATAATGGGAGTTTGGTCAGTAGAGTAAAATTGTTATTCAATTTATTTTTATAAATCAATAGATAATGCTCATCAGGTCGAACAACTCTTGCTAAGACGTCATTCCGGTATATGTTAGTAGTGTAGCTGGGCTCTCGGTGTTCCACATCAGGTGTTCCCGTGTTCCAGATCTTCAATTTTTATACGTCAACAGAGAGTGCTCATCAGGCTGAACAACTTTGCTAAGATCATTCTTATATATCTCCTTCCGCGCCCGCCTCTGAATCCGCCTCCGCGCCCGCCTCCACATCCGCCTCCACACCCGCTTCCGCGCCCGCTTCCGCGCCCGCTTCCGCGCCCGCGTCCGCATCCGCCTCCGCTTCCGCCTCCGCATCCGCATCCGCCTCCGCGCCCGCTTCCGCACTCGCTTCCGCCCCCGCCTCCGCGCCCGCACCCGCTTCCGCATCCGCCTCCGCTCCCGCCTCTGCGCCCGCCTCCGCGCCCTCTGCCGCGCCCGCTTCCGCACCTGCTTCAGCACTGGCTTCCGCGCCCGCCTTCGCGCCCGCTTCCGCACCCGCTTCCGCATCCGCCTCCACTCCTGCCTCCGCATCCGCCTCCGCTCCCGCTTCCGCATCCGCCTCCACTCCCGCCTCCGCGCCAGCCTCCGCGCCCGCTTCCACGCCCGCATCCGCATCTGCCTCCGCATCCGCATCCACCTCCGCATCCGCATCCGCCTCCGCCTCCGCCTCCGCCTCCGCGCCCGCCCCCGCACCCGCTTCAGCATCCGTCTCCGCAACCGCTTCCGCTCCCGCCTCCGCACCCGCTTCAGCACTCGCTTCCGCGCCCGCCTCCGCGCCCGCTTCCGCACCCGCCTCCGCCTCCACACCCGCTTCAGCATCCGCCTCAGCGCCCGCTTTCGTGTCCGCTTCAGCGCTCGCGTCCGCATCCGCCTCCGCTCCCGCCTCCGCGCCCGCTTCAGCATCAGCCTCCGCATCCGCCTCCGCGCCCGCTCCCACCTCCGCATCCGCCTCCGCTCCCGCTTCCGCATCCGCATCCGCCTCCGCCTCCACGCCCGCCTCCGCACCCGCTTCAGCATCCGCCTCTGCACCGCTTCAGCACTCGCTTCCGCGACCGCCTCCAAAAAAAAATCAGTAATCTGTGTAATAATTGAGGAGGGTTTAGAAACATCTAAACACCCATCAATTATTTTTTTTTAATATATTCAATGTACAGACACAGTTTTTTACTGTTTTAATATATGTATAGATGATGTTTATCTACAGAGCAAAAACTCAATTGAAATAATTTCTCTGTTTTCGTCACATACTCGTAAATAGTTTTGAGATGAACTACATGTTTAAATGAAGAATATGTGTGCTTTTCTCACACAGCTGGGTAAAAGCCTTTTTCACTTCAGTAGCTCAAACATGTAGGTTTTGCTGCCTGAAATCAGTGAGCAAAATGCGATTTTGCTCACTGAGTGAGACAAAGTAACTTTTTAATTTTTGTTTTCAGAAAGCCGCGAATATCTTATTCAGCCTTGTATTAATCATACAATTCGAAACATAAAATGTACACTTCATCTCTTTCGCGCTATTAGAAAGAGAGAGGGACAAAGACCAGCCCTTACGAAATTCCGATTTTGAATTCGATCTCAAAGACAAACACGCTCGGTTTGTACTAACTATAGTTATTTGTGCAACAAGAGAGCAAAGTCGTTTTTTGCTGCGAGTGCTGATTTTTAATCCAGAGCAAGCGAAGGATTCAACGATTGAATCACGAGCGTAGCGAGTGATTCTAAAGTTGAATCCTGAGTGCGGCGAGGGATTCAAAGGCACGAGATGTAAAAAACTTTGCTCTCGTGTAACACACATAACTTTTCACTTCAGCAGCGAGAACACTTTAGGAGATAAAATAATAAACAGGAATAGATTGAAATAACTATTAACTTATTCAACTCTTTACGCCAGCCACGAAATTTTATTCCCGCTCTTTTATTTAAATTAAGGCGTGTTCGGAAATTATGGCACCCATGATATTTTATTATTCAAAATATTTACGTAACATTATTGAAACTAGAAATAAATATTTACAGGTTAAATATCAGTTTTATTTGCAGTAAATACTTATTTTCGTTCAAATACTACGTATACATATAAGTTAAAAATTCAATAAATTACACTAAGACATTGCAAAATTTCTTTAGTTAGTACAAACCGAGCGTGTTTGTCTTTGAGATCGAATTCAAAATCGGAATTTCGTAAGGGCTGGTCATTGTCCCTCTCTCTTTCTAATAGCGCGAAAGAGATGAAGTGTACATTTTATGTTTCGAATTGTATGATTAATACAAGGCTGAATAAGATATTCGCGGCTTTCTGAAAACAAAAATTAAAAAGTTACTTTGTCTCACTCAGTGAGCAAAATCGCATTTTGCTCACTGATTTCAGGCAGCAAAACCTACATGTTTGAGCTACTGAAGTGAAAAAGAAATTTTGCAATGTCTTAGTGTAATTTATTGAATTTTTAACTTATATGTATACGTAGTATTTGAACGAAAATAAGTATTTACTGCAAATAAAACTGATATTTAACCTGTAAATATTTATTTCTAGTTTCAATAATGTTACGTAAATATTTTGAATAATAAAATATCATGGGTGCCATAATTTCCGAACACGCCTTAATTTAAATAAAAGAGCGGGAATAAAATTTCGTGGCTGGCGTAAAGAGTTGAATAAGTTAATAGTTATTTCAATCTATTCCTGTTTATTATTTTATCTCCTAAAGTGTTCTCGCTGCTGAAGTGAAAAGTTATGTGTGTTACACGAGAGCAAAGTTTTTTACATCTCGTGCCTTTGAATCCCTCGCCACACTCAGGATTCAACTTTAGAATCACTCGCTACGCTCGTGATTCAATCGTTGAATCCTTCGCTTGCTCTGGATTCAAAATCAGCACTCGCAGCAAAAAACGACTTTGCTCTCTTGTTGCACAAATAACTATTCTTATTTAGTGCAAATGCCTCTCAATGTACACAACATCCGCAACCTCAACTACCACAATCCGGCATTAACGAACAGATAGCAAGTTTACAACTACTATCGACTACGATCCAGCGGTCTGTCTCTTGACGATAAGCTTCTCCATGCGACAGTCCGCTGTCGTCCGAAGTAAGATAGTAAGGACACTGTATTAAAAACCTTCCTATCTGAAGCCAACTCAATTAGCTAACATTCAGTTGCTTGAGAGCAGGAGTCGCCAACTCACCGACTTCCCAAACATACCAGACATTTACGAGAACTTGATCCAAGTTAACGTGAGATATTTCATACAAGTTTGATAAGTTGGCTTCTGAAGTTTGATATACGGATATCATGAGCTGATAGAACAAACAGACTTTAATGGTTAAATCTCCTATCCAATATCTGACGATGACGCTGGTATCAGTTCATTAGTTATATCTAGCGTATCGCTTTGAATTTCGTGTCTGAGAACTTAAGAAACCCATCGGCTTAGTTCACAATGAGCTGCTGTGAATTATGATCACGTGGGAAGAAATATAAATACGTGCAAAACAAGGTGGTTGTTGGTATTTAGGGATGCTCCCTTTGAATTCGATACGGAACTGTTATGCCACAATGTTGCCGCACTAACTCCTTGAAAGGAGAATGACCAAATTAGTATGGGCACTGGACCAAAAAAACAATTGCTGCCCCCAGGGTTGACTCTTTGTTGGTGGGTTAATACTGTTGGACTAACTATGTGTGCAAATGCGAATCAAATTCTAACCCACAGTCACAGATTACTCTGTTCGACGTTTTATAATACTGCAACAATACACTTTCGCTTGCACCAATTTTTTTTTGTATATTATTTCTGCTTGTTAAAAATGTTGTTATAAGGATTCATTAAATAAATAGATGAACAATGAATTAAAAAACGACATAGTTATTTAATAATTGTTTATTTTCGAACAATTTATTTTAAATGTTATTCATGGCTCACTATTCTGCACAGATGGTAATATAGAATACGTATTATAAATCATTTTCATCTATTACAATACTGTCTAAAAACTGTGCTGGATGGTCAATGTTTCGCCTGTACATCCGAATAAAATGCAAGAGTTTGAAGGATTCGGTGCCCGACTAATATGTGGTAACTGTATAATAGAATGTTGAATATCTTGTTCGTCAACTACTGCTCCACGTTGATCACTAGCATGCGGTACCACAGCTTGATCTGGTTGTACCTCGGCTTGATCTGGTTCTATCACAGGTTGATCTGCTGGCTGTTCAGAAGGGCGTACTGGTGGTTCTTGTTCACTGGACGCACGACGTCTTGGTGGGTAGGTTGCCAGCAAGGCTGACAGATAAACTCGGCGTTGTTAAATTGTATCTGAAACAAATAGTTTCAGATACAATTACACATACACATCTTTTTAACAAATGTTATTCAGTACATGAATAAACAAATGAATGAATAGCGCCGCTACTGAAGTCCCTTTGACGCGGCGCTAGTGTCTATGTCATTACATTGCATAAAAAATGTAGTACCACTATTTTCCGCGGGCTTTCTTTCGTGACATGCACTCTATGCATTGTTACATGGTTAAATAAGTCATTATTGCAATCATTTAAGTATTTTATTTAGTTACTCACATGATAAGGAAGAACTCGTTCAGTTATATTTTTTGCAGCGATTGGATATTCTTCAAAAAGCTGCGTAGTTAGTGTTCTTCTTCTGATCGACTGATCTACCACACACTAGACACACTTGTCCAGCAGATGCACGAAACATCTTTAAAACAGTGTATCCAAATCACAGGGCTTAAAATCAGGTCCAGGTAACGTAATGCAAGGGTCAAACACGTAATCACAGGATATCCACAGAAAATATTCGCACAGTACACAACTATAAGTGAAGAGTGTTACAGAAGGACTGCACAGTTGCAATGCAAAGCGCATACATGTGTGAGTGAGAAGGTGGCTCTATCGCCTTCTCGCTCACACAACTATTGAACAATGAACAAAGAAAGCAAACTCGCGTGTAAGCTAATTATCTGCGATAAGAAAAGGTCACCTACCTGTGCAAAACAAGTAAAATATGCAACTTTTTCATAAAATCACATTTTAGGTTATATTTATGTTTCTGTGGGACAGATTTTTTCGGTTCCATAGAATAAAATGTTGCATTTGAACTCTTCTTTCAAATGAGCTATGTGGCAAATCTGGGGGCAGACTTTGACTTTTTTTACCAATTTTTGGTCCAATTTGGTCATTCTCCTTTCCATTGTTGTATAAACGTAATTAAACAAACAGTATAGGTACGTAACTTCCATCGTGTTTATTATGATATAACGGTGTACGTTTTCATACCAAGATTGTATCACACTATAAATATCACAAGTTTAGATTGGCTCTTCAATCAGATATCTCTCTATTAAACAATACGTAACACACTGTGTGGGCTGATAATATAATTTCCTTGCCATTGACGCACCGATATGTGAAGTGAAATAATAAAGCAATATAACGAATTGTTGACAAATCACATACAGATATAAGTGGTGAAATTAGTTACACATTGTGAAACTAACTAATTACATCAAATAGTTATGATTTCAAGTTTACGAACGAGATGTGTTTAATTTATGCACTACACACGTTAAGGGAAAGCTATCTATGTAATGCTGGAAAATAAAAGTCATCAACGTCGAGCCAGATTAGCATATCAAAAGCTGCATTGCCCGGTCTCGGGGCAAAGCGAAAGAAAGTGGGAAAATGGTGACGCAAAACTGTGACGTCATAAACTGTGGCTCAAGTATTGCTTTTAAAGGAGAGAATTTCTGTTAGCTCCATTACATTCCAGTGATTTATCACTTTGTAGAGAATTATTGTCTTCTCTAATACAGTTGGTTGATTTGTAAGCTTGAAAATACGAAGAAATTTTACATTATAATGTTTTGTTAGTACTTACATAAGTAGCGTTATTCTAACTGCGGCGTCACATTTGCCTTTAGGAACATAAACAGCTGTGAAGTTCAACGACTCATTCATACATTAAACCACTGGTTATAATGTTTATAAATATCTTGCTTGTTGTCATTTTGTAATCTTAAAGTAACTGCTTTACTGGAAAAACATATTTAAAGACTACTTTCATCTAAATATTTAAAACACACGCCGCATAATAGCGGCCATACACCATACTGCCTATCGTACAATCGGCATGACGCTGCCGATTTGATCAGTTAGATTTGACCGTGTGTGGGCGTGGAATCCATCAAATTGGCATGATCAAATCGATTTGATCAAATCGATTTGATCAAATCGGAATGATCAAACTTCAAATCGGCAGCAGTGATACCAACTTAGCAACTTTATAGCTAGATCTAGCTAATATTCGGTAGCTACTTTTTAACCGACGTAAAAAAAAGGAGGAGGTTCTCAATTCGAAACGTTTATTTTTTTGGAACGAAGTTCCTTATGGCGCGTTGCGAAAGGGGGCTAGGCGGAAAAAATTGTCACGACACTTTTTACAGTGGAGTGGAGTGGAAAAAACTGGTTCAAGCGATTTTCGACCTTATTGACATTTAAAATTTAGTTTGTTTTTTCTCACATTCTCGTTAGCTAACATTGCTCCTTCATTAAAATCCGGTGTTTGCATAAATGTCAATAAGGTCGAAAATCGCTTGAAGGTCGGAAAACATTTGCTTAACGATAAGCAAATGTTTTCCGACCTTCACTTGTGTAATACAAGTGAAGGTCGGAACTGATTCCCACCAGTGGGATAGACCGGTAAAAAAACAAGTCGGTAAAACAGTAGCTAAAAAGTTAAGCCACAACTTTTATAAAATTGTAGCTGTCGGTCACCGAATAATAGCTAGATCTAGCTATAAAGTTGCTAAGCTGGCATCACTGCTGCCGATTTGAAGTTTGATCAAATCGATCGTCATGCCGATTGGACGATAGGCAGTATGGTGTATGGTGTATATGGACGAACTGCCAATTTGATCAAATCGATCGTCATGCCGATTGTACGATAGGCAGTATGGTGTATGGCCGCTATAAGACAAACAAAAGATACAAACTCGCGACTTTTTGTCCTCGATGATTTGTCATGAGATTAAGGATACAGCTGAATAAAACAGGGTCTGTTCAAACTAGGTCACGTAACGGAAACTTTGAGTTTGACTGGAGGCGTCAAGATTTTGAAGACAATCTTTATGCTTGGATAACTTGATACTATAGTTTTATTATTAATTCCAATCAGTAAAATGACAAGTGCAACTGTCACTGATACGAACAAAATGAAACAAACCTGCAACACTGGAAATGTCATTTTACTGACTGGAATTAATAATCGTATTTTACATCAAAATAGCTTTGATGGATAATAATTACCTTAATTTTCGTTATATTTTAATAATTTTAAATATGTTGGGTGCCTTTATAAAAAAACATGAACTTGTAAAATAGAAATCAAAAATAGACCGAAGAATTCCCAGAACCAATTTATTTGTATGTGGAATGGACTGAACGTGGTGTAACTTATATGCATATTTTTGACTCATTCAATATCTACGAGTACATCGTATTCATTTTACGCCAACACTATCATGAAGTCTGTGGAAGGAATCAAATACAATATCAAATGTATTGAAGAAACTATAAAGACACAGAAAAAAATACACATAACGCGTTTTTTTTCAGCGTGGTAAAATCATCAGTTAATGAGTGCGAGCCTAATAGGAGCGAAAGGGAATGTCAGACTCGAACGGGCTAAAATCCACAGTGTTCCTTCAGTAGCTTTTTACGTTCTAGGGTCGCAGGAGTGCTTGACAGCCACACGGTCAACTCCGGGAGTCAATAGAGTCAAAACTAGGTAGGTGAGCACAACAACATAACCATTCAGTGGATCAAAGGACGCAACGACTCCATAGGCAACGATGCAGCGGATGAACTCGCTCGAAGGGGATCTAACTTGGCAGCAGTAGGACCCGAATCCATAGTGCCACTCCCCTTCGTTTACATACGTACTCTGGTCAGAGAACGCGCAGGTAATTTACACCGTTGCCTGTGGCAGGATCAGAGTGAGTGTAGACAAGCCAAGGAGGCGTTACCCGCCATCAATAGCCGCTTTACCAAACTCGTGCTCAGGTTAACCAAACAGCAGCTACGTACAATTACAGCCGCCCTGACGGGACACGGCTCCTTTAATAAGCACCTCTTTGTCCTAGGTATCAAAACAGCCCCCTGTGCAGAGCCTATATAGCGGCGCGGCGGACAAAACAGCAGCTCATGCTCCAACACTGTCCTGAGATTGCCTCATACAGGGAAAAGTACTTCGGAAACCCAGGTACTCTCCACGAGATCGTCGGCAACACGAAAGCGCTGCTGACTTTCCTCGGGGAGTTAGGGTGGATCGAATTATTTTCCCACCCGCACGCAAAATACGCACATAGGACGTGGGGTTGCAGTAGTTTCTCTCCTTTAATAATCTTTTAATTATGTTTACCAGCAGCTAACGAGATCCCACTAATGGGAGGGCGCTTGCAATACTCGTAAATAACATGGCAGCTGAATAGTACATAGTTCAGAAGGTCTGAGTGTTATAGGAGTTGACGGCAACCTTGTGGCCTGTACAACCTATTTTATATCTGTTTTAAACGTAAGGGTTAGCAAGGAATTCACTTTATGGTGGTCGACAGTTAAAACTTTCATTAATAGTGAATTCTACTACTAGTATTTTGTGGGACACTCACAAGGTTTATCTTCCACTTTACGATCGTAAATTCTTTGAATTTGATGAAAACAGTAAACTTGTATTTGTAGACGTTAATTCTGCTTTACCTTAAAGTTTGGTTCGTTTTGTATGCAATAATGAAACTCTGTATGATTGATTCTATAGTTTTTGAACACGAAAAAAGCTTTATTAAAATGTTTTCTTACGGAACCTTGAATTTTACTCCACACGGTCGTTAACCGACTTCATTTATATTTTTTCTTTGATTACAAACGTTAAAAAAACCGTATATCGTCGGCCTAATTCGTTAACCTGCTAAGTCCATTTTTGGCAAAATTGACTTTTTGATGCAGTTCGAAAATTCAGTCTAATATCTACCGTAGCATTTAAGAAATAACAGCGATATCAGCCTAAAAAGGTGACAAATGCTATGCCCGAAAAACTGCTTTCTTATCACTAGCCAATCTCCACAACGCAAACCTGCTAAATCCTCTTGAGGCCTCAGTTTTGCACTGACAACGTTCCCAAACTCACGTGCCGTTTGGGAAAATTGATTATTTTATTTTATTGTTGTAATAATTAATTGATTGTGATACAGTAGCAGTAGTAAAACAATATTTAATAGCTGTCATTAATAATAATAAAATACTTAGGAGTACAACACGTACTACAAGACAGACAACACATTATAATAACGTATATTAAAACTATTACTGATTGTTTGTGAAGAGTTTAGCATTTTTTTATCGTGGTAAAATCATCAAATGAGTCCTCCCACCCAAGGCAGGGCAGGAGGGACTGTCAGACTTGTACTGACTAAAATCCACCGTGTCCTTCAATAGCCTTTACATTCCGGGGTCACGGTATTCGTAAGTCCCGCGACCCCGGCAGGCTTTGGCCCTCTAAGGGGGGGCCAAAGCCGTCATTGTGCTGACACTCTTTGAGACGCGCGTGGAACACAACGCGCCGTCGTCCCGGACATGGTCCATGGTCGGACAGCGAGTCGTCCATTACTCGGCGCCCGGATTCCCGCACCTACGGTGGCCGGAAATCGTCTAGCGACGTCCGACGCCGTGGGCGTCTACCACTGCGGCTGGGCTGTGAGGTGGACGCTGTCCTCTCTCCTACGCGTCCCGCCTCCTCCTTCGCAAGCATGACTGCTTCGCAGAAGGAGCCGACTGCTTCCCATTCCGTCTCGCCCCGCAGCATTGCCTCGACCAATGCCGGGCGCGAGAGGTCGCCGCTTACGCCGTCGTGAGGACACAGCGCGGCGGTGTTCTGCCTAAGCGGGGCAGTCCTGCACCGTATGCTCCACCGTGTCCTCCGGGCGATCCTCGCAGTGGTGACACCCAGGCCTTTCTTCCTTCCCTATCCGACATAGGTACCTGCCGAAACTTCCGTGTCCGATGAGGACCTGCGTCAGGCAGTAGATCAGGATGCCGTGACGCCTATCCAGCCACTCCTCAAGGAGGGGTCTTACCGCCGCGATTGCGGCGTACCCGGACCTCGGTTGCAACAGTCGCACCCTCCATACTTCCCTGAGATCGCGCGCGAACCTCTTTCCGCCGCGCTTCGAGAAGTCGAAGCAGCGGGGATTCGCCCCAGCGATGCGCCTCCAAGCGCCACTCATAGACGCGCTGGAGAGCCGTCGCCTCCAGATCCCAGGGCAGCAATCCGGCAAGGAGGTTGGCCGATTCGCCGGCGATCGTGCGGTATCCTCGGATCATCCGTATAGCCATGAACCTCTGGCAGGAGGCGTTTGGCCCGCTGAGACTGGGCAGGAGTCGGCCTGAGGGTGGCTGCTGCCCGGTTCAGCTTTGGGGCCAAATGCAGGAAGTGCTCCCTGAAGTTCCACCGGCTGTCGAGGACGAGTCCCAAGTACTTCATCGTTCTCCCGACGCCGATACGAACCCCTCCCACCGATGAAGAGTTCAGCTTAGATATTTTAACCCTGTTTCCTATAGAAGACTGATTGTTAAATTTTTAATAATAAATATTTTGATTACTGATTGAATTCGTTTCACTGTACAATTAAAATAATTATATATACACCATTATTACCATTAATTTACCATACTAAATTTAAGTTCAAAAAACTGCTAAGTCCTCAACCAAATTGAAACTTCACTTCGAATAACATAACACAAGCTCTGCTTAGCTTGGGACTAGATGGCGTTGTGTGATAGTTGTGGAATATTATATTATTATATTATATTAATCGCTTCGCTAATATTAATCGCTTCGCTAATAACTGCTTAATTATTGTTTTCCTCAATTTTGTAAAATGTGTTTAGGTTTTCTTAGATTTTATGTTTTTAAAATATCAAGAAAAAATATATACACCAACGGGATTTTCAAAATTTTGATTGCAGCTAAACTAATAAAGAAATTATTCACTTTTTCTTCGTCCTGTAAACTTTGCAAAAACGTATTTAGCAGGTTAACGAATTAGGCCGACGATATATTAAAATTTGTAATCAGTAGTCTTTTATTGCTTCGATATTTTTTTTTTGGTTTTCGTTTTCTACTGCCACTTTATAATTTGTTACAAATTGCCTAATGAAATGACCTGAATACAAAGTTTGCACAACAGCAGCGAAGTGAAAAGTTGTGAGCTTATCAAATTGAGGCTTCCGGCGACTGGGACCGCAATAAAGTGACACCGCGGTCCCAGTTGCCGGATCCATTTAATTTTAATATTTGTATTCCGTCGACTGGGACCGATCCATAAATTGAACCAGAACAGTACAGTCAGACGAAAAATGTCTGTGGAAATTGTCTTGTTCAATACAAACCAGGTAAAAAGTAATAGGCTAGCATAGGTTCAAAGTGGTCTGTATTAATATGATTCTCGGCAGGAATAGGTTACCTGAAATTGTCTTGTATCAATTCAGAAATATTAAAAAAAATACCACTTTGAACTTATGCTAGCCTAGTACTTTTGCTGGTTAGTCAATGAAAAAGACAATTTAAGGAAACTTTCTACTTAGAATTATTTAAATACAGACCCATCTTGAACTCATGCTAGCCTAGTACTTTTTGTGAGCTTCTAATTATCTCACTGGTGACGAAAGGGAATATTTTACCCGTTTCTCGCCAGGGAGTTTTTAGGAGAAAAAAAACCCTATTGTCCAAGAAGAAAGTACTAGGCTAGCATGAGTCCAGTATACGGTATTTAAATAATTCTAAGTAGGAGATTACCTGAATTTGCCTTTTTCAATGACTAAGCAGCAAAAATACTAGGCTAGCATAAGTTCAAAGTGGTATTTATTTAAATATTTCTGAATCGATACAAGACAATTTCAGGTAACCTATTCCTTTGAACCTATGCTAGCCTATTACTTTTCCTGGTTTGTATTGAACAAGACATCCATAGACATTTTTCGTCTGACCGTACCGTTCTGGTCCTATAATTATTTACCAATCTTAAAAATAAAGTAGCGTGCGCACTGATGTGCGCTTAGATTTAGTTCTTATTCATATTCCTACTAATTGATGGTACATATTGATTGTAATAATTAATTACAAATGTTTGTATTAGCACAGAATACCTAATAGTACAACAGAAGTCCCACTCCAAAAAAAAATTAAACAAATGTAAAATCTATGTACGAGAGAATAAAGTACATTTTAACTGGCAGCCGTACCGCCCACCTACTTTTATAATAGCCTAAACTTCCCGTGCGCAAGCAAAAATGTACTGAATGATTACGCGCGAGAGTTTATTTTGGTTTATCTGACGCCAACGACATTAAAAGGTTACTATGGGTCAAGCCCAATAGGGTTGCGACTTGCGAGTTTAGGCAGAAATAGGTAGGAACCTATGCGTATTTTATGCATTTGTTAAATTACTTTTTGTCATCGATTACTACATACCTACATTATTGATTGTTAGCACAGAATGTTAATAGTAGGTACCTGCGGCACCTTACGTGAGGAATGATATTTTTAATAATATTATCTTTTCTACCTATTATTGTTATATTTTTGAACATTACGTCTTACAAAAAAAAAAAAAGAATAATATTTAAAAGATTTTTATCGTTTATGGCAAAATAGCCAGTCCTTATTATTTTGCACTCAACCTAGTAACCGACCAATTACTATCGCATACTGTCACAGGCCCCGCGTTGCGTGTCTTTGTAGGTAGGTAAAAAAGGCGCGCAGCGAATTACGATAGCTGACCTTGAATGCGTAGTGTGGCCATTTTCTGAGTTAGAACTTTTAAACAACAACGCAAACATCTTTCTACTTCTACCGATCTTAATTCTTAGTACTCAGCTTAAGGTGAGTGAGAGTGTCGTCTTTTTATCTTGGTCGTCTAGTAGGCTCACCCCCCCCTCCACTTAGTATCTCGCCTCATTTCCAAACTTGTAACCTACCTAATCATGATCAATTAAACCCATACTTCACAAGCAGGGAGATAATTTTGTTCATCATTACTAAATAATATGTAAGTACTTTATTTTTTTTCTTCATAATAATATTGTTTTATTAATTTCCCAAAAGCACCTAAAGCAAGAAACTTGTGCGTAACTACACGTAACGTAACAAAAATATTAAGGAGACGGAGCGCGTGCACAACGGGTGGCGCGTGGCAGCCGTAGTGAATGGGCCACGACATAATGGCCCCGCAACTACTTGCAGTTTTATGCCTACACCGCGGAGTGAGACAGGCCTGGTATTAGTTAGTTTACACAAGTATTCAATAATTGTATTTTGTTATACTTAACTTTTATGTTCATTTTGAAATTGCTGTGCCCTTGCAGGGTTCATGTCAGGTTCTGGCAAAATTGTTTTTAACATCTTGTAACACCACATGAATGCAATAAATGTTTGAGTTTGAGTTTGAGTTCAATTCATGGATCGGTCCCAGTCGACGGAATACAAATATTAAAATTAAATGCATCCGGCAACTGGGACCGCGGTATCAGTTTATTGCGGTCCCAGTCGCCGGAAGCCTCATCAAATTGACCCGTTTATGTCGCTACACCTGACTACTACAATTTCATCATTTCACTTTATTACCGCAACTGTCTATTAAAAGTAACTTTGGATTGTGAGTTCCACATTCACAAAGTAATGCTCATTATCAACATCTATCCAAATTGTAATCCAAGTTTAGTAATTACAATATAAGTTTTTGGTAACTTAAGTTGAACGTAACCACTAACTAGCTGTACAAGCTTTACCTACTCGTACATTATTAAACACAAACATTGCTTGCAGCTTGAGTTTCAATAAATTCCGTAAAACAGTGTCTAGTTGTCACACAAGAGAGTTCCTTTCTAGTAACAAGACATTTGATAAACTTTCCACCACGTTTTACTCTTACCATCAAATTGGCTGCCGCAATTTATTCAAATGACATAATTTGTGGATTTTTCAGAAGATTTCCTTGCATTTGGAAGAAAATAAAGTAATTTATTTACTCCAGAGCTTCAAACAATTTTTAACGAATTTGCCGCTTTTTAACCGACTTCAAAAAAGGAGGAGGTTATCAATTCGACTGTATTTTTTTTTTTTTTTTTTTTTTTTATGTTTGTTACCTCATAACTTGCGACTGGGTGAACCGATTTTCATGATTCTTTTTTTGTTTGAAAGCTGGTGCTTCCCGTGTGGTCCCATTGTCACCATTTCAATATCTGATGATTGGATCCTGGAGAAATCGAGGGAAACCCTCAAATTTTATAGGCCGACGCACCGTTTTTCGCAAATATTATGAAGTAATTTAAGGACTTGCGTATGGTAACCATCATCTCATGTAGCTGAGCTGATGATGGAAGGTACAACTCCTTAACAGTAAGGAGTAGGCATCGACTGACTTAGTAAATTATTTTTATCATTAAGTATTTCAAAGCACTACAATTTAATAAAGGTCTGGAGTATATCTGATGATGGAGCCGAGAGACAGTCGAGGGAACTCCTCAACGATTCACAGCAGCTACCTTGTGTTTGAGCTTGATTAATTTGTATTGATAAGAACTTTACACCTAGATGAGTTGTAACTGTTATTAGGGGTCTGATGACGAAGACGAAGGACAGTTCAGGGAATTCCTCAACGGTTTACAGTAGCTACCTTGTGTTTGGACTTAATTCATTTATATTGATGAGAACTTTACACCTAGATGGTTTATAACTGTCATTAGGGTTCTGATGATGAAGACGAAGAACAGTTCAGGGAACTCCTCAACGGTTTATAGCAGGTATCTTGTATTTGGACTTAATTCATTTATACTGATGAGAACTTTGCACCCATATGGGTTATTGTTCGATGCAGTATACCTGCCATTTGGTCCCATAAAAAAAATTATATATTTAGGTGTTCTTGCTTATTGGGGACATGAGCGATGTTATAACCGGTGCTACGGATAGTAAAATTCTAGTGCATATGTAAGAAAATTATGTATTTGACAAGAATTTGGGTTAAATGTTTAAACTGAAAAGGGTAAAATAAAAAAAGTTTTTAAAAAAAATCTAACCGACTTCTAAAAAAACAACCACGAAAAATGGTAAAATAACCTACCAAAAAACTTTTCTTTCGGAAGTCGGTGGCAGAAAAGTCAATGAAATATAAAAGCAAAGCCACCGACTTCCGAAAGAAAAGTTTTTTGGTAGGTTATTTTACCCTTTTTCGTGGTTGTTTTTTTAGAAGTCGGTTAGATTTTTTTTAAAAACTTTTTTTTTTAATGTATTTTTCACGACACAACGACTAAAAAATTCATTTCAAAACTGTTTCTACACTAGACTACATTTCGTTTTAAAAGTATTTCAAGATTATAAAGGTTTTGGATAATGCTGTATCAACAAAATCAAATGTTTTATGTGTTTATTGTTTGGTCTACTACATTCAAATGCATGCGCGAAGTAAAATGTAGGTAGTATATATCAGGCAGTTTTATTATATATGTATTTTATATACAGGGTTATTTGAAAAACACCAACAATCTCTTAAGAGGTCATTTCACTCATTATAATGAACAACATTTACTATGGGACCAAACCTGAAATCAGGAAAAAAAAAATCAGCTCTTCCGTACTTTATGTTCGCAGAACTCGTCAAAATGTTGGGATCACCTGATTTTTTTTTCACGATTTCGGGTTTGGTCCCATAGTAAAAGTTGTTCATTATAATGAGTGGAATGACCTCTTAAGAGGTTGTTGGTGTTTTTCAAATAACCCTGTATAAACGCTAATTACACACGCTAAAATTTCACCATCGAGCTTTTATATTTCTTTGGGTTTGTTGAACGCAACTTTGCAGTTCAATACTTTGTTGAACTGCAAAGTTGCGCTATGCAGCTTACTTAAACCTTTTGTTCCATACTATTTACAATGTAAGTAACTTAGTATTGTTAGCATAGGACTTTATTTGGTATCGGTTCAATAATTTTATTTATGTAGGTACAATTGTACATGATATCTTAAGCAAAGATATAATATTGTAATGATAACAGTAATTAAACCTATTGTTAGCATTAATTTTTATTTGTGTAACTAAATGTTTTTTATTCAGTGTCTAAAATTGATCCTTTACCTACACATATATAAAACATAAGTCTTTTCACTGATAATCTGTATGAAATTCAGTACAGCTATCTACTTTCATTAGCTCAAGTCATTTAAAAACCTTTTTCTCAAAAATTGCGTCTGGAAAACCGTTTCATCTTTGTTACGAAGTTTTCTCTTTCACATAAATCAACATTGTTACAGAAAGTATTGCGTTTTCTCTCGGTACCAATTAGTAGCACTTTGTTCAGAACCTCCATAATATCTTTATAAGGGTTCGGAATAAAAGAAGTTGAAACTGAGCAATAAACCATGATCATTTTTTTTTACGAAACATTTAGATTTTAATTCATTTTCTTTTAGTTTACCAACAGAATTGTTATTCTGTTGGTTGCTAGTTGTTACTAGCAACAGTTTCAGTATTTATAAATTAAACATTCAGTTTCAATTTGGCGTGACTCGTGTTTAAACTTGGTGAAATTATTCGTTCACAATTATTAAAACAAAACTCATTCCGCTGTTACTGAATAATGTTATGTAAGCCTTAACAGTGGATGCCTAGTTAAAGTTGCGAAACAAATATTGGCATTGATTTAATTTACTTATTCATAATAAAATTAAGGGAAGGTATGGAACACTGACCTCAGTCTGTGTCCTCACTCGCTGGTTCACGTGATAGTAATTCAAGTCTGTTTGTACAACAACGGGAGTGAATTAGTAACTGTTACTGAGAAGCTCGTTAAACATTTAGATCAGCTCACTGCTCACCCCCTGCCTAGCTTGTTAGTAAGTTCACTGAAGTGATAAGATGCTGTGTGTCTACAGATGAACTGGCTGTTTGACTTTGTAACTAATGATGATACTTTCTGATTGAAAATTTGATAGATTACCCAATAGTCATTGCTATTAGTGTTTTAACTATTTAATATTTTTACCGACTTCAAAATCAATTCGGCCCGTATGTATGTAATATTATCAGAACTGCCCAGTTTTCATATATGTTAGTCTATATCAGCGTCTGAACAAATGTGCCAAATTTCATAAGTGTATGTATGTATGTATGTATGTATGTTTTTATGTTTGTGCACGCATATCTCCGGAACTATAAGTTCGATTTAAGTAGTTCTTTTTTTGTTGTACTAGGTATTGTTCAACTTAGGGTACACTGCAAGTTTCATTAAAATCGGTTCAGGAGTTTTAGAGATAAGGATTTTTTTATGTTGTGACGGATTACAAGATTAGTGCATATGTAAGAAAATTTTGTATTTTACAAGAATTTGGGTTGAATATGTAATAAATAAACTAAAAAGGGTAAAATAAAAACTTTTTTTAAAAAAAGTACCGACTTCAAAACAAATACAAAAAAGTTTAAAATAACTTTTCTTTCGGAAGTCGGTGGCTTTGTTTTGTTGTGTCATTGACTATTGCCACCGACTTCCGAAAGAAAAGTTGTTTTAAACTTTTTTGTATTTGTTTTGAAGTCGGTACTTTTTTAAAAAAAAGTTTTTTTTTCTGTACTTGTATACAATACAATTTATACAATAATGGCATTGAAAACGTTTGAACTGTCGTGAACGAAATATTGTAAGATATCTTTTCATTTAATAATAAATCCTCTTAATATGCGGCATTGTAAAAGAAATTAAGATAATATGTTAAACCTCGTACATTGACTGTTATAATAATAAAAAAAAACTGGTATTAGGTTTAGGCAAGTGCTATCTTAATTTGAACGTTATAAACGTCAACGTTGCCAACGAAAAGTTAATCTTCATCGAGCGTTTAGCTATCGTCAGAACTAAGTGAGGTTTTATTCAGTTACTTTGGAGTAGGGATTGCCAACACGCCTGACCGACTTTTAGAGCATGCCAGATATGTAAGTATGAGAACTTGACCCGAGTCCAAGTTACCACAAAATGTTTCATGAAATTATTTCTTGAAACAACGTCTGCGTATCGTGTACTGTTCCTAAAGTAATAACATTAGTATTTGCTTTAGAATGCTGGTGGCCTAAACCCTACATAAAATATACCTATTAGGTACATTTCTTCTCTGCTCTGAGCCTCATGAATTGTTAATCATCATCATCATCATCATCATCATCTCAGCCATAGGACGTCCACTGCTGAACATAGGCCTCCCCTTTAGATCTCCACATATACCGGTTGGAAGCGACCTGCATCCAGCGTCTTCCGGCGACCTTTACAAGGTCGTCTGTCCACCTCGTTGGTGGACGTCACGAATTGTTAATAAGGCCTTTGTAACATGAAATATTAAACCTTATTTTTAATCAGAGCAACTTAATGGAGGAATGTTCGTGTTCGCGAATACATTTTCCAATAAAAGGGACTCGTTTGTGAAAACTTCCACATTCTGTATAGTCGAGCTTTACATCATTGAGTTAATGAAGTGGTTTTATTCGCGAGCACAAATTAATGAGTTAAACGATATATTATTTCTGTATCGAATCGACTGTTAAATAATATATGTGTGTTTATTTTAATCCTTCGTAAAACATGAGTGTATGAATAGTAAACTAGTGGTGGAAGTATAAGTTTTAAAGGAAATATAAGTAGAAAGTTTAACATAAGTCAAGTTCAAAGAGTACATTTCAAAATATCAAGTTTCGGCCGTAAATCAGAACCGTCCTCAAAGTCACCAAGTTTCTGGTTCTAGACATAATATTTTACAAGATAGAGAGTAAAGTCAAGGTGAGTGTTGACAGCCATTCTCCCGCAGGTCGCTTAATTAAAGCCCGCACAAACTTCACCGACATCTGACCCTGATTTATTAGTTCGAACAGTGAAATATTCATCGTATTAATTTACCTTACAACGATTTTCTTTAATTATTTGCTTGGTAAATTATAATGCTCTATGGTCTTCGGCAAACATAACATCAATTCCTAATTTGTAATCGAATGATGATTCTATTATTTCAATTGGTTATCGTTTAACGGTGACTGTTTACCAAACATCAGCACAGTTTAGAACAGTTGGGTCACTTCCCAAAAACAATCAAACAAATGTAAAATCTATACTCGAGAAAATAAAGTACATTTTTACTAGCATCGGCATCGCCCACGTACTTTTATAATAGCCTAAACTTCCCATGCGCAAGCAAAAATGTACTGAGTGGTTACGCGCGAGAGTTTATTTTTGTTTATCTGACGCTAACAACATTACAATGTGATTACATTGTTGCTATCCGTGAATCTCAATAGGGTTGCGACTTACGAGTTTAGGAGTCACAATAAGGTAGGTAGATGTATTTTATGCATTTGTTAAATTACACTATTAACATAAATGTTCTTCAGGGATTTTTTTTATCATCAGCCTATATATTTTTGGTTTCGTTACTACATTCTACATACATTATCGATTGGTAGCACAGAATGTTAATATATAGTACCAACGGCACCTTACATTAGAACCTATTATTGTCATATTTTTAAACATTTCATCTTACAAAAACAAAAAAGAATATTATTTAAAAATATTTGAAATGTTAGGCTTTGTTGTTTATAGGCTTTATTAAATGTATTGGTTTACAATTACTTAGTTATTATTCTGCAACAAACACTACATAAAAATCAGTATTTATTTTGCTTTACGACACACAGATTCTAAAACAACAAACAAATGAATTTTAATGAATGATGATGACGCAACAAGAAATGTCAGTCACGGAATACAAAAAGAAAGTCAAAGATTACAAACAAACGTTACTTTTTTTTATTAAAGAGAGGCGAAGGAATCCAAACACACAGCCATCTCGCGAGTTTTTGAATAATTAATCCTTTAACCGGCAGCACTCTTATAAGGGTACATTCAATTAATTGTAAATACTTTTATGGTTTATAGCAAAAACTAAAATCGAATGTCGCGTTTCAAGGGTGAAGTATCGATTCACTGAATCCATTCAGTACTACATATAGATTTAAAAAAAATCGATATTTTGGCTCCAACAATCGATTCTTTGATTAATCGATCTCGGACCTCCATCCCTACGTCACAGGTTCTGCGTTGCGAGTCTTTGTAAATGTTAAAAAAGTCGCGCAACCAATTACGATCGCTGACCTTGAATGCGTAGATGCTATTTTCTGAGTTTGAACGAGGTCGATATTTTCACCTTTCGACGTGACGCGGTAGTTTATGAAACGTGAGGCTCTTATCACTATTGTCGTTTAAGCAACCAAAAGCTATGCAGTATTTGCTTTTCCTTATATTTTATAACTTACTAAAATATATATAAAGTTATTTCACACAGTACCTAATTAATAATACTACTTTTTATTTTGGTTATTTTCTCTCTCTTTCACATACGTAAACGTAACAAAAATATTCAGATACGGAACGCGTGCGAGACGGGCGGCCCGGCATACGGCACCGTGAACGGTGTGCGCGTGGGTGCGTGCCGTTTCATACCTACACCGCATAGAGACCCCTCTGTAGTACTCTGTGACATCAGGCAGTAAATGGCTTCAGCTGTAGATCAGAGTTTAGTACTGAAATAAAACCTTAATTTCGTCATTAAATTCAAGGGACAAATGTTTTTTACGCAGGAAATAGTTTGCTAGTAAACTAAGTACTTTGTAAGACTAATGTATGTGTATTTTAGTTTATAAATCTTAAAAAAAAAACTAAAAGGTGAATGGATTCTTTTTCTGCAATCTGCCTTTTCCTTTTTTTTTAAGAGTTATCTATTTACCACTTTTTAACCAACGAAAAAAAAAGGAGGAGTTTTTCAAATCGACATGTATTTTTGTTTTTCAACTGGACAGGTCCACTCAAATCTGTGTGGTTTTTTCCTCAAAGGACCATCTCAGACACCCGAATGGTCCTCGTATGACCTGAGCAAAACAATGTCTGGACTTTAAAAGAGACTGTGACCTCTGAGTTTGTTTCGGCTGTCTCTTCTCAGTTCTTTTCTTCAGTAGTCATGTATGAAACACCGGCCTAATCTAGCTTTAAAATTATTGGTTGTGACGTGTAAAAGTATTTTTTTTAATAACCAACTTACAAAATAAATATCATTTAACAATAAACCCATCATAGAGCCCTCCTGTAAAGATTACTGAAGAACTGTGTTTGTTCCTTCCTGTTTGTTTAATAAAAATAAACATAACTGAATATAAATCAATCAGTATAGTCCATTTATTCATTAAATACATTATCGTTGACTTTTTGTTCATAGCAACGCTATTAATAAATGCTATATAGCATAACTGTGTATGTAAGGCCTACCTTCAACTAGTTTTTAATAAGTAGCAGAGGGTCTAAAACGTCCACTGAGTACCTAAAGATCCTGCATTACCCGCAACGTCATTGGTTATTTGTTCACGAAGGTGAATCATTTGCAATATTGCTAACAGGTCGTTTCACTCAGGTCGTACATTGTGACTGAATTCAAATACGAGATCGCACAAAATATTTTTTCCATATTTGAACGGACTCATAGGGTAGGCCCTTATTTGAACAATTTTCATTAGCTCACTGTGTTATTTAGGGTCTCTGTAATCCACATCCAGTTCTATTTGTTTAGGATGAAGCTAATGTCGTCGTCTAAAATAGGACGCGTCATCGTTATGAAAAAAAAAAACGAAAGCTTCTTATGTACATAATTATATGCGCTGTTTTGTTAATGCGGAGTGAAGTTTTTAAAACTCTTAACTATTTATTCTTTAGAACAACACGAGAAACAGCTTCATTTATCATAACTATAAGCACTTGTACAAATTAGTTAACCCTTTCAAACCTACTGAATTATTATTCCATAGATTTCACACCAACTTAACTTAATTTCAATTATGAAATTATTCAATTTCAAAGGACAAAGTTAGCTCAAGTGTTAATTACGTGCACGTTAAGGTTCTTGTATTAATCAATCAGATGGGGAGCTGTTGTAATCATGTTTGATATTACTACCTTTTGTTTAATAAACTCTTTATTACCTTAATTGTTGTAAGCAAAATTGATTTTATAAGACTATCATTCTAGTAGATACTTAGTTACAACTAATGGCTTTCTCACGGGGGTAAGTAGAAACTAATTCCGCCTGCTACGATCCCTACGGTCCCTACTAATTTCTTTTCGTCTACGTTCATACATCTGGTTCATTTATCTTTTAGATGTTTCTACTTCCATAAGTAAACAAGAGGAATGTAAACAGTGACCTTGTTGAACTACTTACATAGTAAGAAGATCTTGAGAACTTAACTCCAGCTGACATAGTTGTGTAGATAGTATCAACACAGAGATTCAGCACAAACCAAGGTAGGTAACGTTCTACTGTTCACAAGCTAGACGAAAAAATATGGGAATCACAGTGGGTTCGATCAAATTTTTATTGCTGTTGTTTATTAAATATTTTGTATTCACTGGTATGCTACATATATGCAATGAAAACGATTAAATTTACCATCCAATATCCACCCCGATAGCGCTGACTTTTTTGTTTCATAAGCTAAATCGATCGTACCACTTTGAATATCGTGCTTGTGAACTGAATTTAAAAACTCATCAGTTCGGTTCACGATGACCTGCCGTGAATAATAATCATGTGACATAAAACCTCCATATAAAACAAATATAGTACTTATGAACGTAGAGCAGCTTCGTAGTTCAGCATCCCTTTGAATCTGACACAAAACAGAATATTTCCGTCATAACTCGTTATTATTGAATATTTTGTCCTTTAGCAAACAATAGGTTCTTATCATTTTATTGTATTTAACATTCAACATTTCGACCTTGTCTTTGTTCTTAACATTAATTGTATTTAGCATTCAGCATGTCTACCTTAGCCCTTATCACGAGTTTACTTTACAGCGTCTTCCCAGTATTTACGGCGTTTCTTGTATGGAAAAATGGAACAGCGCCCCTGGTGTGCGAAGAAGGAACTAATTTTCCCTTGAAATTTGTCAGTTGACAATGTCAAAGTTTATTTTATTTATTTATTTATTTAAACTTTATGCACAAGTTACAAAGAAACATGTACAAAGGCGGACTTAATGCCTTGGGCATTATCTCCCAGTCTACCTTAGGGTGATGCAGAGACAAAGACAAAGTAGGTGCAACACACAGGACAATTACTTAATAAGGAAATGAATATAAATTAGTACATATAAACAATACATACATACATACAATACAAATATACATACAATACATACAATAGGTACATACAATACATACATACATAGTTTAGAGAAATAAGGAAACTAACAACCAGTTAATTTAGAGATGAATCTGCCAGCTTCTTAGTAATATACTCACGAGCTTTCAACTTGAAAGTGAACTGATTGGATACCGTCCTGATATTCCGAGGAAGCGCATTCCATAGGAAAACTGCCTGGATTGGGAAAGAAGATTTAAGAAAGCCAGAACGGTGAGAGGGACATCGTAGAAGACGATTATTACAAGAACGAAGATTTTTGCTATGTGCAGAGCATAAATACTGGAAGTGAGTAGTCAAATAGGACGGAGAAGTAGGTTTGTCAAGAAGGGAAAGCTCCAGTTTACTTTACAGCAGAATAACTGAAAACTCATGATAAGGCCTCTTGTCTTTGTAATTTAACGCACGTCTCTAACAGACATACGTCTCTATTTATGATATGATATTATGAGTACAGAATTTCTCAAGATTGTATCTCAATGTCAACACCACAAGTTTAGATTGCCTCTTCAACCAGATATCTCTATTACACAAGACGTAACACACTGTGTAAGCTGATATTATAATATCCATAAAATATGATATGCCTCGATATCTGACGGCATAAACCGATATATTGAATTGCTGTACCTATCTCCAAGTGATCATAACTATTGATACATACTTGAGTTTATGAGAGCGATTATGGGATTAAGATTAAACTTGCATTCGGGGTCCTCCGGTATGCGGGGCCTCGGGGGATAGGGTACTCACTTACTCAGGAAATAACCCGTATAAGCTATAACGTTGAAAACTAAAATTTCTTGCAAATACTTCGGGTTGTTTACTTTGTACACCTGCTCATAATACATTATGGATAAGTAAAAAAACTGAGGCGGTCACATTTTTTATTTTGTCTCAATAAAAAATACTATGTAGAAAAACAACATTTTAATTCTAGCAACATGATACTTATGGCTAAAATGAGGTCAACAGTTTATTAAATTAAGGGTACTACCATTCAACTAAGCGTTAATAAAGGCGTATAACCGTTAAGTAAGATTAGCATGTCAAAAGCATACTCCGGGCACCTCCGGGCTCGCCTCAGAACAAAGTGAAAGAGTGCGGGAAATGGTGATGTAGAACTGTGACGTCACAGACTGTGGCTCAAGTGATGCTTTGAAGGAAGATATGTGTATGAGTCGCGTAACTGCTTTTTTTTACGTGGTAAAATCATCGAATGAGTCCTCCCACCCAGGGCAGAGTGGGAGGGACTGTCAGACTCGTACTGACTAAAATCCACGGTGTCCTTCGGTAGCCCTTTATGTTCCGAGGTCACGGTAATGAGATAAGTCCCGCGAACCCGGCAGGCTTTGGCCCTATAGAGGCGCCCCGTCATCTTGCTGACGCTCTTTTAGGGGCGCGCGTGGAACACAATGCGCCGTCGACCCGGGCATGGTCCATGGTCGGACAGCGAGTCGCCCATTACTCGCCGCCCGCATGCCGTGGTGGAGGGAGGACGCTATCCTCTCCCTCACGCGGCCCACCTCCTCCTTCACGAGCATGACTGCTTCGCAGAAGGAGGCGACCGCTTCCCACTCCGTCTCGCCCCGCAGCATGGCCTCGGCCAATACCGGGCGCGAGAGGTATTCGCTTTTCGCCGCCGAGAGGACACGGCGGTGCTTTGCCCAAGCGGGGCAGTCCTGCACCGTGTGCTCCACTGCCCAAGCGGGGCAGTCCTGCACCGTGTGCTCCACCGTGTCCTCCGGGCGATCCTCGCAGTGGTGATACCCAGGCGTCTCTTCCCTCCCTATCAGACACAGGAACCTCCCGAAACTTCCGTGTCCGGTGAGGACCTGCGTCATGAAAATTGTGTAGGTTTTCTGAACATAGATATTTTTCTTTTGTGTTTATTAAAATGAAATGTAAAAAGAAAAGTATTTATTCTGCATTGTATAGAGTTACTGTAATTAAAGCAAATCCTTACAACTAAGCGACTTATATAATAAAAAAGTAAATAATAATATATGTATAATCGACGAATGCTAATTCCAACATTAGCAGCTCTTTAGCGTTTTATCTCGGAGATCTTTTAAGCTGTTTTTCTTCCTTACTTGACAAGTCATACAAGTTTTTGCGCTTTTGCATCTGAAAGTACTAAGTTTTTTTTTTTATTCCATTTCGATATACTTTGCATTTCTAGTTTTCAGACTTGACTTTAGCAGTAAAATAACAAAAGTAAATCAGCATGTTAGGTAATTAAACGATGTCTCAAATTAATATTCCTGAACTAATTCATTTTAATTAAGAGGCAATTTAAATATTTGTGTTAAGTACTTAATGTTTCTTCACAAGTTTATCAACTAGAACTTTATCAGCTGCGACTCGGAGCCGCTTCTGTTAAATCGACTTTATGTTAGAGTTTCTTCTGACAGTAATTAATAATGAAGTGAGTTATGGGTGTGAATGTTGATGGATGGAGAGGAAGAGAAAAGCCAAATAATACAATAGATAGATGGATTGTGTGAGGATTGATAATGAAAGAAAAAAGGAATAAATTATGCTTTGATGTCTGACAGAGGAGAATGGAAGAAGAAAACGTGTTGCGCTGACCCAAAGTGAAATGGAAAAGGGCAGGAAAAATTTCACAATGTGTTCTTTTCACCATCATCTGACGATGAACAGAACACAATGTGAAATTATATGATGGGAAGTATTAGGTTAATGACGCAGAACTTTTCCCTGTTTCCAGTATAGAATTGAAATATATGAAATGATTCCCTGGTAGCAGATATTATTCATGATAGACCTTGCTACTGAGGTTAGTAGAGGTCTCTGTTTATGCTGATAAAATCGCCTCATGAACGATTTTCTGATCTCTGAAGAAGCGATTAAAAAAGATGCTTGGGCCAATGTTTATTTAATTATTTTATTGCAAGTAGTTCTTTTATCTCAGCCTTCTAGGGATTAATGAGTTATACAAAAAAAAAAAACCGAAATGCTTTCGGAGAAAAAGGTTTTTAGTTTCTTTTTTAATATTCAGTATGGCAGGAAAACATTTTATAAACGTGTGTTATATTCAAAGGATTAAAAGATAGTTGTTATGTTATAATAGAAAAGAAAGTTTTTTTCCCCTATTATCGGATGAACGTTACGACTGACAATTTAAAGCCTTAGTAAAAGCTAGTAACAGTGAGTAGTTTCCCACATCATAACGTATAGTTCTTACAAATCGCTTTCCTCACTGAACAAAGCTCCTGTTTTACAAAAGACGTGCTACTCAACGTTTAAACGCGATGAAAATGTTATTAAAGTAAGATCTAAATACTCGTACTTCTAGGATTTTCTTGAATTAAGACATTTTAATAAGAACACCTACAGACGTTGGCTAAGTCAACTTTTGAGCTATATTTAACTTAAGATTTAAATAAATAACTTGTTAGTTACTGAAATTCATTTAAGTTACTATTATTGTATTCTAAATCATTAAACAGTTTACAAATTAATTATATTCCAAAACTATTTACCTATTCAGCATTATTCAGTTTAGAGTTTATGAAAGTTTTCAAGAGAGAACAAGTGGATCATAAAACGCTGTCACAAGACAGAAAACGCAATTTTCCGAAAGCATTTTTTCGTTCGATATCCAAGTTTACCTCTTAGAAAAACAGTGCATGCATCTTTTTCCCACATATTCAAAGACTAGAAGTAACTCCATAATATAAGGACTACATGGAAGATCATTTGTACTAATTTTCATAACAGTATGACAGGCAGTCAACACAATGACATGTTGTGTTGCTATCTATACAAGATTCATCGTCTGAGCATTGATCATATTCGCTCCACGACCTGTTATTATGTGTTATTATATGAAACTATTGTTTTATTAAACGTGAGATCAAACATTTTAATAGAATTGATTTGTTGATTTACTTAGTTGCCGAATTTCAGGACATTATAATCATGACAAACCACGACATTTTTAGTGCAAGTTGCAAGCTAAGGCAGTTAGTAGAGCTATAAAGTGTGATGCATTACTAACTGGCTACAGCGGAATCTCTGAAGATGGATGGTGACTGACTGTGGAAAATGCAATCTAAGAAAATGCAAAGTTACAGGATTTTTAAACGAAAGTCGCAAGAAGTGAGAAAATTAGAAAATATCGTCGTCTCTGGCACAAATATGTTTAAATTACTAGCAACCTGACCTGGTTTTGCACACACGTGCATTTTTCAAATTAAATGTAGCTTGTTAGGTTAGATTAAGAATATAGATTTCTTTAGGTGAATGAATTTTGGAAATCCGTCCAGTAGTTTTTGAGCTCATTCATTACAAACAAAAATATTAATCCTTTCTCTTTGTAATGTTATCTTAGATGTGTATTAAACATTAACATCGTGAAACTCTATTCTCATAGCATATTTTACAGCTTCGTTGAAAGTAAAACTACGACGGGAAAATCTTCAAATCGTGCAGCATTCAATAGACCGGAAAATTATTAAATAAGTTACCTACTGTTCTATAGTTATTTAAGCTTCATAACTCAAATCTTTTCAGAGGCCCAACCAATTACCGTTTCTAATAAATCATCCAATTTATCTGATATTAGCTAAGTTTGGTGCGCACGCGTGACGCGCCTCAGCTATGTAACACATCTGTCACACCAGGCACTTATTTAATCTTCAAGTGATTTATGGAGTCAATATAATTAAATAAGTCAAAGAATTTTGAACTCTATCGACGTGGAATAAGGTAATCTTTCATGAAGTTAAAGGTCAGATTAATTATGACCAAGAGAAAACTGTCTTGGTCATAATTAATCAGAATGACGAAAACAAAGATAATATATTAATTTCGTTATGGATATTGTTTTCATCCTACTGATGCAAGCTCTATCGCTAAGAAAATACTTAGTGTACTTAGTCAACGTTCTACAACTTGTACTTTTCATTTGACAAATATTATTTTTTGTTTAACCGTTCATATTAAACAACAAAAAAGCACATTTCTGCTTTAATTTTGGTATTAAAGCATAAAATTGTAAAACGCTTTTTCAATAAAATAAACATTCAGGAAGATTTAGTATATCTTACGTTTATATTACTACCTGCTACATTTAAAACATGGTCTACTACTTCGAGAAGGCAACCTAGATTAAAAATGTTTAACTGAGACGAACCTCAGTCTCTTCTTGTACAATGTATTCGGTGTTCGTCGAAATAACCGAGATACCACTGAGCTCCCACCACAATGTTAATAACTCTACAGTATTTGATATCCACAAGGGTAGCCGAGATCAAGATAACTACTATTAACGTTACAGAATGTTCTAAGTGCGAATTAGAAACGATTTAACCTGTGATAGGGAGAAGTAATGATGACGTGAGACATTTTAACTACATATTTCCACAAAAACTAGTCAAGGATACAGTTTTGTTTCCTTCTCTTGCTCGGTCCTAGCTGTAATAAAAAAAAGATTTATCAATACATAAAAATTACCTCTACTATCGTTACTTCATGTACGATTTTAGTGGTTCAATAATCAAACTCATGGTCCCGTGAATAATGAAACCATTCGATGTTCGTGTGATTTCAGTTTAATTGGGTAAATCCATGTAATGAGCTTCACAGCCACGCGCCACGCTTACATCGGCGACACATGCAGCGGATATTACAACTCTCTACAGACATTAATATACAACAGCAATAACAGTCTGTTATTGAATTAATTTAGAATTCGCTGCCAAATGTTTGAATTTACTTAGTTTAGAGCTCGTATCGTGGTTTGAACATGTTGTATATATCATACAAATTGATTGTAATCATTTCACAACTCATCAACGAATAAGAACTTTGACAGACTTCTTCATGCTCTTTGGTGCCCTTATTTTGATAAGGTCAAAAAGTGCGAAGAGGTCGATATAAAGGGAATTAAGTATTGATACGTGATTGGAAACTTGGAGTGCTTACAAACGATTTGTGAGTAAAACTGCCAGTAAAAAAGATTTAGGTGCGAGTGTATTTTTAGCTGAATAGAATATTCAGCAGGTGCCTCGTCCCTTAAAGTCCAAACCTAACATGAAGACATTTTGGCTTTTCAGTTTTGTAAACGACTCTCGTGTGTTTGGATTTTATTCAAACGTCACACTACAGCCTGTGTATAGCTTTTTACAAGGGTCGAACAAAAAACAAAAATATAAATTATTTTAATTACATCTAACTTAAATGAAATTAAAATAATTTATATTTTTGTTTTTTGTTAGTGGATGGTTGCACTATTAGTAAAAGATCGGGCGTCATTATCCTAAACGGATGTTTGGTGAACGAAGAATGACCCACAAAACTGAGCTTTCATGCATATTCATAAAAATCTTTATAGCTTTTTTCAAAGCGTCGCCGTCGCTTATTTCCTTTCTGAAGGCATATGATGGCCCAAAGCAGTCCGTAATCTGTAACCATGCAACCGGATGCCCGTTATGGTACATCCTGTAGAGAGTCGTCGACGTCGTCGGTCGTCCGACATTATAACTTTTTTATAAGCCTTTGTTGTCCCACTGCTGTCCTCCTTACAAGACGTGATCTAAAATCACTTATTTACTTTCTGTATGTGGGTACTGTGTAAGAATATAAAATAACCTGATTTTTAACCTTGTTGTTAAGCCATTAAATGCAGACAAAAAAACCAGTAAAAGTTTTTACTTGAAATAGAAAAGTAACTGAAATACCGCAGCTCTTATAAATTTATTGCAAGGGGATTTCCGCGTGTCCAGGTGCACAAAGGGCAAGCTTGTCGGTGAGTTAAATCAAGCGGACGCGATCCGAAACCGGTTTTATTGGAAATAACGGCAGGTTCCGATGAAAAAGGGTTTATCACATTGTAGAACATAAACTTATAAAACGTAAACATTTATGAAACACTGTTTTAGGCTATCACGATTTGTAATCCCGACTGACATTAACTTTTATGATCTTGTAGCTACTGATTTATTTACACCCGCAAGATTATAGTCATGAGCTACTACTTTGATAAGACATCTGAGGCCTTATCATGAGTTTTCAGTACCCTTAGCACGAGTTTTCAGTATTTGAGACGTAAAGTAAACTGGAACTTTGACAACTTCAAATTGACAATTTTCAAGGAAAAAATTAGTTCCTTCTTCGCACACCAGAGGCGCTGTTCCATTTTTTCATACAAGAAACGCTGTAAATACTGGAAAGACGCTGTAAAGTAAAAGAGTGAAAACTCGTGCTAAGGGTACAGTTATTCTGCTGTAAAGTAAACTGAAACTTTGACATTGTCAATTGACAAATTTCAAGGAAAAAATTAGTTCCTTCTTCGCACACCAGAGGCTCTGTTCCATTTTTCCATACAAGAAACGCTGTAAATACTAGGAAGACGCTGTAAAGTAAACTAGTGAAAACTTGTGATAAGGGCTCTGAATAAACACATCACTTGGCTATGTGTACCAAACTACATTTCTACGTACAAGCATCGTTATCTACATGTATGTATGTAAAGGTACTGAAATGTAAACATCTCGCTCTAAATCGTTTAAGGAAGTCGATATTATTTATCTCAAGAAATATTGTGCTATAAGCACTCATGCAAACGGTGAACAAGTTAACTGTAATGTGAGTGTAATGTAAATGTAATTGTATGTATTGTATGTGAACAAATATTGTTCTATGTATTGTTTATACTGTTTCAAAAGTGAAAACTATAATCATTAACTTTTACAGAGACCAGAGGCGAAGTTGAAAATTTCTCGAAGTATTTAATCTTACCTTCCATCTAATGCTATGTCTACATCTGAGCATGTGCACATCATCGCGAGTATACTCATAGAGAGACAAACAAAGAAATTCGTACTTTCAATTTCAATGAATCGTGAAGGTACGATGGAAAAAAATATGGATTAATTCTTGATTCGGACCGAATTAAGTTTCGGCCCAAATTATTCATTAAAATTATAAGATATTCAACAACGACCTCTTGCATCCTATGAATGTGTACAAAAATGTCCAACCTATGTACTCGTATATTCTAAGATAAGAACCACGTGATCCCCATTTTTCAATGTTTGCAGTGTGTACAAAAAAATAACTCCAGACGTCACGGAGCCAGTAGCCTCAGTTGTTATGAACTGAGGGAAGACGAATTTAGTTGTTGGTTACTTCTTCGGGGAATAAATAGCAACAATCTATTCGTTTTACTATCTTTGTCAAAGTTAACGGTAAGGTTTTCTGGTAAGGTTTCACGAAATAATGAGTTACAATAAAATAATGTCGCCACAAATTCAGTAGGTAGGTACGCTCGTAATGTGCGGTCTTTATTATGTTAATTAACCCATGTTACTCACGCTGTTATAAATAATTACTACCTGAATGCTGAGCCTGCAATTAAATGTTATAATTAATTCATGTATGAAAATGTTGAAAGAATAGATACAAGAGTCATCATCATCAGCCTATAAATGTTCCCACTGCTGGGACACAGGCCTCCTCTCTGAGAGAGGGAGAGGGCCGTAATCTACCACGCGGGCCCAGTGCGGATTGGCAGATGTCACATGTCTTCGAATTTTTGGTTCTAGGACATGCCGGTTTCCTCACGATGTTTTACTTCACCTTTTTGAGAGCAGTGGTGTTGAAATAAATTACACAAAGTAATGCGCCTGACGGGGTTCGAACCCACGACCTACAACTCGTAAGTCGAGGCCGATACCACTGGGCCACCACTGCTCTAAAAAAGAGTATTAATGATTTATTGCGGAGAAAGGCCGCCATGAAGTGTTTAACTTTTTAAACTTTAATATTAAATCCACTATAGTGGATATAGTGGATATAAGTTATGTTATAACATAACTTGTATCATCTCTTATTCTATGGGGCATGCGGTGCTAACCTGTAACAAATTGTAATACTAATCTTAAATGTAGGTAAGATTTCCGTATTAAAATGTTTCAGTTTAAACAATTGTTGGTTGGCCAGAAGTAATAAACAAATCCATTCACAAAGATCTCAACTGGAGTCTCCTTAATAGACTTTCACATTATTATAAATATCGGTGCCAAACCATCATTAACCTCACCTGACAAACACTTTGTTTTTAAATTTTGTCGTAATAACTACTACAGGCTGCAAGCCTGCTGGCACATTAATCTAATCTACCACGCGGGCCCAGTGCCGATTGGTAGATGTCACATGCCTTCGAATTTTTGGTTCTAGGACATGCCGGTTTCCTCACGATGTTTTCCTTCACCGTTTTGAGAGCAGTGGTGTTGAAATAAATTACACAAAGTAATGCGCCTGACGGGGTTCAAACCCACGACCCGTAAGTCGAGGCCGATACCACTGGGCCACCACTTCTCCATCCATTCTCCATCTCCTGTCACTCAAACGGAAACGGTAGAATATTGTAGGTAGTTGTTTTCCGATGTGAGTGGTTTAAGTCATGGTTTTATAACCATTATCTACTCTCATATCGTTAAATTCAAAATACAAAACTCAAAACGAGTTTATAATGACGTACTTTACACACAGTAGGTATATCGAAATGAAATTAAAAAATTAAATTATGACACTATTTCTTTAACAAAATAATGTTATAATAAATTTTTTTTCATTACGATACAGATTACAGATCATAGAGATACATCCATTTGATTTTTTATCTGTGGCTGCGCGCGCTGTGGCCCATGCGCGGTGATAACGGAAATTTTGGCGCCATAATACTGTGTCAATCTTTATCTTTTATTTGATAAATTCGTGTTCAATGAAAGTAGATAAAGTAGTGTATGAAACTGTACATAACTAGGTATTATACACTCGTGTGATACTTTTAAAAACTCGTGTATTATAATACCTCTCATTATGTACCAGTTTCATAAACTACTATTATACCTTCGAAACCATGTGTTTGGTTTTATAAATACAAGTAACGTACTTAAAAACCTACAAGCACATTACTAAGAAAAGGCTCAAGAGTGCGAAGAAATCGATAAAAGAGAATTAAGTATTGATGCGTGAACGGAAGCTTGGATTACCTATCGACGATTTGTGAGCGGAACTCCCAGTAAAAAAGATTTGCGAGGCTTCTTGATAAGAACTGAATATTTAGCAAGGTTCCTCGATGTTTTTCGCCTTGTAAGTTAACCTAACTGCTTAAAGTTAGAATTTAGCCGACCGTCTCTATATTTAGGTACAATATTATATTTCGAATGGATAGTTTGACCCATAACCATAATAATATGCCATAAAAGCTGTTTATTTTTCAAAATACAGTCTGTTTTTTTAGAACACAGCAGTTTTTCTTTTGTGTGGTGCATACAAAATCCAACGCAGTAACCCTACACTCTACAGCCGGATGCTCATTGTGGTACATCCCGTCGAACCACGTCATCTGACATATTCACTATTCAACGTGTATTTATGTATGTTGCAAGAATGCTCAATAGACTACGTGAATTCTTTTCAATTTTGATGAGTGTTTGATTTTCAGTACTACTGTACTGAAAATCAAAAGAAAACTGTTTTGTCCGAAAAATAAAAGTACCTAGTAGAAATAAAACGACGCTAATAACGTATTCCGAAGGGATTTCCTCATGTTGAGGTGTATTTGCGGTAACATATGAGACTATTGTGGACGAATTATATCAAGCGGACTCTATACGAACGCTGTTTTATTGGGAATCTCTACGGGTTCAAAGGTAAGAGAATATTTATGAAGGTTTCGTATTATTAGCACAACACACATCCCACCTTTCCAGACATATGCACAGCATCCCATTTTGTATCAAAGTCCGCTTAAACGTTTGAATCAGAAATCTCTACTAAAGTAAATATTGTATGCAAAGCTATTGAAGTGTAAACATCTCGCTAAATCCTCTAGAGATGCCTTCAGATGGAATAGAATGGATCACTTTATATCTCTAGAGATGCTGCACGTTTGAACATTGAATGAATATTCTAGTAAACTGATTGCTAGACAACTCAAAACTTAATTACTTTCTGTGACGCGAGGCTAAATGCCACTCCAAGTTGAAACTTTTAGTTAACGAGTAGTAAGGCCTGATCAAATTGATTGTTTTGCACTTCTACAAAATAAGTTTCATATTATTGGGAATTACAACAAAACAAATGTATAGTAACTGTTAACGTTCTGACTATAAGCTGTTCTCAATTCATGATTCCGAAAGACATAAATTATTCTGAGAGTTTACCGTAAGTTCAGTGTGCCGTATACACTTTTTGTGTCAAGATAATTTGGAGGTATTTGTCACCGTAAAAATACAGTTAGGTATCCATTTATAGAATCAAATAAATTATTTATTTAGTTTAGTTTTGTAATATTTGTTGGGAAGTTAGGCAAGTAAAAGGGATTGTTTACAAGACTGGTGCACACGGCAGCTCGTTACCGATGAGTGAACTTACCAACGCTGTGGACACCATAATGTCAGAGGCTCTAGCATAAGTCTTCACGGTTTTCTTACCTACGTAAACGAAAACATTGAAGTTCATTTGATGGAAAAAATGAGTTCCTCAGTCTGTCATCCACTAGATTACATGCATTTTTAGGGTTCCGTAGCCAAATGGCAAAAACGGAACCCTTATAGATTCGTCATGTCTGTCTGTCTGTCCGTCCGTATGTCACAGCCACTTTTTGCCGAAAGTATAAGAGCTATTTTCTTTGTTTTCTTATATAGGTATCTGATCTAAATTTCGTAAACTCCGTAGTGGAATCCTAAAAATAATAGATGATCTTTTCTCTATTACGACAGTAATTTACTTGAAAAAACCCCTGTGGAGTTGCTTGTTTTATAGTTCTTGTGTACAGTGGAAGATAAAATAGGTAAAAAGTTCACTATTTGTTACAGAAATAATAAGAAAAGAAAAACTTTTTGTTTTTCTTTTCTTTGTCAAAGTTGATGATTAAGTTGGCGAGCTGACATAAAAATTAGTCATGTAGTTGTGGCAAATATTGCAGTTTATGAAATAGCCTACGCAATCATGAAAAATTGACAATACTGCCAAAAAGTCAGAAAGCGCTTTCATAATGTGCGATTTTAATAACGTAATCAAGTTATTTACAGTTGCGTTCAACCCGAATAATTAAAATTAAATCTGTTGAATGCCATGCCTCTCTCTACAGACAATTCAGATTTGATTTATATATAGAATGTCAGCTTAACACGTTTTTAATCCTTTCAAGAAAATAGATAATGCAGCCCTTTACAGGCTACTATTATAAATTCAATTTGCTCAGAACGCACCAAATTATCTTCACAAATACAATTTTATTTTGAGGTGGAACATATAGCGCTGAATGACGTCTCCATTAAATGCCACCCCTACCTCCTCTCCTCTACATTTACATATTCACTCACATTCTCACTGCAGATTATATGAACAAGGACGCGTGAAAGTGTTAGATATTGCGAGATACTCACGTGAGAGCTCAGCTGGTGGTTCAAGGTGATTTTACATTTTCTTCTGCAAAGGAAATAACGATGGGAGTTTATCCTTAGTCGCTTTGAAGTCTTGTAGCATTCTCGTTCAAAGGCACTACTTTTGAAAGCATCGAAGCTCTGGAAATGAACTAGGAGCATTTGCTTTGGCTTTTTCAAATAGGAATGTCTATACAATTCTTCTTAGTATTCTAAAAAATACAATAGGTAAAAGAACTGAGTTGAAATGAAAACATTGTAGTATTTTTTTCATATTTTGTGCGTCCATCTATCCTTTGTTCAACACACGTGTCGTCGCGACGATGACAAAAATATATCCTTTTGTGTGAAGTCAAATAATGATCGGATCACTTCTCGGTATCTCACGTCGGATATCTCGCAGTGTTGACATGTTTATCACACCCTTTGTGTGAAATATATCCTTATGAATCTATAGATCTGTCACATTTACCAGATATCGTCAAAATTGTTATATGACAAGACACACCTACCACGATTGTCCTTTATTCATGCTCCCACAGTCTCTCTCACATCTGATACAGCTTCTTCCCATATTTGATTGCATGTTTAATGGAGACACTTTATTTATTGTGACTTGCCACGACTTTCTACGGTTTACGTTTATTTTCAGAACTGAGGTAAAATTCATGTCCTAACTGGAGTGTTTCAAGCTTACCTTTTATGGGGAATAATCTTCACAAGAAAAATGTTAATCATACATTGCGCTAATATACACTACGCAGTAGGTTTAACAACTCCAAAGTTTCTTATGTAACAAAATATTTCAAATGCCGGATGTTGCCACTGAAATTACGTCCTACCCTCCAAACAGATTTTCTGTTCCATTTACTTGAACAGTCCGAGTTTATTCAGGTAACGTCGCGAAGACAAATGTTTCAAATCGATATGCTACTGAATACATCTGTACATCTGAGGGCTGTTTGTGAATTTTGAAAACATAAGGAAAGAAAAACCAAAAAATTGGAAATTGTTTTTGTTGTTTTTATTTAAGTAGCAAAGGAAGGCAGGAGGTTATGCTTTTTTACATAAACAACAACAGCGGATGATAAGATTTTGTATTGCTATAAAAGATTCTGATCTAGAAATGTACAGTCAGCATCAAAAGTTGCTGACCACATTCAGATTTATAAAATCGCTGTACACCATAATAATACATAATAATACGGTGTAAAACGATTTTCAAAATCTAAATGTGTTCAGCAACTTTTGATGCTGACTGTACCATCAAGGAACGAAACTGTGTCAGCAGCTCTCTTTCTTTTTTTTTTCTCAGACTTTGCCTTGTGACAGATATGATCAAAACTCACATAGAGCCTGGCGTTATAAATATTCCAGGAACAGAAATAAAAATTTCTTAAACCGTCAGTCGTAGTTGAATATATTCCACATCCAACGCCGCGCCGCAATAATGCAACGCTGCAATATATCACATACGTATTTCAAAGACTATTTTTATATATCTTTCACAAGTTCCTATTCTGTTAAAAGTATTGTACAGAAATGGACTAATGAAAAAGCGCTGAAAGTAAGTGAAAGTTTAAATCTTAATGTTATTTAATAACAAAATGTTGATATTGTTGAAACATGCGTTTTAGAGAATAAGAAAATCAATTCCACTACAGAATTTTGGTAGACGCGTAAAATATACCAATGAGAAGGGACATAAGGGACCGACCTCTTAAACTTGCCTAAAAAAACTTATGAAGGCAAGGAAAAGTCAATTATTTTTTACGTTTCCTCTTTGACATTTTAAATTATTTGCATATTATTGCTACGTGGACAGCAGAATTTCTTCATCTCGCCAAATTAATTTGATACGAAAATTCTGCGCAGTAGTAGATGTTGAAGCTCACAAAGTTTATAATTGCTTGAAAAGACGGAACCAAAATGAGCAATCAAAGAGCAATGAGGGTCAATAATTAGATTGATTAACATTTAAGGATTTTAAAAGAGAAATGAGGCGGACATTTATCACAAAGAAGACAGTAACTAGGGACATTTAATAAATGATTTCATGCCATGTTATGTGCAGCCTTCAATTGCAATTGGATTATCAGACGGCTCGAGATTTCTCATATTATATCAGGAGCAGTATAAGTAAATGGAAGTGCTTGATATTATGCTCAAAACCTTCATGCGAATGGCAGTACTACGTGCGACAAATCGCTTTAGATTATTATAATGGCGGAGAAAATTGAATAGCTCACTGTGCGGAGGAGTTTGATAATGTGCCTCGTTTTTGTAATTATTTAACGTAATGAAGTTGTCATCGACTGTACCGCGGAATGTGGAAATAACATTGTTGAGTTTTACTTAAAACGGCGATTTTGGGTTTGTGTTTTCCGTAGGTAATTTACGAGTAGTAACAGCTAATTATTTAAACCCATCTAGTTTTTTCTATTACTTATTCATTTAAAAACTAAATGTAGTACACAGATAATTTTGTAGTATCTGAGCTTATCCTCGACATTCAACGATATAAGTAACTCTTAGACTAATCTCAACTCTTAACTTAAGTAAAAGTGACAAAGCAGTACACGTTTCATGGGCAGCATAACGTTTGTTTTTTTGTCGTCGGTTGAAAGTTCCTAAGTAAAGAATGGTGTTTCGAGCTCATGGACATGAAACAGCCGCGTGACTGGCTTCCACGAAGACGGAACAAATATCACTTACTTCTTCCCACAGTTACATATCTTATTCTACCTTTAGTCACTTCTCTTTATTTACACAACACTAAACTTCTCAGTTTTTCAGACTCGATAAAATTGAGACCTGTTTTGCTTGTGCTATGCATTTTTATTTCACAAGTAATATAGTTATTTCGGTATGAAGTGCAATTATGGGGTAAGCCTATGTTCAACAGTGGACGTCCTAAGGCCGATATGATGATGATGATGATGAAAGTGCAATTTTTCTTTCTTGCATTCAAAGTATTATCGCAGCACATAATAGTAGATGTGATTTCAATTAAAGTTATTAGTAGGACTGTTTGCCATGCTGCTCGTTAACAGTTATTATGGAACCACAAACAGAATTCAAACCTGCCAATGAAACAATATACGAAGTTATTTACAATATTTATGAAATTGAATTTAGTTATATTTGTAATGTTAAAATTAGTCGAACTATTGTTTGTACTATTTGAAATACAAATAGGTACATATTTGTGTATGTAGAATATTATGTAGATTTTTTTAAAATTTAAATGTGTATTAGTTGTGTAAAAAGATTCGATTAATTATTTTTTTATGAAGTAGGTGCTAAGTAACGGTACAGTTTTTCTCCCGAATAGTACTTCTTTTTCGGAATGAAAGAGATCCTACGTCCGTTTCTGAATACCTGACAACATAAAAGCGAAACAGGATGATCGGTTCAGTAGTTAAGGCGTGAAAAGGTAAAAAACAAACGAAACAAACTTAGTTTCACGTGTATAGTATTAGTTTAACATTACAGACTGCTGTTTTAAAAGCCAGAAAGTTAACTTAAAAAAAATTAGACCCTTATCACAAGATTTAAGTATTTTATTTACAGCGTACTTGAAGTATTTAATGCGTTTATTGTATGGAAAATAAAGCACGAACGAGGAACTAATTTTTTTTTCAAACTAAGATCAAAGTTCCAGTTTATTTTAAGCCAAAAAAAACGGGAAAAGATAGGGCTACAGGCTAGGTTTCGACTTATTGCTTTCACTTTTATTTTTATTCCGAACGGTAAGCTCGGAATGTGATGTAATTTTGGATTACACGAAAATTGATATTGAACCTTACTTTATTGCCAGCTGAATACCAACGGCTTAACTCATTCAACAAATTAATCTACATTTCCGCGGCTTTCCACATTCGAAGCTGAAATCGTCGTTCCGACTGCAGCTGAAATAGGCTGGGAGTTCACCGAGCGTTACGTCACGCTATTAAAAACAGCGACGCGTGAAACGCGCGGGTTCACGTCAAATCAAATATTGACCGTGGGAACGTTCCGGTGTGTCCCATGCATGCTCGTCGAAATCCAACCTAAAATGTAAACTAAAACATTTTCGCGATCAGCGAATCCATTTTGAATGCATGCATAAATTGACTCTATTTTGTTAAAAGATTTGTTGACATTGTTGATATAAATTAATCTTACTACTAAAGAAATCCGGTAGTACGATCTTGTGGGACCATTACCGAATTAAACGAGTGAAATTATGGGCGTACCTAAGCTTTTTCTTTTTTTTTATCGTGATTAAACTCGTACTGACTAAAATCCACGGTGTCCATCAATAGCCCTTTACGTTCCGGGGTCACGGTAATTCACTTCTAAAAATCACTATTACTAAATTCAATTTTGATAGTCGAATCACCTCTCACAACCTCTCAGCACTCATTGCGGTGAACAACGTTGTAATGTTGTATGCTTATTTGATTACAGTTGGCTACCTTCCTTCTTTTGTAATGAAAAACGTATAACTTGTTATTAACTTGCTCTTCTATCAATAAAATATATTCGTGCCAAATAGGTATAATAAAAATTGGCAGAAACACTTTATCTCAAACCAAACGTTCATGTAATAAATAAAAGTTCCCCAGTTATATTTATTATAACAACGTGATACGAACAATGAGAGTGTTATGTTCCCTCTTTTTATAAGTATGAAAGGCTGGCAAGCAGGATTTTCTTTCGCTTTAGTAAATCCTTTGTGCGTAAGAAATGTGATTTTCATTGGTGGATTACGTTTCCCAAACACTGATACTTGATTTTACCTTCTTGTTTTGTAATACATACAATAAAGTATGTAAGGCGCTTTCAAAATAACTGTTTAGAGCGCAGGAATTGATTCGTATTCATTCATATTTATGGGATCTCTAGGTATCAAGGAAATGAGGGTTACATTTAAAAGGAACTTGTATGGTGATTACATAAAGGATTCCGTATAACAGCTCAACGCCAACCGTTTAACAAATTGCCTCCGTACGGAACTCTTTTATTGTAAACTTTCACCTGCATGTGGCTTTGTTAGAAACAAACTAGTTTTTATGGGCAAGACACAATGTGAGAGTTTATAACTCTCTATCGGTTGGCTGTTAGAGGTTGGGGAAATAAACTTTTTTTAAAACTACTTAGAACATACTGTTTTCCGTTTTTCTTGCACGTGTGCATATGCATGTTCCTTTGCTGCATGTGCATATGCATGAGGGCGGGAGGGTGGGATTGCATCCTGCATCAAGCCTGGTTTTTTGTCGCGGAATTAAAACTAGATATTTTTCATAACATTTGATAACTCGTTTTATTAAAGCTGTGTCAGAAACTTAGATGAAAAACATGTTTAAATCTGGACGTAGTCGGTGTATAAAGTAGCTACTATACTTTCTAAACATAATTATTACATAATTAGGTGATTTTAAAGAATTTAAAACACAATGTCCACAACTAGCTAGCTATGTATCGGAATTTCCAGCTTTACCTTTATTCAGAATTCCTCTAAAACTAATGAAACGTGAAAACGGGTGTTCTGAAAAATTCTGAAGGTTCTTGATAAAATGGGTGGTGTAATTTTTCCACTAATATTGTAACATAATATTTATTACTTTGGCAAATGGAAATCTTAACCAAAGGCTGATATATTCACGTAATTATTATCAGATCTAGTTACACAATGTCAGTGTACAACGAGACTCGCAGGAATTATGGTGGGATTAACAATCAATTTCCCGGCTTGCTTGTGTGATCGGATTTACTACTCTATAGAGCAGGTTATATAACCTCTTTGCTTTACCAAAACTAAAAGAATTTGCAAATAAAACACAGAAAACAGAAAACCTAATGACGCGAATACAATAGTCGTGGAACGCAATTGTCCAGGTTTAAGCTGGTTTTGTTCTGTTAGTTCACGGCTTTGAATATCAGCTTCTGTTTGCTTCCACTTGATCTTACCGCTATTGTTTGTTCAGGCACCAGCTGAATATTTTATTTATCGCTCGCTTTTGCCGGTTTCGGGAATAATTAATGCGAAAAGAAAAAGGTGAGGTTCAAAATAGCATGTTTGACTTAAAATAATATACTTAACAATAATTGTAAATCCCGAACGTGACTTTCATAATTGGACCTTTCAATGTTTTTTTTTATCTTTAATGGAAAAATCATATATTTGTTTCTTAACAAACTGTTTTTAGTTTTTCTTTATTGCTCTAATTAAGATGTCCGAGCCACAAACACGCCGACAGTGCCCGACGGGGCGCTGTGACGTCACTTTATCAATTTCTATACATCGATAGTACGTTCCAACTTTGAAATTAGAAGCCAGTTGACACAGTGCTAAGGAAATTCGAATTTTATCACTTTTAAATTGGTCATAATTAATTATTAAAAAAAGTTCTAATAAATAAAAAAAGATTTTTTCTCTTCCATATCTTCAAATGTCATTATTTGTGGTGAATTTATTAATTATGTAAAAATGTTTTTTTATAAATTCATTTACCTAATTATGAAGATCATAGTGACACTGTTTTGCCAAATGCCTGTAACCTTATTATGCTATCGTTGAACCAATTTCTTTCTTTTGTCTTAAATGAGGACCCTTCAGAACAAAATTCACAGCCCCCTTACAAATTAAATTGACCCTGAAATACGAGTAAGATTTTTCCACGAGCGTATTTTTCTAAGTGAAATTATTTTTTTTACTTAGTTATCCGTTTCTGATTTTTGTATTGTTGCGTGGGTGTGACAGGGGACGGGCGGCTGAGACCTTCGTCAGTAGACGCCAGGGAAGCAGGGGCTGACAAAAGTAGGGTTAAACTTATAATGGTTGATTTGTCATTGTACATCATGACGAATGGCTGGCAAGATTTTAACCCGATATTTTTAGTTATTTTTAGAAGTATTCACTATATCCCGGGCATGCGGGCGGCGAGAAAGGGCAACTCGCAGCCCGACCATGGACCATGCCCGGGTCGACGGCGCGTTGTGTTCCACGTGCGCCTCAAAGAGCGTCAGCATAATGACGGGGTCTCAAGAGGGCCAAAGCCTGCCGGGGTCGAGGGACTTATCTCATTACCGTGACCCCGGAACATAAAGGGCTATTGAAGGACACCGTGGATTTTATTCAGTACAAGTCTGACAGTCCTTCACGCCCTGCCCATGGTGGGAGGACTCATTTGATTATTTTACCACGCAAAAAAAAAGGGTACCGTTCCCACTTATATGTAAGTAGGTTTGATTTATAGCATAGTTAATTTGAAATCAACTAATTTGCAATAAAACCAGTAATATGCAGGTATATCTAGTGTCTTGAAAATGTAATTTACAAGTCAGCAACAATCGAATCACAAGAGTTATAGGCAATTTATCTCAGTGCAAACTCCATCTATTCTCACTTTAACAGTACAAATCATTATTCGTATTTATTTGAACGTTCCATTTATCTGTGCAGAGCGTTCGACGGCAAAATGGACAATTTTTGCGCACATAACATTTTCAAGTCACACTAGTCGACATTTTTACTGTAATATTCTGTTGGTGCTGAATAGGACCGGGTTTTTTTAGTGAAAACAAAACTCGTTTAAAAAAATCTTTGGAGTGTAAAAAACTGAACATTTTAGATACCTACGGAAGGCATCTAAGATGATCAGTCAACCTGCCAAACATGATGGTTTCTTAAGAAAATGTTGTCATTCGGGGTTTGGGTCTCGAGTGTGTATTTGCTATATTCAAACGGGTAAAATAAAATGGATATGTAGCTAACTGAAACATTTACGTAAACATTAACAATATGTTTATTAATTAAATCTGTATAACATTATGTGTGAGCGGAACATCGCACACTTTTGCTGATCCCATATACGGAAACTTGAATATCCCTCATTACACGTCAAAAATGTTCCCGCACGTCACAATATGACGATAACGCTAGAAAAAAACTTTATAGATGTAATAGAATATGTACAGGAAAAATGTTAAATTTTCAGTTTGTATTATGAAAAATTTAATCCGGCTGTCAGTCGGTAAACTGACAATTGAATACCCAATGAAACGTGTGGCAGGTTCACAACTACGCTTCAGTTGCGATGTGTACGTTACTTATCAATTCGTTTCAGTTTATTATCTGGTTTATATTTATTTATTTATTGGAATTACAGAGGCGTCAATTTTTTATGTATTTTATGAAATAAAGTAGGCATACAATATGGAACTACAAATATATTGTATGCCTACTTTATTGTCATACAAGTGATGCTCGTTTGCCTTGCTACACGTACTAATAGCTTGGTCTATCATATTGTTTTCTTTATCTGGGAACCTCACAGGCTTCTGAAATGGCTCTTAATTATGCACACCATATTAATAAAAAAAGAATTACAGCCGAACAGGCAGGCACAAACAGCAGGAAAAAAATACGAGGTCTTACCTAAACGTTAGTTATTCATTAGAGTGCCTATTTAAACGACATTTACTTAACATTTTATATCCAATACCTCCACATTTCTAGAACATTAAAAGAGGGTTATAGTCATCACCTTAACATTTTCTGTTTACGTGAAAACCATTATATTACTTTACCGCTTACAAAGTCCACAACAGTACATAATAAAGCAGCTGGATATGAGTATGTCTCTGTAATCCTATCGTAATCTTTTTATTATCTAAGGTTTTTTATTTTTTATCATTCATGTGCGCCGCGTCGCGTCTGCGCCGTATCTGCGCCGCCTTCTGTTTGCGTTGCGCCTAAGAGCTACGTTGGGATGTACTTCATGTATTAAAGTACGTATTAAAGTATCATCCATACTTATTTTGATTTGTATTATTTCAATGTTGAATGTACAGGCGTTTGTCTAATATACCTAGGTATAATGTCTTGTATGTTATATGTCTTGGATTTTTGGCACGCGAAGTCGTTGTTCTTACGTTATCTATATATATCTATGTCGGCAACACTGAACGCCCAATCACACACAGGTAAGTACGCGCAGGCCGGGCTTGTGCAGGCAAAACTGTGGTGGAGCTTGTGCGTGTGGTAGGCCCATTACGGTAATCCGATGAATTAATTAAATGTTTCTTTTCTCTGTAGGTACATATTTGTTTAGGGAAAAGTAGGCCCTGCTGGAGGTATAATAAAGAGGCCGAGTTTATTTACATCCTGTGGAGTTTATTCCGTCCAATGCTTTTTATTTTCACATGTCTTGATAAAAATATAGGACGAGGTCGAAAAGGAATGAAGAGATAATGTTACAGTCGAATTTTCTGTAAATGTAATTAAACTGGCACTGTTAATCATGAGTTTATCTTAGCGTAAAACTCGATAGCTAACTAAACGAAAAAATCAAACCAAATACTCATTAGTAGTTCCAAACTTCAGCCGCCAGTCAGTAGCGGTTTCCTCTCTACGTAATAAGATGAACAAGTTTCACAATTATGCTAAAAAGCTAGCACACATGGTATTCTCAGAGAGAGGAAATTCAGAAACTTTATTCCACGTTCTTCTGAAATCTTTTAATTAAGCGGTTGTCGGCGTCAGCTACCCGAATGTTCCCTTCTTGCGCCGAACTTATCGTCAATTTGTTTATTATAACGTTCTAGTATATTTGATTTTAAAATAAAGGCAATTTGATACATGTTTGGAATAACTCAAAAAAAATCCTTCGTCCTTTATCACAAAATATTATTTCGGCTAGACCTATTATGATCTCAGGAATCTTTTCTAGTACAAACGCAAAATCTCATATAAAATACTTTTTATACAAACGATTTATGTCAGGGTACGGAAACGGTTACCAATGTGTTATACATAACTTTTCCCTAAATAAATAAAATTAAGAGCTGCACACAGGATGTTGACCAACGTTATGATCAATGTTATAAATTGGTACTGTAAAGGTTACTGCACAAAATTAGCCCATGAAATTGGAAATTAATATTTGGATAAGCAATAAATTCTCAATACAAACTTGTATTTTATTTATGCATATAGTAAATGCTAATGTATCTGACTGATCCAAGACTATCGCTACATTTGTCAGCCTGTCTCTGGGGGTCGCAAGTGACGAGGGTACTTAATATAAATGTTTCTTCTTGTTCAACATGTTATACATGTCAAACACATATTAGTATAGTATTATAAGAACTCGACGTGTGTTTGAAAGTATGATCATAAATGTGATATACGCTATGAAATTAAATTAGTTAATATAGCTTGCTTTAGCACACAGTAGACAGTAGGTATACATTTGATGAAGCATTTCTGCATAAAATTCTACAATCAGAGTTATATAACTTAAACTAATTAACATTGAAGCAAAATATGGAACCATGTTTGTAACTCAATACAAAAGCTCATTAAACACATTTCTTGCAGGACGTATACCGCCGACCCATTTGAGTGTAGTGCACAATTAATGTACACACGCCAGCATAGCAACCTACCACAATCTGTCAAATTTCTTTAATAGTTTTTCAACCTTATGACAACAGTAGAGGGTTAATGTTCGATTGGTAAAATTTGACAGATTCGGGTAGGTTGACCTGCTGGCGTTTGTACATTGACCTTAATTCTATTCGAACCCCTAGCCATCGTAATGTGATAACTTAAGTACTAAAACACACTCCAACTACAACTTCAAATAAAATTATTAAGGCTACCAATTACAGAATAATGTCTAATGAATGCCTTCTAAAGTTTCGTCTCAATCCACTGATGATCACTTGTCACTGCAAGTTAGGATCACACCATTGACACTGACACTCTTGGGTGTCTACTTTCTAAGTTCGCCAACGAAAACACAGGAATGGATACAGAGCCCTTATCACGAGTTTTCACTATTTTTTCGTTACAGCGTCTTTCCAGTATTTACAACGTTTCTTGTATGGAAAAATGGAACAGCGCCTCTGGTGTACGAAGAAGGAATTTTTTCTTTGAAATTAAATGTCAAAGTGCCAGTTTACTTTACGTCACAATAGGTGAAAACTCATGATAAGGCCTAAGGGCTCTGATGTGTCGCGGGACATACGTATACCGCGACTCCGGTACGCAAAAGGGCTACCGAAGGACACCGTGGATTTTAGTCAGTACAAGTCTGACAGTCCCTCCCGCCCTGCCCGGGGCTGGGAGGACTCATTTGATAATTTTACCACGAAAAAAAAAAAGGGCTCTGATGTACGAACGTAACTAACGTCAAAATCAAATTGCGGACAGATAATACCGCTACGACTGAGGTCATATTGACGCGCGGTAGTGTCCATATCATTAAAAAAATGTAGGTAGTACCACTTTCCGCAGGTCATTGAGTGGTGGCTCGGACTAGGAGCTACGAGTATAGGTATGTGAAATCGTAATAATATTCATTCTAAACGTCTGTCACTAATGCCGAAACCACGGGTTTGATGCTTAGAGATTAGACTCCCTGACACAGGTTTATTACTTGTTTCGTAACTTGAGGCCTTATCATGAGTTTTCAGTTATTCTGCTGTAAAGTAAACTGGAACTTTGACATTGTCAATAGACAAATTTCAAGGAATAAATTAGTTCCTTCTTCGCACACCAGAGGCGCTGTTCCATTTTTGCCATACAAGAAACGCTGTAAATACTGGGAAGACGCTGTAAAGTAAACTAGTGAAAACTCGTGATAAGGTTAGGGGGGTTCGATTGTAAATCCCTTGTAAGGTAAAGTATTTTTTTCTGTATTCATTAAGCCCACATCAGTTTATGTTACTATCTGTTTTCTGCGTCCTGTACCCTTAGCACGAGTTTTCACTCTTTTACTTTACAGCGTCTTTTCAGTATTTACAGCGTCTCTTGTATGAAAAAATGGAACAGCGCCTCTGGTGTGCGAAGAAGGAACTAATTTTTTCCTTGAAAATTGTCAATTTGAAATTGTCAAAGTTCCAGTTTACTTTACGTCTCAAATACTGAAAACTCGTGCTAAGGGTACTGTAACACTGTTTATATTTAAAGACAGCAGGTTTCATAATATGGCCCGAAGGAAGAGATCAGTGACATCTTAAACAGTTCATAGGATTATTGTGGTTGAATGTTTCTGAAGTTTGCTTATCAGCTTACAGACAGACAACAAAGATAAAAGTTTTGTTTGTAAAGGATTCTCTTCAAATTGCCATGTCTTTGTTTACGGTTACCACAATTCTGATTTTGTGATGTTGGTATAAGTTTGCTGCATGAAGGTTTATTTACCTCTTTCAATTCCGTTGTCAGAATAGTCAGTGTACTCATATTTACGTTGTATTGTTACCTCACCGGTGATCAACATTTATAATATTCGCATTGAAACTTAGTCTTTTTTTTAATATGGGACAAACCCACCACACTATACCCAAACCACTGCAACACCAGCCAGAATCAACGGTGGCAACCACCAGAAAAGCGCCGAGACAATGAAGCTCGACGTGTCCCGGAGAATGAATTTACCTGTCTTGGATCCTGCACGAAATTAATCAGAAAAGAATAGTGGAGGAGTAGGAAAAATATGTTTCCACTTCCCTCCATGCAAGCAGGAGACAGAACAAAGCAAGGCCAATAGGCACAAAGGGACATTACAACTGGGAGAAGCCCAGTTGCCTTGCACCACGGGTAAAAATGACTACAAATATTAATGGGTCCTAAATTGTGAGCTGCTATATTTGATTCCAATAATAGGTATGGCAAAACTGAAACTTAGTCTTTAACCTCATCTTTCTGATCTAAATGCAACACAATATGTAAATTCAATGCACCATTAACCATAGACAAAGAGGATCTGTGTGATCCATGTATGTACAATTTGATTGCTTGTGTAATTAAAGCTTCGACATCTTTATCTTAGTTTTAAATTAGTGAATCTTTAGTGTACTGATAGTGATTTTTGTTAACCTGTTAGAACTTAACCATACAATAATTTAAACTCAAGCGGAGCCCTTCACAGATAAAGGATGATCCATAAGTGAATACTCTCTACACCCACAAAAACCTTTTCTTGTAGAGACCATTACTTTAGAAAGGGGGCAATATATTCCGCTCCATTTCGTAGTAACTATGAACGCTAAACGAATTTATATTTATAGCGACTGGCCTTTTAAGGTTCCTATTTTTATAAGAAAAAATGTAAAATTTAACTTGTTATGGGCGTCTTCTGGTACCTCAAAAAAAAACAAGAAACCTCAAAGTCATCATCACATTTTATTTAAAGATTCAGGATATAAAATAAAAAAAAAAAATGCATGAAATTGTGAAGTTATGGAGAGACGGATGACACACAGCATCCGTTGACGGAGTGTGTCCGGTCGATCAGTCAGCCGGACAACTGCAGTTGATTGGAAATACAAACATCCCGGACATACATCGACTTGAAATATGACTGTCACGTCACACTTGTCATATGAGTGATGTTCTATTGTTTTACCGGATTTTGAAAATTAATATAACATCACACCTGAACAGTACCCTTAGCACGAGTTTTCAGTATTTGAGACGTAAAGTAATTAAGTAAACTGGAACTTTGACAATTTCAAAATGACAATTTTCAAGGAAAAAAATTAGTTCCTTCTTCGCACACCAGAGGCGCTGTTCCATTTTTTCATATAAAAACGCTGTAAATACTGAAAAGACGCTGTAAAGTTAAAGAGAGAAAACTCGCGCCGCAAAAAAAAGGGTACAGTTTTCGAATTATTCACATGGAATAAATACTGAATTCAGTTCAAGCCTGTTGTATAAATAAGGTATATTGTTGCCTGCATCATTAAAAAGAATTAAAAAAACAAGACAATTCACAAGAATACCTATTCAAACTAGTTCTACTAGTAATAACTATAAACAAGTTAACATGTAGGTTATGACGTACAGGTGTTTCTCTTAAGAAAATCTTTGTGTGACTGTGCACTAAGCCTCCGTACTCATGTGATAATTCATCAACAGTTTCTAACTAAATGTCCTTTTTGAATACTTTGATCACATCTGAATATGATAATGTGAACCCAGAATACATTAACCCTCTCTAACCACAGTATAATAGCACTTCACAGAAAATTGAATTACTTTTCAATTTTGTCTTTGAGGAACAAACCGGTTTTAATTTGATAAATTAACTAGAAAATGATGCTTTTATGTGGCACAAGAAAACATGCCAGGGTGTTGTTCGTTTCGGGGAAAATATAAATTTAAACAATTTCTTAGTGCACCGTATGATTTAAACTGTTATAGTTAATAAATAGAAATAGTATTTATAGTCATCCTTAAACAAGAGTGTTAAATTAAACGAGAGTTATAAGTGCCGTAAGTACTTAGATGCATGGGTTGCGGGACTGTCTGGGTCGCGGGACATCTCATCAGGTAACCGTGATCCTGGAACGTAAAGGGCTATTGAAGGATCAACGAAGATTTTAGTCATTACAAGTCTGACAGTGCCTCCTGCCCCGCCCTGGGTAGGAGGACTCATTTGAAGATTTTACCACGGTAAAAAAAAGTACTTCGATGCTTGAATTTTAAATAAAACGAGCTCTTCATTTTTAAAATCTACTTTTTTAGAAGCAGAAAATTAAGTAGATCTGGGCTCTTATTATAAGTTTTTACTTATTGTGACGTAAAGTAAACTGCAACTTTGACATTTAATTTCAAGGATTTAGGAGGTTAATACTGGAAAGACGCTGTAAAGTAAAATAGTGAAAACTCCTGATAAGGGCTTCAGAATACAGCGTAAGTAGCGTAAGATTTCCAATATGTTTATTATGCAAAGAGAGGAAATTGTTATCGATTTGTGTGCAATCGGATACGACGTGCTAAGAATTGCTACGACGACGTGCTACGAGCCGCTACGACGCGTCTACAGACGATGAGCTACGAACGGCTACGAGAAATATTTTGTAGTGCGAAATAAATTCTAAAGTGCGAAATAACTCAAGGAATGTGACTATTGTATATTTATGTGAGCAATAAAAATAAAAATTTTATTCAGCAGGTGTTGTTTCCACTTACGTTTTCGATATATAATTATGTTTTTCGCTGTAGGTATCGAAAATGTCCTACCGAATAAATTGCGTTTTCTTATTATATAAGCGTTTTGTCAAAGTTTTGATGCAATAACCATTAACTTTAATAACTTATTGAAAATGTAACGACTACTACTTACTTAAAGTTTAAATAAAAAAGAGTTTAGTTTAACTAATCCAACGTTACACTGAGCAAACATCAAAGTAAGTGAATTTGAAAGTTCACAATCACAAAATAAACAGTTATTGACTCAATTGTTGAGGCGACAGACAAACAGATCGCGGCACGACTTCTAATCTGAATGTCAAAGTAGTAGAATCGAGTACACTCGACTAGATGAGACTGAGATCAAGTCATGAACGATAATCTACTGAATACGAGAGTGGAATTTTAAGTCGAAAACAAAAGAAAAGAGCGTAGTAATAGGGCTATTAACTCAGTGAGGGTGGTGTTATTTGGTAGTGTTGTGTTCAGGAAGAGATAACAAGCTATGGAGAGGCTTTGTTGTGCGTGAGAGCCTTTCGATTAGCGCTCGGTATAACCAAACTATTACGGCGTAAAAGCCATTTTCTTCCATCGTTCCGGTCGCCCCAGATTTACTTTTTTGTTGGGTGCCTCATTTTATATTCATGAAGTTTCTAAGGCAACTAAGGTTATTTATTCAAAAATTTTAATGTACAAGAGCTTTATGGTCATTTATTTTCTGTAGATACTAATTAATGTAGCATTAACATACGAAGGGTTTCGTTGTCCGGAGTGAATTAGAATTTTACCTTAATTAGTAAGAGACTGTAGGCCTGAAACATTTCTGAAATTGCTAGCTTATCACGAAAGAGAATTTGATAAAAATAGATATCTACTTACACAAACTAGGTAACAAAAACATTCCTGAGAAGGTCATAGAATGTTAGTCTACTAAAGGCTGAGTAGGCGGTAAGAAAATTTTGTTACATAATATTATCTAAATGTTTGAAATTTATTGTTTGAGTATTCATTACTAAGACTTAATTTGATACTCAAACAACGAATTTTATGAACATAATGATAGGAAATTATACTTATGTTGACTGGTTGTTCAAACTAAAACCTTAAATCACATCCGCAGTGAATATAATTTCACGGACGTTGTGAAATAAGTTGTTGTGAGCTCAAACAATATGCACGCGAAACAATATTGGCGTTGAAATTGATCACATTGTTTGATTTGTGTTACATAAAGTTATTGCAGGTTTTTTACGTTCCATTCGTTTATGTTCGGGCACGCCGTGATCACGGCGGTAAGACCCCTCTTTGAGGAGTGGCTAGAGAGGCGTCATGGCATCCTCTTCTTCCTCTTGTCGCAGGTCCTCACCGAACACGGATGTTTCGGGAAATTCCTGTGTCTGCTTCTGAAGGAAGAAACGCTTGGTGTCACCACTGCGTGGATCGCCCGGGGGATATGGTGGAGCATACGGTGCAGGACTGCCAGCTTGGGCAGAGCACCGCCGTGTCCTCACGACGCGGCGACGGTGATAGGCGGCGACCTATCGCGCCCGGCATTAGTCGAGGCCATGCTGCGGGGTGAGACGGAGTGGGAAGCGGTCGCCTCCTTTGCGAAATAGTCATGCTAGCAAAGCAGGAAGCGGGAGCCAGGAAGGAGAGAACAGCGTCCACTTCACAACCCAACCGCTGCGGAAGACGACCATGGCATCTGATGTCGCGATATGATTTCCGGCCACTGTATGCGGACGGTGAGTAATAGGTGACTCGCCGACCGATCATGGACCATGACCGGGTCAACTGCGAGTTGTATTCCGCCCTTTAAAGAGCTGACAGCAAACTGACGGGGTCCCATTAGAAGGCCAAAGCCTGCTGGGGTCGCGGAACTGTCTCATCAGGTGACCGCGAGCCTGGAACGTAAAGGGCTATTGAAGGATCACCTTGGTTTTTAGTCAGTACATGTCTGACAGTCTCTCCTGTCCCACCTTGGGTGAGAGGACTATTTTGATGATTTTACCACGATTGTGTTATCGTGGTAAAATTAACGCACAGACATTAACTTAGTACTGAAACTTCTACTGAAACATCTTATTTTACAGGCGGTATTAGTAATCAAAAAGCTTTTTCTAGGAACAGTCTCTGGTTTTATCAAACAACGGATTATGTAGCACTGTCTTATATTGTGGATTGCCTCCACAAACACGCGGCTGACATGAGTCTGTCCTATTTCGCATCGTAACGTCTAGCAGTATTGTTCAAAGAAAGTAAAATGTAAATATTTTCTCTATATTATGTTCATACTAGAAAACCTTCAGAAGCATAATATGTTCATACAATTTCCCTCTGTCCCTGACCTAAAAACCACTGTAACTATTGATTAAATTATTAGATTGAGGAATCAAGGCTACCTCGTGAAACGGAAGAGATCAGTGACATCTTATACAGTTGATAGGATTATGTGGTTGAATGTTTCTGAAGTTTGCTTATCAGCTTACAGACGGAACAAAGACAAAAGTTTTGTTTGTTAAGGATTGATTTTAAATCGGTGTGCCGTTGTTTTCGTTTACGATATTATTGTTATTAATGACATGATATTCTGAGTATTCTGGATTGAGATATATTACTTTAACTGCATTGCTAGTCAGTGTAACGATAGCACAATTTGCATTCAAACATAGATCTGAATTCCTGACGTTTAATAATCGTCCACGCTTGGAATCAATACACAATATTTGTTATAGCGTATTGAGTTCAACCATGATCTGTTTGATCTTCATTTACGACGATTGCTGGTCTAGTCAAAGCTTCATACAGCTGCAATTATGTACTGAATCTGAGTGTTCTGACAGTCCATTTCACCTGTTCGGGCCTGAGCCCGTCATGTTCTAGGCATTTGGACCAATAGAGGCCCCGTCAGTTCCGTTGGGGAGCGTGTGGTACAAACGCGCCGACGATTCGGGCCTTGTTCTTGGTCGGACGGCGAGCCGTCCGCAAGTAATAAGTGCCTACGGTGGCAATTTTCCCCGTGATGTCCGAAACTCCCTGACCACTGGGGCTGGACACTGGGGCTGACCCTACAATAATTTAAATTAAGTTTAAATTATTGTGGGGCTTTTTAGAGATAAAGCACAATCCATGTGTGAGTACTCTCTATATCCACAAAGACCTTGCTCTGGAGGGACCATTACTTAAGAAAGGGGCAATATGTGGCTACAACATTTCCCTGAGGGCACAACCGCGGATCGAATTTATATTTTTAGCTGCTGGCCTTGTAAGGCTTTTTTTTTCAGAAAATGTATGTTTATTATTTAAAAGCTAACTTTAGGTACTTACTTGTGGTATCTACTCACGATTTACGTAACTGTGCAAGTTTTTTGATAAATTATATGCAGAACACAGAGAAAACGAGATTCTAAGATAACTAAATACAGAGTGTGTTACTTGCAGTCTCGGTTTTGAAAACGAAATACTCCCTCAAATTGTGAAGTTATAGGGAGGCAGATGACACACTGCATCCGTTGACAGAGTGTGTCCGGTCGATCAGTCAGCCGGACAACTGCAGTTGATTGGAAATACAAACGTTCCGGACATATCGCGTTGATATATTGTCACGTGATCGTCAAAATGTACCCAAATAATTTATAAAATCTCAGAATGAAAATGTAATCCAGTTCAAACACAGATATACTCGCAGAGATTTGTACTGGTTTCATACCAACAGTTAGTATTTTAGTAAAGTTTGATATTTAATAAATGTACGAGTATGTATTATTACCTAAGAGATCAGTCACACTTGTACATAGCTATTAATCATGCAAATACATATATAGGTATAATCTCACGAATGTAAGTACTCTCTTAGGGCTGATTTTTTCAATAGTCTGATAACTTTTATCTGAGGAATAAAAATAGCGGTTTGACATATTTTCTATAGATAAGCTGTCCAACCGCCATTTTTATTCCTAAGATAAAAGTTATTTGACTATTGAGAAATCAGCCCTTAAAATAATACAATTTGTAGGCGTACGTACGTAGGTGATTTTTAAATATATGCTAGTTGCAAATATTTTTAATTCAAGAAAACGAAACATTGATACCATTAACAGTTCCTCCGATTAAAGCAATCCGTTTACTATGCAAAGGAAGCTCATTGCCATCGATTTGTATGCAATCGAATACGATGTGCTACGGGCCGCTACGAAATGCTAGCTTAGATTCCTGGAACAAAATGCTACAAATTACTTCCTCAATTTGCACTACTACGATACTCAATTTTAAGAGCACATGTATCCGATGCAGAGCAGTGGTGGCCCAGTGGTATCGGCCCCGACTTAAGAGTCGTAGGTCGTGGGTTCGAACCCAGCCAGGCGCATTACTTTGTGTAATTTATTTCATTACCACTGCTCTTAAAAAGGTGAAGGAAAACATCGTGAGGAAACCGGCATGTCCTAGAACCAAAAATTCGAAGACATTTGTGACATCCACCAATCCGCACTGGGCCCGCGTGGTGGATTATGGCCCACTCCCGCTGACAGAGAGGACGCCTGTGGCCCAGCAGTGGGAACATTAATAGGCTGATGATGAATGAAATGTATCCGATACATTGAGAACACGAGTTAAAATGGAAATCGAGTCCCAAACGATTACTCACGCAATAAAACGTGGAGTTTTAAGTCGAAAGCAAAATAAAGGAGTAGTAATTGGGCTATTAGCTCAGTGAGGGGCGGTGTTATGTGGTAGTGTTCTGTAAAGTAAGAGATAGCAAGCTATAGAAGGTTTTATGGTACGTGAAAGCCTTTCAATTAACCCTGGGTGTTACCGTGTGAAGTCATTTCTTTTTGACAGATTTACTTTTTTTATAGGGTTTCTTATTTTGTATTGATGAAGATGGTATGAAAAAATACAGAACTATCTTATAACTTCTAAGAGTGATATTAAGGTTCTAATTATGCTTACATTATCAAGCGATTCAATATATTAAGCAATAATTTAGACTGTAACCTTTATTAATTAGACTGAAGACTTAAAACATTTCTGAAATTACTTAGCTTATTGTGAAAGGTTATTTCATCAAAATACTTACGTAAAGTAGAATACAAAAATATTCTTCATAATCATAAGACCTCATAATATTTCAAGACCTCTTAAGACTGTGACCTACTAAACCCAAAGTTAGAAAGACCTATTTCGGGGTTTATTATTTCAAGTTTTGAATATTAATCAACTGTTATTCATTTTGTAAGTTGCTTGATAACCTAACAATTTTATCGTAAACCCTACCATAATCATTTCACAGATTCGATCCAGCTCTATCGTAAATTCAGATCCATGCAAATAGGTCAAACGAATATCAAACATTGTCTAGCCATGTCCACTGTCCGTATCACGTGACATTGTTTGGAAGCTCAATAGAACAACATGCGGGACAACGGATGTGATGACATTGAGCAAGGATTTCATTTGTGCTGCAGAAAATTATGCAGATTTGATTTCCATATCACCGATTCGTATAATGCGTGTTTAGCTGTATTAAAAATCAACATTCTACGAAGGAAACATTTGTTTAAATCATATTCTGTGGAGCCTGTAGCACAAAATTATATCTATAACCACAATATTTTACTACAGTGAGGCTGGAAGCTGATATTGCAATAAATAGTAAGTAAAAAATGTTGCGGAAATCCAATCTTTTTCTAGACAGGGTTCGTTACTTCAATGAAATAAGATTTTACTTCAGCAAGCAGTAAGAAACTTTATTCAGCTAGTTTATGCAAACACAAAACGATTTTCCTTTAAACGTAGACAGTCCCTTTTTTCTATTAATTAAGAACTACTTTAACAAGTTTTCGTAAACTAAACTTAAAAATAGACAGCTATTATATAATAGGGCAAGCAAAACAATCAGTAGAGAAAATTAAACCTTATCGGATTATCATGTAGGAGTTTTAAGACCCCCAGGGATGAATTAAATCAACTTATCGACGTGTTCTGTCTCTATAAGCTGCGTCACAAACCTCCCACAGGCACCTCTCATGACTACACTACACTATTAAAATTAATAATTGTGAAAAAATGGCGCATATTTATTTTACGCTTCTTCTAAGTCTATCATCAAGAATAACCTATATTTTCTACAATTTTCATCTACATAGTTTAACCATCTAAGTAAAAAGTTAAATACAAAAATATTATTTAGTGTCAGCCTTTTTTTTATCTTGGTAAAATCATCAAATGAGTCGTTATCTATAGGAGCAGTATTTGCCATTTTAGGAGGATTTATCCATTGATATCCATTATTTACAGGATTATCTTTAAATCCTTATTTATTAAAAATTCAATTCTCCCACCCCGGGCAGGGCGGGAGGGACTGTCAGACTTGACCCCGGCAGGCTTTGGCCCTCTAGAGAGGGGGCCCCGTCATCATGCTGACGCTCTTTGAGGCGCGCGTGGAACACAACGCGCCGTTGACCCGGGCATGGTCCATGGTTGGGCTGCGAGTTGCCCTTTACTCGCCGCCCGCATGCCCGATTTAGTGTCAGCCTTGGCAATGAAATGCATTAGATTGATGACTCGTAAGTTTGATGTCAATTTCAACTCTATTAGTAATACATATAAAGTTCGATATTGCATGAAAGAAAGGTTGTATATTGCATACATAAGGTGATGTTTACTGAATGCTGCCAAAAAGCGTTTTATTCACTGACTGTGGCGAGAGCTCGTGCCTTATCCTCTGAATATTTATCTGGCACTCGGAATCGTAAATTGAAAGCTCTAAAATGGCCTGAAAAAAAGTTTCAGGCGATTTTACAGCTTTCAAAAACTAGTGTGTTTCGAGTGGAGCTTTTATTCAGAGTTAAAGGATGAAACAAAGAGTTTTTTTTGGTTTCTAAGCATGTAGGTATCATTTAAAATCTTTTCACGAGCGACATAATCAATTTAAAAGATTTCTTATAGATTTCCTTAACTATGCATGCATATGCATGGATGTCATGGTAGTAATAAGTTATGCATATATATCTTGAGCATTTTCCTTTCCGGATATCAAATTTTGTATTTGATTTTATATAACATCTGTGTCGGTCCCATGTCCTATAAACGTAATACATGTATCTCATTCTGTAGGGACAAATTCATTTTGAGGATATGGTGGAACCGCAAATGTTAATACTTGGAGAAAGTTTTCTGCTCAAAAAGCTTTCCTCTGAGACACATAAATTGTTATGCTTGTTGCTAAAAACTCGCACTCATTTATGTATTGGTAGTTAAGTACTTACTATAGCAACACATTTCATAAACAAAACTCATGATACCACTTCTGTTAATTAATACTCTATTGGTCTCTATTTTGAAAAGGGTTTAGACAATGTGCGTGTGAAGATGGATCTGTGTTTAGTGAGGATACATGGAGGTTTATACGATGAGGATTCTAAATGGAAGGAATTATGGAGTATCTTAGATCTAAGGAGGTAATATGGTAGAATAATGGTTTTATTATTAGGAATCAATATCATAACAATCACTTTAAAATTGGTGTTGAAATAACCGATAACCTAAAAAAAACAAATTCTAACAGTATCTACAACTTCGCATAAAATATAGTATGCATAATTATTACTAAACTAGAATAAAAAAACCGGCCAAGTGCGAGTTGGACTCGCCCATGAAGGGTTCCGTAGCAGCAAGCATAAATTAGAGATATAATTATATTGAGATTAGTAAGTAATATACACAAACAATAAAAATAACTTTGTTTTTCATAGTATTTGTATGAATGGCAAAGTTATATTTGCGGTTTTTGAAAATGTACTATATCTCAAAAACTGCTAACTGTATCTCATCCAAACCAATTTTCGTTGGTAGTTTTGGTTGAGGTCTACATTACATATTTTTTTTAGTTTTATCATTCTCTTATTTTAGAAGTTACGGGGGGGGGGACACACACTTTTTACCACTTTGGAAGTGTCTCTCGCGCAAACTGTTCAGTTTAGAAAAAAATGATGTTAGTAACCTCAGTATCATTTTTAAAGACCTATTCATAGATACCCCACACGTATGGGTTTGGTGAAAATTTTTTTTTTGATTTTTAATTCTAAGTATGGGGGGCACCCCCAAAATTTGTTTTGTTTTGATTTTTGTGTGAAAATCCTAATGCGGTTCACATAATACATCTTTCTACCAAGTTTCAACAGGATAGCTCTTATACTTTCGACAAAAAGTGGCTGTGACATACACGGACAGACAGACAGACAGACATGACGAATCTATAAGGGTTCCGTTTTTGCCATTTGGCTACGGAACCCTAAAAATGATATTAGTAACCTCAATATCATTTTTAAAGACCTAAGTAAGGGGAAGTCTAAGTATGGGGAACCCCCACTATTTGTTTTATTTTTGTGCGAAAATCCTAATGCGGTTCACATAATACGGACGGATAGACAGACAGACACGACGACTCTATAAGGGTTTCGTTTTTTGCCATTTGGCTACGGTACCCTAAAAAACAAAGAAAACAGTGTCACACGAGAGAATAAAGACGCTCGTTTCACTGGCTTCCGGTGAGAATTGGAAACAAATGGAGAACATTGTGAAAGAGGCACAACACCGCACCGCTCTGATCGATGATTAACCCTTTTTTTTGATGATGTCTTCAGTGCCTTCGTGCCAAACAGCAACTTGATGTTTTTTTTTTACTAAAATCAGTCAAGTTTTTTCATTTAAGGCGCTCCCTCACCGCGGCCTGTAATGTAACGTTACAGATTCGAGCATTGCATCGGTGATGGAGAACAATCGAGCATTACAATGCGCTCCTTGTATCAAATCTAATGCTCGTCAGTCAGGGAGGTAGTATTGTAATGTAATGCTCAAAGTCGAATGTATAATGTTACATTACACGCGAATGCTCCCGGAGGGAGCGCCTCTACGTCTACTAAGTCCATCTACATTTATTTATAAACTCGTAAGTACCTTTAAAAACTAAAAATAAAACTAAAATATTTACAAAAATAACTAAATTAAAACTAAAATTAAAAATTTACATGGCATCAAAAAATTCATCCACATCGCTGTCAATGGGGAAAGTGCCCAGAACGCTGGCAGCATTGCCACGTTGAATGGCAATGCTGATCCTTTGACCGAGAAATAGGCCAGCCCTCTGGTCACAAGAGGCGTCGACTATACGCTTGGCGATGTCTTTGAAGACTCGGTGGGCACTCGGACCCCATGGCCCTAGTGTTTCAACCCCAAACGGCTCAAACACATAGCTAGAAGTCAAGCCATTGTATTTGCGCCGTTTGAGGTTTTCGGCACTTGCAGCAGCCGCACCAGCACAGCATGTAGTACCAGGAAGATGGGATGGCGCAAGGGTGTCGACACATGTTGCATCCCACACCAAAGGTCTACCCAACTTCCAAGGCATTATAGTCATCCCATCTGGTCTCTTCCCATCGTCGCGTGCCAAGCCACTGGGTTCTAAAACGGCTGGCACCCCGGCGGTGACAAGAGCACGACGGATAATGTCATTTATACTAGCGTGCCGTGCTAGCCGACCTGCACTCTTGCTGCAGGAAAGGCCATGGTGCCCGAGGCAGTCGACGCCTTCGCCACACTGACAACGATGTGGAGCCCCGCAAGGAGCGCCCAGACGCAGGCATGTAGCGATCCGGAAGGTTTCGTCACTCAGCATGGTACCTATGTTGGGTGACGGTAGTGCCTGAAGCCATAGACCCGACTCCCACTCGCCCACAGCCAGCAGGCGGGCACGCTCTACAGAATTGGTTGACGTATTAATAAGATTATACCGTACCAACCTGCAGAGCGGCTCATCCCACTGCCTCTGGGAAGATGGGTTCACGGGTCGATCTGAATCCGGGCAAGTCATTTTCCAGGCGTTCTCCGCATCTGTCAAGCACGGCACTTCGGAGTCAACCAGGGAGAGACTTAAAATCTTCCTGGTTAAGGTTTCAGTGCTGTGGACAGAGGACAGGAACGCCGGTAAACTCACACTAGAAATTTTGCGGACGCCGAGTCCCCCAAATCGGATAGGGAGGGTGGCTTGCAGCCACGCTCGGTCGTCCAGGGCCACATTAAGGATGGATGTTAAAGTTTCACGAACAATTTGGTCAATTTTGTCCAAAATATGTGTGTGCTTCCACAGAGGAGAACACCGGAGAAAGTACATAAAATTTGGACCAAAACAACAGTACCTAATAATGGTGAAAGCCGAATGTAAATTAATTTGTGAAAGTCGATCTGAAATGTCGTTAAAATGATTAATTTTTTCGTCGATGAATGAAGAAAAACTATCTTCAAAAATAGGGGAACCTAGGAGGTGAAGAGAATTTTTGTCTAAAATTTTGATCTGGGGAGCTATTGCATTAAATTTATCAAGAGTAGATTGTCTGTCAGTCGTGTCAGAAAGAAAAATTTCACATTTGGAAGGGTTAAGATCTAGACCGACGGATTTAAATTCTTGTTTGAGAAATATGAGATCATTGATAACGGTGTCTACATCACCTCCTAGAGTTCCGTCATCTAAATACCAAACATTAAATTTAGAATTTAGTTTTTGGATGATGGGATGTATGGCTAGACTGAAAATGACAGGCCCGAGAGGGTCACCTTGTTGGCATCCAACTGCTGACTCCAAAACATTATTTTTATATAATAATTTAGAAGGGTGCCGGTAGCACTGCCACAAAAAACCGAAAATCTCAGGTAATTCCTTTTTTGCCTCAGCCAACAAAGTGTCCCTGTTAACAGAGTTAAATGCGTTCTTAACGTCAACCTTGAGGATGACATCACCTTTACCAGAATTTAAAAAAGAGGATAGGGCATGTACGGCAGCCTCACAGCCCCCTCTGGAGCCAAAGCCAAGTTGTATGGGCTGGAACTTTTTTGCAAGCGGATCGCTGTAAAGCTTGCAGCATATTTTGGCTGCCATACGCCTGTAGGTGCACCCGACGGCGATGGGACGAATACCGCCGTCTTTCTTGCGTAGGGCACATAAGTTGGCCCCGTACAAGACATCGACGACGGCATCGTTCACGCCGCCGGAGAGCATTAGGTTGACCAGAGCCGCAAGCTCCTTCAGAAGCGATTCGCCAGCATCCCCGGCGCCTGAACTCAACAAATCTTTCAGATGTTGTGGAGTCAGGCCGTCGAGGCCGCCGGCGGAACCACTTCGGAAAGAGCTCACGGCTGCGATCAACTGTGGGGCTGTAATTTTGATTCGGTTGTCCTGAACAAGGGGATCCGGGTTAACAGGCGGGTCTGGGAAGGTGAGGCCATCCGCAGGCGCTGGATGTTTACTCTCCAGGGCTGAAAGAGTCTCTGGAGAGTATGGCGCCACCACATCACTGCTGAACAGTAGTCTGGCAGCCCCCCTAATATCACCCTCACCTAATTTAGATTCCACATGTGCACAAATGCCTTTCTGTATAAAATTATTGAATGTAGGTAATTTAGAATCTAAAACATAGGCCGAATTGTTGCAGTTTTCTTTAATTTGGTTAGTCAGAGACTTTTTTGTTGCCAAATTTTTTTGCACATGCAGAATCCTGTAAGGGAAGGTGAGTAATTGCTCCCAGGCATGTTCTGAGTTCTCTTGGGTCGCGAAACGGACACATTGTGCTAAACTCAGCGCAACAGACCGTCTCGCGCCTCGCGGAACTCTCTTTATAATAGGAGTGGAATTTTTGAATTTTGATAAGGTTTTCCACAATAGTTGATCAGAAGGTGTTGATGTCGGGGTTGTGGCTGGGGGGTCCAAAGGTACACTATGGGGTTTGTGGACCTTGCCATAGTGTATCCTTAGGCCCCGCTCGCCCTTAAAGTAACGAGGCTGGGAGCAATGTGGGCATCTTACCAGATGCACATCCAGTGATGTAGCAGGTTGACTGACACCACCCAAACCGGCATCGCTACATCCGGCACTGAACATAAAATTATTCTACTTACCAACTATATATACACACACTAAAATGCTGTAAAAAAAACACTTAAAAAACACACTATTTACACTAGGTTTAGAAAAAATGTCAAAAAAAATAACTGTCGCCTAGCAGCGATGGTTGGCGATGGTGACAGCCAGCGTCTCGCTGGCGGCCTGGAGCGCCGCTGCCGCCGCCACACAAACCGCGCTGGCAGCTCTTACGTTATGACACGCGATGCGTCGTCGGGCAGCGCGTCTGGAGGCGCGTGTTGTGGACCGCCAATAGTCTGCTTCGTATCAAATTTTCAATGATTTTGTTGTTGTATTTCTTTATTTTTCTGTATGCTACGAGTATCCAGTAAACAGTGATGAAGGTCCGTTAACCGGTTCAACAGAATGATCCCCCACGATCTTCAATGATGAGAAGATGCTCACGCTTGGAGATTAGGTGAAGATCTTGAATAAGAAGACAGTACTTCTCGATACGGTTTGCATTATTTAGTATAATTGACTTTTTTGTAGACAAATTCGACATGACGACATTTTGACTCTCATTTACTCGTATTTTTTCTACGTCTTAAATAATGTTCAAAACAAAATATTCCTATTGAGGTCTTCAAGAATACTACTAAATGTAGGTGGTCTTTAAGAAAAAACAATCCCGTCCGCCATATAAATGCAAGAAGAAAAAAAATATTTATTTTACATTTTAATGGCATGATCAAAGGACGAAAATGTCATTTTCCCATGAGTATTGTCTATGTCTATGTCACCCATAAACATGAATATTACAACCTCATTTGAGTTTTAAAACAGAGATAGCAGTAAGATCTGATTTTCATGGCCATCTCGGAGTGGATTTGCGTGCCTAATCAACCACAAAAAAAAACTTCAAACTAAATGAAATATAACTTGTCTATTTTAGTTTTATTTCATTAATCTAATTCTTATTTTATTATATAAAAGTTAAGTAAAAAAGGGCCACTTTTGTGCTAATTAGATTTTTCACTTCAGTAGCTCAAACATGTAGGTTTTGCTGCCTGAAATCAGTGAGCAAAATGCGATTTTGCTCACTCAAATTCACCCCATTCCTTTTTCCGCAAGGATAGCAGAACAATTAAATAATAAAATCCAGGACAAAACTACCCAAAACGAGGACACAATGTGGAATCTGAACAGAAAGTACTAGAAGAACAGGATCAAAACTTTTTTTCGTGGGTAATTATTGTTTTTGAACTTACAACAACTCGTTAATAGTATTGTGACTAAACAATGCTCATGTTCCAATGAATTCTGGATGTTTTCGGTCTAAGTTTGTCATATTACTAATTCTGTAACGAAAACCTGTGTTTCTGTACAGAACAAATCGTGACCAAACTAGCAAGAAAGAAAATAAGATAAGCCACACACACCGAGTTACATAAAAGCTAAAATAATGTTATCTTGAAGTGAGTGTGTTCAGTTTGTCGGTGTAATTTATTTAGGCGTGGTAGATAACTCTTCTCAGACCGTTTACGGTCACCAGACAAAATGTTATGAGGGTTTTATGATTCTAAAACTGAGTTTATTACTCAGAGACGCTTTATAACACAAAAGAAGACTTTTTCTACCGACTGTTACATTCTTCCGAGTGAACTTAAACGCAGCGATGTGGAGAGACAATAGCGCTATATTTCGCAGAGTCTTCTTAGTAAAACGAGTTAACTAAAGACAAAAGCAAGCGTTTTATATAGAATTTATATTTACTTTTTGCTGTCGAATTCTTGAAAAATCTTTTTTTATTTTACTGACAGCCTTGGTTGAGTTTTGGATTTCTGATTTTATTACAACTTTACAACAACTCTTGAGTGAAAACAAACCTTCCGTCCGACATCAGCTTTACTGGAATGACATCCATCGAATCGCTTAGCTGTGGCAAGCTTGACGATCGAGCCATAGCGCGACGGGACTCCGAAATCAGAAGATCAGAGGCTGACGGTAAATTTAAAAATGACAATTCAATACAATAAACAACGATATTCTCAAACGTTACTACATTAAACGGGCAAAATTATTTTTTTTAATTATTAATGTTCCGGTAAAGGAATGAGATTAGCAGAGCCTCCCCATTTGGCAGTCCCGCTTGAACTATTTATCAAAGCAGGCCGCGCAGTAACCATAGGGATCGTAGAAAAATAGGAGATGCAGAAAAAAAAACATGCGAACATGCCCATTTCAAGAGACACCCAATAGTAGATTATTAACCAAGGGGATAAAGCAGTGTCTTCTGTAGCGGGTGACGATTTAAATCGCGAGCGTAACGAAGGACTCGAGGTTTACTCCCGAGCGCAGCGAGGGTGTTTAAAACTTAAATCACGAGCGAAGCGAGGGATTTAAGACGAGTCCTCAGTGTAGCGAGGGATTTAAGTTCACCCAAGACTAAGACAGCTTTATCACCGAGGAAAATACTCTACTTTTCGTACCATTTACGAAAAAATGAACACAATAATAATATTGAAATAAGCATTTAGTAAAAATAATGAAGATTAAAATAAATTAAAATAAACTTAACGTTTATGTATTTGAAGAAAACAAAAACACGGCAAATTCTTAGACTAATATTTTTTGGTCGGAATAGCAAAGGCATCAAGCTCATACGGCCTCGTCGGTTTTCGTAATTTTATTTAATAATCATAACTGCATAATAAATGCGTATTCCTTTTTCAAAAAGATGTATGTGAAGATGTGTTTATATACAAACTCAATGGTGTAAACACAGATGTAGTTCAGTATAAAGTATTCCAAATTTAAATCACATTCTCCCCCTAGAGGATGAATGAAATTTAGTACAATTTTCTTTCCCTGTTTTTAACAGATTAATAATGACTATTGTTATGTTCGCTTTTTGTGGCATAGAATGTCACTTTTTTGAGCAAGTGGTACGAAAATATACTTTTAATACGCTCAATAATTATAGTTTTACGAAAGAAAGTATATAATGGTGTTAAAAGGAAAAGGAGAGTAAACAATCTAATTACTATACCTCGGTATTAGTAATAAGATTGTTTATATTTACCGAGTTGGTTGAGGATAAAATACACTCAGGTCTCTCACACGCACGTGTCTGTACGATGGACGTAACTAACAACATAACTCTTTAATGGAGGCTCTTAAGACAATAATGTTGGAAATGCAGATTAAAATTGAGGTATTTTTAAGTGAATGTAAGAAATAAAGTTTAGAGTTCATTTTCTAGCATTTTCAGTTTTTTTAAAGCTTTCCCAAAAATTAACACGTTTGCACTCCTCCGCTGTAGGAGTCTCAACAATTAATCAAACGCGAGTTTCATTTTTATTGCCCTGAAGTGCCGGCATCGAGGACACGTCCGGAATAAATGTTGAATTTATTCAAGAGGGAGACACTGCAGCCAGAAATTTTGAAATACCTACTTTGCTTAAATACGTGTACAACATTATTTTTAGTATATGCTAAACCTGAATATAGTTTGTTCAGAATCAGTAACTTATTCGATTCCAATAATTTTTACACCATGTTAATTTTTTTTTTCAAAAATATTTTAATTAAATTTTATTACCAGTTAATTAAAATACAATCACCGTACGGTTAGGTACCTATTGCCAAACTATTATCACGAGTGTATAAGGGTGTATCGGGTTTCGCATAAACAAAAAATAATGTTGTATATTGCCTGTACATTTTTAAATTAAAAAAAAATGTTCTATTCTTAATCTACCAGTATGTAAAGGAAAGAAAATTAAGTACCCAGACCAATTTATTTATAACTTCGTCACCTGCTCTAAGACAATACATGAACTTTACCTTATTTCGTATTTCCATAAACTCGTACAAAGAGGGTGTTCAACCTGAATTATAATAATGCTAATTACTTTCACGTTCACAACTCATTACGGCACATTTTCGTGTATTTATGCGAAATTTTCTCGTGTATATTTCAAATTACTTCAATTTATTTTCTTCATAATATGATTAACGTTAATTTTCTTTAACTAACAAATAGGAATCTCAAGACGAAATTAAATAAGTACCAAAGTGTAGATACCAGACGATGGAACTAGTTTTAATATTTCGTTATCAAGCCAGTTTTTTTAAATGCCTTAAATAATTATATTTAACATAAAATTTAAATACTGGTACCGTTAAAAACATTTTATTTCGTGTAAAAATTGTGATTTGATAAAAAAAAATACTGTTAAAAATATTTCAGAAAAAAATACCTTGGACCAGGACCACAAACACAAAGCTGAACGCGAAATTTGTTACTACAATAGACTTTCAGCACACAATATAAAACGGTTAAAGAGCGTAGTATCGGCGAGTAAGTTATGACATCGTAAATTATTCTGATGTCAACGTTGTCCGAGCATACCGTCAGCATAATTCTAGCATTGTAGGTTAGATGGTATGAGGAAGATTAGAAGCGAGAACTTGATGAATAGCCTGCACTAAACTGGAAAACAAATGATGAGGTGGTGATGAGAAAGCTTATATTTTGTTATATATGTCGAACAGAAGAATATAATTATTATTTGTAAACAATAAAGAAAATGATTTCCATGTTTTCTTCTGAATTTAATATTATCTCTCCAATTTTGTAAAATTTTATAGAGATAGGTACTGAGATGCTCGAATGCCATAAAACTGGAAAAACCGGGAAAAAACCAGGCATTGCTTTTATTTTGAAACTTGATTATATCAAAGATATGCAATAGTTCGTTCCTTTATCATTACAATGAATGTGACATTACCAAATAGTTCTATAATATTTGTAAAATATCATAATGTTTCGCGTAAAACTTTGTGTACAGTGAAGCGAAAAGTTTTGATTCACAGATCCCTCATAAGCATAGTTAGTTAACCTTCTATTGAAAAGACAGTTCAACAGTATTCTACATTTCACACAAAATGTCGTGTGCAAAATACGACAGGTAACTAAATATGGCTGAAACATTTTCACATTGCGAAAATCGTGAAAGGATGTGGAACAATACGCGTTGTATTATAGTGCGGTGAGCACAATGGCGGCCGGCAGTGAGTATCGGAAGTGAGGCTGCAGTGCAGCCGTGCCGCGTGTGAAGGATGTGAGTAGGTACATAGGTGAGCACGAACTATCTCTATATTTTTACGTTATTCTTCTATAACGAAACCACATCAAATCTCTCAAAAATATTTGTTAAAACTAACTTTAGTTAAATATGTACTGGTGATCTATCATGACGTTTTTAAGCGTGAGTGGTTACGCTCAAGGAACGAGATGGCGCTAGACGAATTGTATTGCTCTGTCTCTTTCTCACAGCCTAAAGACTCACGCTTTCAGACGTCATGGTAGTCAAAATACACATTTTCAATTAATAAAATAAATTACTAAAATATTTCTTAATTTTTGATTATTTATTAAATTGTTGACTTGGCACACATCAGACTCATGCTACACTCATGCAAAGTCGATTAATTCGGCGTCCTGACCTACCGCATGACACAGGTCCTCACCGGACACGGAAGTTCGGGAGGTACCTGTGTCTAAGGAGAAAGGAGGAAACGCCTGGGTGTCACCACTGCGAAGATCGCCCGGAGGACACAGTAGAGCATACGGTGCAAGACTGCCCCGCTTGGGCAGAGCACCACGTGTCCTCACGGCGGCGATAGGCGGAGACCTCTCGCGCCCGACATTGGTCGCGGCCATGCTGCGGGGCGAGACGGAGTGGGAAGCGGTCGCCTCCTTCTGCGAAGCAGTCATGCTCGCGAAGGAGGAGGCGGGCCGCGTGAGAGAGAGGACAGTGTCCTCCCTCCGCCCCACCTGCAGTGGTGGACGCCCACGGCGACGGACGTCGCAAGACGATCTCCGGCCACCGTAGGCGCGGGCATGCGGGCGGCGAGTAAAGGGCAACTCGCTGCCTGACCATGGACCATGCCCGGGTCGACGGCGCGTTGTGTTCCACGCGCGCCTCAAAGAGCGTCAGCATAATGACGGGGCCCCCTCTCTAGAGGGCCAAAGCCTGCCGGGGACGCGGGACTTTTCTCATTACCGTGACCCCGGAACATAAAGGGCTATTGAAGGACACCTTGGATTTTAGTCAGTACAAGTCTGACAGTCCCTCCCGCCCTGCCCGGGGTGGGAGGACTCATTTGATGATTTTACCACGATAAAAAAAAAAGTCGATTAATTCTCAATGACTTATTTTTAAAGAAAATAATAAATCTTAAGTTATAAAACAAACATCTCCTATTATTGTTCTACAAAAAAGATAGGTACCTTCTTTTTTTTAAATAACATCGAATCATAATCAAAGTTGTTCAAAAAGCCAGCTGGTAATGTTTATCTTTGTCCTCTTTCACAGCTGTTACACGGATATTTAACTAAAATATTCAGTTTGAGTAATAAAAACGTAAATGGTACTGCCTGAATAAAAATAAAAAAGATTATTACTAATCTCATTTCTCAAAACGATTTTTTTCTGAAAATAAAAGCGTGGCTAACTGAAGCGATTCAGTGTACGTTACAGGCGTGACGTCACATGATGTATGACGTCATACAGATGTCAGCTCCACGCCGGTTATTACGAGCGTTTTCATTTCAAATAAAAACTTAGCGACGAAATGGTCGAAAATCCCCTTTTACATAAAAATTACTTTGACGTAAACTGTAGACACAACCAAGAAAAAATAGAATGTAATGGAAAAGCTTTACGTATAGTATTTCCAGGAACATTAAAATGTGTCCGCACATAATTCATGTTTTTATCTAAACTCGCCAGTTCTACTCGTTCCATTAATTCGTTATAATGATTTATTGCAAATGGTGTTTTTACGATGCAATTCATTTATTCGTATTATTTATTGCATCTTTTCCATAATGGGAATTACAACAATAACATATAAAAACTTCAGTCTGTTGGCTGTTAACGTATTTAGGTTTAAATGTTTGGGAAAGCACACACGATACAGGAGAAATTCGTAACGTTTATTAAAAAAAAAGGGAAATCAAAGAAGTACAACATCTCTCTTATGTTACCTAGGTTTACGTCAATTTATACCGAAATGCGATGTTGCGCGCATTTCAATAGAGTGACTCAAAATCTAACTTTATTTACCATACATAAAGACACACATTTCCAGTATTGTCAGGTCACGTCGCGAAGCGTCTCGTTGTGAATTGAGCCTTTCACGTATATCCCACTCATGCCAATTTCTATATGCACTCTGCTAATTCCAAAATGCAAAAAGCTGTGAACATTCCATTCGTATTTATGTCACAGTGACAGGCAACAGTTGATCCCTTTGAAACATGAGTGCTTTTAATCATTCTCGTCGAATTGGATGTCCAGCGCGGTCCATACCGGACCGCGCTGGACATCCAAGTGAGTGAAAAATTGACATCATTAACCATACATCCAGTTATTAGGTAAGAACAATATAATTTGGATTCTGATTTACAAGAGCTCGATGTACTCTGGTCACAAGACCAAAACTTATTGAAAATTATCCTAGTATTTCATAAACACTTTTTGTTGTTATAAGTATGTGAGCTAAGGCAAGCTGGCTGGCTGGACAATGGAACATATGGCAATGCATAAACTTCCTACATCAATTAATTATGTACGTGAAACTAATAAGCAACCATCATCATCAGCCTATAAATGTTCCCACTATTGGGACACAGGCCTCCTCTCTGTGAGAGGGAGTGGGCCATGATCCACCACGCGGGCCCAGTGCGTGTTGGTAGATGTCACATGTCTCCAAATTTTTGGTTCATGCCGGTTTCCTCACGATGTTTTCCTTCACCGTTTTGCGCTTTACCACGGCAGTCACCGAGTGCCACATGTTTTTTTTATTTAAGGACCGATTCTTCTGAAGGATTATAGCATCATCGAAGTGTATATTGTTGTAGTTAGTGAATTACACTAATCATGTTTGATATTACAGCGAGATTTTAGTTTTACATCATGTAATATTAATGGTATCCCTTTTATTCTCCTAAAACTGTTTGTCCGAAAATCATCATCCATAACACGTTTGCTATAAAATTCAGTAACATTAATGATCAAAAATTCTAAATACTGTTTCACATAATTATCTTCACTTCTAACGCTGTTCTGACATAATATCGAGTATCATAATAATTGAATCTCCTAATTTTGTATGAAATAAAATCATATGTCCTCAGTATTGTATTACATAATTGTGTATTATTCCGAATGTTCATTTAGGTAAAGTAAAATTGATATTTCGATTCGTGACCAAATGTTTACGCTTTGTGTCAAGATAAACAAAAGTATGCTATGTTATTTAAATTAAAAAAACCGGAGAACTTGGGATCCAACAGCGAGCGAACCGAGCTCGGGACTTGGGGCACCCCGACACGGACAGTTTGTTAAACTAACTATTCGTAATATTTCATACTTTTCTTGTATCCATAGATTTTGTTCAGAACAAACATTCGTTCAGCTATCATAGTGGAAACAAGTACTAGTTTTTTTCAATAAACACTGATAAAGTTCGTGTTAGGTTACTTTAAACCTTGCACGCAGAAATAGGAGCCCCGCGGCGCGGGGCTTCATCGAGCTTCCTTGTTGGGTAGTAATCAGTAACAAAATAAACAAAATGTTGAAACGGTGATGACGACAACCCTAATTCTTTTTGATACTTTTGAAATTTTAAAAATTAATTTAGTAATTGATTTTTTGTATTTTGTAATTTATGACAAACGAATTTAGAACATAATGATAGTTTTTAGGAATTTCAATGTTATGACATGTGATATTATGTGAAATAAGTTCGGGTAAGTAATCATTCGGACATTAATGATGATTAGATCAAAAGAAATTATGGCACTTTAGATTATGGATTAAAAAGTTAGGTAACACAACACAATAGAGAACCAATATTAATGCTTCTATCGATTTTGTATCTGATGAAATTGAGTCCATCAGAGTCCATTCACTTATAATACAGTTATAGAATGTAAAAGTTTTATAAAATCCATGATATGAAACGGATTGCACTGTTAATTGTTATTGAATTCACTAGAAGTAGGTGAGTAAGTTAACCCCGTCAGACCCCGTGGACCCATAACATTTTGATATAAAGAAATATATTTGTAAAGTAGATATTTTGATATTAGACGTTATGAGAAATAAACTTTGTGGCCATTGTAGATTTGTGGATTTCCTAGGAAAGTGGATGAAATGCGAATAGGCATTTGAGGAATGGACGTTTTGGGACAGTGGGCGTTCTGGGAAGTTGCGGTCTTGAACCTAAAGGAACTGACTTAATTACAGCGTACTTACTGTTCAATAGAGGTCTGAGTAAGGAAACAACAAACATGTTATGATAGAATAGTTGAACATGATGCCTGTGATTTTTTAAATGATTAAAGGTTTCCCAAACAAATAACACTCAGAGACAAACATACGATGAACGAGAATCCAATGACTTTAAATATTGATTGGTTTCGAAACTATGTCACTGAAATACCGAGCAATAACTACGATATTGATAAAGTTATTCCATAGCCGTTACGGGAATGGAACAATTGTCATCAGATATCTATTAAAACAGTTCAAACAATAAAACACGACTGTCGATAATTCCCGAATATTTAAGATATTCTCGTCGCTACAAAAACTTGGCGACGTCATAGAAGTTCGAAATTAGGTCGCAGCCTCTTTTACTGACATATGATAACTAGCAGTTACTGGCCAGTTTGAGTTTCGGCCCATATTTTCCTTTATTGTTTCTTTTTTGTCAAGAAAATGGCACCTTATGTATTGTTTAGTACGTTTTGTTCACTTTTGACGCATAAAAATGTTCTATGTTCTATAGTTTCTTTGTAAATTGAAATACTTGTACATTGGAGTAGTCGACAACGCTAAGAGGTTTAGCACCGAGGTTTCTACGCCAAGTGACATTGTTAGACGCCCAAGTTTAGAGATTTTAGATTTACCGGAGAATTTACTTGGACATAACTAGTTCTATAACCACGCTTCAATTTAAAGCATTCTACTTGGTTTGATGCACACTAAACCTTTAAATAAAGACCAGTTTAGCAAAGAACTCGTCCATCCTTCATTTCACATTATGGAAGAGGTTATGTTACAATGTTAATAGAGGTTATCTGATCGTGTAAGCTATTGAAATCAGATGCCATTCAGTTACTTCAGTCTTAATTAGATTATCTAAATCAGGCACAAGTTCGGACATTACAAGTTTGATACATAAACACTATTTGTATAAAATAGTACTATTCATTACTGTGACGGTTGTTCGATAACATTCATGAATAGTGCGGCTGTGTAAAGCCTACCCTTTCAATAGATGTCATCAGAGCAATCGATTGTTCAGCTGGCTCAATAGACTTACTAGCACTCTCATCGTAAGTTAAGCTTTATTGGTCACACATAGAGCACGAATTTCAATGTACCAATCTACTTTATTGGCTACCGCTAGGTCGTTCTTATCCACCACAATGATGTCTTCAGTTTCAAGTATTTGCGAGCTAAACGCAACATTAACCATTTAATTTGCTTTCAACAATATGGAACTTTTGCTCTTAATTCATTTTGAGCAACTTTGAGTTATCTTATTATTTTACAACAGAACATTTATTGAGAAACTTTATCCATCTGAGCTGACACTGCAACTGACTATCTACAGTATCTACACTATCGTATCAGCACACACAATGCATTTAGTTACAAAATGTTTGACCCGAGATACTGTAAACTCCCACTGAGTGTACACATGTACACTCAGTGGGAGTTTACAGTTTTGACATTTACAAGCATTTGCTTACACCACTGGTGCATTGCAAGTGTAGCTTACATTAAAATTTGTACTGACCGTAACCAACTTATCCAAAAGCGTTTTTGAACGAATACGATTGATCTATGTATCGGAATTCAAAATATAAATCAAGTCCATATTTTATTTATAATGGACGTTCAAGAATACGAATAAACCTCAAACTCACCGGACTACAGGCTTAAGGCTTGATGTTACTGTATTACCCTTCACATAAATCACCTGTATCCTATGACGGACGACGTAATAGAGTGATGACCCGCATAACGTATTCCGGGATCCTACGCTTTCTTACATTTGTATATGACGTATAGCACTGACGTTTTCATATTTATATTTGCCCTTATCAATAATGCGGGGGCCACACACTAGCGGGAAAAGGCGTTAAGTTTTGCGATATTGGACTTTAAAAATGTTCGTTTATACAAACATTTAAAGTCCGATGTCGCATTATGTGAATTGTTTCCAGGCAATAAGTCAGCAGCAGTGGTGGCCCAGTGGTATCGGCCTCGACTTACGAGTTGTAGGTCGTGGGTTCGAACCCCGTCAGGCGCATTACTTTGTGTAATTTATTTCAACACCACTGCTCTCAAAACGGTGAAGGAAAACATCGTGAGGAAACCGGCATGTCCTAGAACCAAAAATTCTAAGACATGTGACATCTACCAACCCGCACTGGGCCCGCGTGGTAGATTACGGCCTGCTCCTTCACACAGAGAGGAGGCTTGTGTCCCAGCAGTGGGAACATTTAAAGGATGATGATGATGATGATGATGAATAAGTCACGAGATACCAATATCTGTTGACAGTAGATCGAATGTGGTTCGTTATGTCTACGTCTTATTTAGTGCGTTGTCTATTTATATCTGATATTTCAAAATATACAAGCTGTGTTTTTGTAAAATACTTATTAGGGTATGAATTTATCGAGTCCACCAGCAGGTATAGCGTATTAGATCTATATACCTAAGAGCTTTTTTTCAGAAACGAAAGATAAAATGGTTGTTTTCTCTGCCAGCTCTTCCGAAAAACGCAAATGTTGTGAACGCAATGTTTCATTTGTGACTTTGAGATTCCATTTTCCCGAGCCAAAAATAAAACCATTTCTTCAATAAAATGTGAGGAAGAATGTAATTTCCTTACTGAAAATAAAAATAACGAAATCAACAATTTATGGCTTTGCATAAAATTACTGTTCACGAGCTCGTTCTGGTATTATCATTATTTTTCTTTTCAACAAATTCCTTTGCGAGCCTTTCAAATGTAATAATAATGTCTTCATTATTTGCCACCTGAGGCCTTATCATGAGTTTTCACTTATTGTGACGTAAAGTAAACTGGAACTTTGACATTTAATTTCAATGAAAAAGTTAGTTCCTTCTTCGTACACCAGAGGCGCTATTCCATTTTTCCATACAAAAACGCTGTTAATACTGGAAAGACGCTGTAAAGTAAAATAGTGAAAACTCGTGATAAGGGCTGACAGGACGCCTCTTCACCTTGACTGTAGCCATTTTTAACCGACTTCAAAAAGGAGGAGGTTCTCAATTCGGTCGGTATGTTTTTTTTTTTTTTTTTTTTTATGTATGTACACCGATTACTCCGAGGTTTCTGGTCCGATTAGTGTAATTCTTTTTTCGTTCGATGCAGTATACTTTCCCATTGGTCCCATAAAAATTTCATCCAATTTGGTTCAGTACTTTTTATTTTGTGAGCATTTTTATTGATGGATGATGTGATGATCTTTACTTTTTTGAGTGTTTGTTACGCGAGTACTCCGCTAATTGTGGACCGATTTTCAAAATTCTTTTTTTGTTGTACGAGGAATAGTTCACTTTAGGGAACACTGCAAGTTTCATCAAAATCGGTTCAGCAGTTTTTGATAGGGAATTTTATTAGCTTATTGTGTACATGACCGATGTTAATACCGGTGCTAAGGATTACCAAATTCTAGTGCACATGTAAGAAAATGATGTATTTGACAAGAATTTTGGGTTGAATATTTAAACTAAAAAGAGTAAAATAAAAAACTTTTTAAAAAAAAAATTTAACCGCCTTCAAAAACAACCACAAAAAAGGGTAAAATAACCTACAAAATAACTTTTCTTTCGGAAGTCGGTGGCATAAAAGACAACGAAATAAAAAAATAAAGCCACCGACTTCCGAAAGAAAAGTTATTTTGTAGGTTATTTTACCCTTTTTTGTGGTTGTTTTTGAAGGCGGTTAAATTTTTTTTTTTTAAGTTTTTTTATTTCGTTACTTTGTTATGATGTCTTGCTTTTATTTGACTCAAAGGAATGAATACAGCGCAACGTTCAATTTTATCCTTTACAAAATTTGATACGAATTTACTTGGTAGTTTTACGATTTTATTTATTGAGTTATTTCAGACGGATAGACGAAAGGTAATACTGGTAGTAAGAGCCCTTTCTAATATCATCATATTGTTGTAAAGTCGTAAATTATGTTAGTATCCAACGATTATATCTGGGAATGGTAGTCTTGCGACTGATTACGTCCTGTATCATTAAATAACTATTCAGTTTTTCTGGCCAACAGAGTGATAAATAAACGCGCAATGTACTAATTAACCTCCTGGCAAAATTTCATCGTCAATGAACAAAAGCCTTTACGTTAATAAGGTCCTTCATTTAATACATTACCACATATTACGCTCGGAGTGGTAGCGGTCGAATGAAAGCCACTTTAACGGTGAGCTACACAATTTTCCGGCTGGTAGTCCTGAAAGTTTCCTTAATGTTTTCTGATATGTTTGGAATAAAAGAGACGTGAAAATCTTACAGCTATGGAAGTCCTTTTATCTCGGAATCGTTTTTTTTTCTCAGAAGTAGCTGTGATTGCTAAATACATCGAAACATCAGTAAAACGAAACTTATTTGAAAATCACACACATGGCTTTTAAGTAACGTTAACCTAGTCATTAGCAAATTTAAATTTAATTTTTTATTCAAATTATGAACTTTGAAACAAAACTTATTGGAAAAAAAGAACGCGTTTCTGAAGCTGTACAGAGACCTTGTCATGAGTTTTCACTCATTATGACGTAAAGTAAACTGGAACTTTGACATTTAATTTCAAGGAAAAAAATTTGTTCCTTCTTCATACACCAGAGGCGCTGTTCCATTTTTCCATAAAAGAAACGCTATAAATACTGGAAAGACGCTGTTAAGTAAAATAGTGAAAACTCGAGATAAGGGCTCAGACCTGTCTGCTTCTCTTTGAAGTATACGTATATTAATGTTGCATTTTGTTTTTATTAAACCAAAAATTGCAATTGAGTGTCCTAAGATTACAGAGCCCTTATCACGAGTTTTCACTAGTTTACTTTACAGCGTCTTCCCAGCATTTACAGCGTTTCTTTTATGGAATAATAAAAACTTTTTCAAAAAAGTAACCGACTTCAAAAACAACAACAAAACAAAAAATACAAAAAAGTTTTAAATAACTTTTCTTTCGGAAGTCGGTGGCAATAGTCAATGACACAACAAAACAAAGCCACCGACTTCCGAAAGAAAAGTTATTTTAAACTTTTTTGTATTTATTTTGAAGTCGGTACTTTTTTTTAAAAAAGTTTTTATTTTACCCTTTTTAGTTTATTTTTATTACATATTCAACCCAAATTCTTGTAAAATACAAAATTTGCTTACATAACTATGATGAATGCACTAATCTTGTAATCCGTCACAACATAAAAAATCCATATCTCTAAAACTACTGAACCGATTTTGATGAAACTTGCGGTGTACCCTAAGTTGAACAATACCTAGTACAACAAAAAAAGAATTACTTAAATCGAACTTATAGTTCCGGAGATATGCGTGCACAAACATAAAAACATACATACATACATACACTTATGAAATTTGGCACATTTGCTCAGACGCTGATATAGACTAACATATATGAATACTGGGCAGTTCTGATAATATTACATACATACGGGTCGAATTGATAACCTCCTTTTTTTTGAAGTCGGTAAAAATGGAACAGCGCCTCTGGTGTGCGAAGAAGGAACTAATTTTTCCTTGAAATTTTTCAATTGACAATGTCAAAGTTCGAGTTTACTTTACAGCAGAATAAATGAAAACTCATGATAAGCCTCAGTTATACCTTTTAGTTACTTTGTTGTGAAAACAGGTCATCTAGACTGTCTAGGCACTATCGTCTCCATCTTTAGTTTAGTTTCCTTGAGGCCGCGGCGACCCGAGGCCAAGATAAATGATATTGACTTCAAGTTGCCTTCTACAACATACTCCGAGAAAGTCTATTAAAACAAGCTTTGAACTGTTGGAAGTAGTTATTTTAAGAACTAAAATCTAGGTAAAACTACAGACTGGTTTCAGATACTGAGGTTTTATTGGAAACATTTTTTTAAATTAAACTAAATCTAGAAATTTAAAAATAAATAAAACTAAATATTTACAACAAAATACTAAATTTAAACTAAAACTAAAATAAAATACCTAATTACACAAAAAAAACACAAAAAGGGCATAGACACTCAGGCGTCAAAGTACTCCTCCGCATCGCTGTCATCTGGAAACGTGCCCAGAAGACTGGCAGCATTGCCACGTTGGATGGCAATGCTTATTCTTTGACCAAAGAAAGAACCAGCCCTCTGGTCACGCGAAGTGTCGATTAGTCGGCGAGAAATCTCCTTAAAAAGGGAACGCGCACTCGGACCCCATGACCCGAGTGTTTCGACCCCAAACGGCTCAAAACTGTAGCAACCATTAAGGTTACAGTATTTGCGCCGCTTGAGGTTCTCAGCAGCCGCAGCAGCGGCGCCAGCACAGCCCGCCGTGCTTGCAACGTGGGATGGCGCAAGGGTATCGACACAGGTAGCGTCCCACACCAAAGGCCTACCCACCTTCCAAGGCACTAACGTCATACCGTCTGGTCTTTTCCCATCGTCACGTATGTCATTTGGTTCTAAAACCGCTGGTACGCCGGCGGAGGCAAAAGCTCGACGAATAATGTCGTTGATGCTAGCGTGACGAGCTATGCGACCTGCGCTTCTGCTGCAGGACAGGCCATGATGCCCGAGGTTGTCGACAGCTTCACCACAGTGGCAACGATGCGGAGCAACACATGGTGCGCCTAAGCGAAGGCCTGTAGCGAGCCGAAATGAAGCATCATCCATCATGGTACCAATGGTGGATGATGGGAGTGCTTGTAGCCATAATCCCGACTCCCACTCCCCCACAGCCAGCAGACGGGCGCGCTCCGCAGTACTAGTTGACGTATTTAATAGGTTATTCCGTACAATACTGCAGAGCGGCACGTCCCACCGTCTTTGGGAGGACAGGTAGTCGGGCAAATCCGTATTGGGACAAGCCATTTTCCAAGCGTTCAACGCCTCGGTCATAAACGGTACCTCAAAATTGACCAGTGAACTAGATAAAATGTTTCTGGTTAATTTTTCGGTACCGTAGACCGAGGAGAGGAAGGCCGGTAAACTAATACTTGAAATTTTGCGGACGCCGAGACCACCCAAGCGGATAGGAAGTGTGGCTTGCTGCCACGCTCGGTCGTCCAGGGCCACATTTAGGATGGAGGTCAATGTATTTCTGATGATTTTATCTACTTTTTCTAAAAGTTGTGGGTGTTTCCAGAGGTGCGAGGAACGAAGGCTATAGGTAAATTTTGGACCAAAACAACAATATCGAATAATTGTGAAGGCCGAATGTATGTTGATTTTAAAAAGCCTTTCCGAGACATCATTAAAATTTTGAATTTTGTTCTCAATGAAGGTGGGAAATGATTCATCAAAAATTGGGGACCCCAGGAGGTGAAGAGAGCCTTTTTCTGTAATTTTGATGTTGGGTGCGATTGAATTAAATTTAGAAATGGTTGTCTGTCTGTCGGTACTTCGGGGAAGGTAAATTTCACATTTGGATAAGTTGAGCTGTAGGCCAATGGAATTAAATTTTAAATATGTTTCCAGTACCTACATACCTACAAGTAAAGAGTAACACGATTGGAATAAGAAGTTAAATCTAAAAATTGAAAACTAAAACGAGTTCAGAAATGGTCACAGTTGGTACCTGGTGCCATAAATAAATTATAGATATTCTGACAGTACAATAATAATGATTGAATATCTAATAAAGCCTCCTGCAGACACACGCGATTAATCGCGCGGGGCGACATGTCGCGGTCCATTCGCAGTATTTTTAGAGTGGAAATTAGCTTGGCTCGTTGTCGCAGCGCGATTAATCGCGTGTGTCTGCAGGAGGCTTAATACTTCATATTATTTTAACAGCAGTTCAGACAAATAACAAGTCATCACCATGTTGTAGGTTCCAATCAACATCACCTTCCTGCCCTTATCCCATTCTACTTGGGGTCGGCGCAACACGTTTATTTCTTCCATTCTCCCCTATCAGACGTCACAGTATCATTTACTCCTTTTTCATTCATAATCATTCCTTAGACAATCCATCCATCTTTTCTTTGGCCTTCCTCTTCCTCTCCATCCATCAACATTAATGAAACTTCTTATGTAAATGCAACAAATATTTAAACAGAACTTACAGACACATAAAAACTCTACGTAAAAGAACTTAACAATTTCAGTTTCTTTAATTTTCTTCTCGTTGCGTTTCTTGCATTTATGTCAAAATTGTTTTAAAATATAATTTAGTACCAATGTGCAACATACGGATAAATATAAGAAGTAGGTACTTCTGAAAGCATTACATTACGGATAAAGAGAATAGGTTTTATTTACGGAAACAGGAAGGTAGCAGCGAATAAACAGATTGTTTTGCAAAAGTAAACTTGTTGTTGTATAATGTATGTCTTGAGGCTCTGAGAGTTTTATCCCGATATAAACAATCTGCATTATCTAGGGGATTATCAAACGACTCAGCACTCGACCGGGCGACGACTGGAAGATAACAATAATTGCGAGCTTTTAGAAACTTGGTGAAATATATCTTTTTACACAACAATTTTGGTATTGTTACGTCGATCGAATTGCGAGACCTATCTTTAAGCTTCTCGAAAGTTCCACAAGGTTTTCGACAATTCTACTGAAGATTGGTCTGAAATTATCTAGAAAATTCTACCCTGTTCTAGATGTTTCGAGATGGTTCTGGAATGTTCCAGAAGGTATGGGACTATGTCGAAGTCTATGGATGTTTCCAGAACATTCGACCATCTTCTAGAAACATCTAGTGCGCCCGGCCGGGGTATAAAAAGGGCGCCGATCGGCGACCTGTGTCAGTCTGGTTTTTACTACGAGGCAACTCGAAGTGAACTGGAAGCGATCTCTAAGTGACTTTTACGTGTGTATATAAGTGTTTAAGTGTTGAGTAGTGTTAAGTGTTTGTTTTAATTAGTGATTCGTGTGTTAATAAAGTTTATTTGGTCTTAATTGGTGTTAATTAATTTATCCCGATACCCAGCTCGTAACAGTATAATACTTGTTACACTTAAAGTACTGTTAACAAATTAGACATAAAGCTATAGAAGAAATGTTAAGATTTGAGATGCTCATCCTCAATACAAGTTGTGCTACAATCTCTATCGCGCATATGACGTAGAGTTGCGGATACCAGCCCGTTATACAATACCTACAATACAATCCAATGTCTATCGTATGCTACGACGTAGCAATGGATCAGTATACATTATGACGTGTTCGTACTCGTTCAAACTGAAGTTTAGGTACAACATTAACATAAACAATTAAACACTAATACACAAGAGCATATACATAAAGGTGAGCCTATTAACTCATACAAACCCGTCGGCTCTTTACTTAATGTTTCAAATTCTCTGCCTTTAATAATGTATGTGTACTGTACCTACTGTTGTACTCCCCTGAGGATAGCTCTGTTATTAAATATTTCTACCATTTTAGTAGTATGTTGTTATGTGATACATTATTTAAGATGTTATGAGCGCTGGTAGCTAATAAAATTACCTTCCTTGCCTCGAAGTCAGGAATAAGTATACTTACATAGTTTTGATTTCGAGTTAAGCATTGGCTTTCATGTTTACTTAACATGAGCATCTCAAAGTTATAACCATGTAAGTAGTTATAAAGGCTATTCCTTGGTGTCTCTTTGATTCCCAACCTCCTCAAGTGACAAATGAGGAAAGCCACGTCAAATGAGCTCATTGAGCACGCAGGACGGTGGGACACACAGGATTGTATATTAAAATAGAATCAAGTTCCTACATTATTACCTAAACAGTTTCTTTCAGATGAAGATAAGGTCAACAGTCACCAGTACTGAAACCTTTCCAAAATTGGAATATTATGCTAAATCCTCCCTTCATATTACATAAAAAAAACGTTGAACAATATAATGAGGTCACGACGTCGCCTCGTGTCGAAACGTCAATGTCAGATCTCTGAGGTAATGAAAGCATCGACAGAATAAATGTTCCTTTAGGCACACTCAGTCCTTTATTTTGGTGTGAGTCTTTGAAAAAAATTTAACAACTACTAAAGGCCTTAATATTTAGATGTATTAGTAGCTCGTACATAATAATTTAAGAGTATACACAGCCTTTTCATTTAAATATTGCATTCACCATTATGACCCCAACGTGACTTACATAATCATCGTACCAAAAAAAATACAAGCTTCAGGAGATTCTCCTTCACCGGTACACCTATACATGTTTGATAAATTATTTGCAAGTAGTGATGGGCGGAGGATAAATACTCAGAAGATAAATACTCGAGTATTTATCCAAAACGGATAAATACTCGTTTTTTCCCGTTTTTATCGGATATTTACTCAAAATGATGGATATTTATATTTTTTGCGAAAAGAATGGTTATTTTTACAAATTCAATGACAAATATTGTTATTTGGGCTTTCCAAAAATGTCATTATTGTATTATTAGGTCTCAGAAGTCTCTCCAGTCAAGGAGAAGCAATGTGTTTCCCACTGCAGCCTAACTCGGCCTCATTTTATATGCAGTTTATCTTGTTTGCGTATCTTGAATCTGTAGATATCCTGTTTGGCTTCTGCCAAACGTGCATGTGAGTGATTTGACTGACTGGCGAGGCCCCCATGGTTGGCCAAACGCCTGTCGGGGTCGCGAGACTGTCTAAACAGGTAACAGTGACCTTGAAACGTAAATGGCTATTGAACAAACGCCGTAAATTTTAGTCAGTACAAGTCTGGACGACTCATTTGACAATTTATCCTCGTTAAAAAAAAGGGCTTTGGCGGAGGAAGCAATCGCTCGGGGTGAGGACATCTTGGCAGTGTCTCTCGTCATGACGAACGTCTTTCAGGCTTTGCCCTAGAGTTAAATTAAGGAGGCGCTCCGCTATTACGAAGTTTCGAATTCAAACCTAGATGGTGCACCGTCGCCATCGAAACCTGGCACACTGCTCGGCTTGACCGAGCGCTACGTGGTACGAGTACAATCCTCCATGGTATCGGCGTTGCCTGCTACGCCAATGACATGTTTGACTTTAAATAAATATTTTTTATTTCTTCTTAACGACGTGGGGAGGACGTACCGTAACTAGTCACTACTGGTAACTGCAAGGCAGGGGTTGAACAGTTCCTGCCATAGATCCGGCAATTAGGCCTTGAGATGACGTCAACAAAGCCAAAGTCCTATGTTAGGTAGGGTTCGAAACAAGTTTTGTTGTCATGTTCTTTAATAGGACAATAGATCAAATCTCGGAGTAAGACTCGGTGTCGAATGCGGTTAGACTCAGTAAAACTTGGTTAGACTCAGCCATACTCGGTCAGATTCGGTAAGATTCTAAGACTCGGTTAGAATCAGTCAGATTCAGTAGGACTCGGTCAGACACTTTAAGATTCAGTAAGAATCGGTCAGAGTCAATCAGACTCTGAATCAGATTTGGTCAGTCCTGGTAGGACTCGGTCAGACTTGGAATCATACTCGTTAAGACTTCGCAAGACTCGATTAGACACGGTCAGACTAGGTAAGAATCGGTCAGACTCGGTAAGACTCGGTCAGACTCGGAATCACACTCATTAAGACTCCGTAAGACACGGTCGGACCCGGTAAGACTCGATCAGACTCGATAAGACTCAGTCATACCCGGAATTAGACTTGATAAAACTCGGTCAGACTCTGAATCATACTCGTTAAGACTTCGTAACACTCGGTCAGACTCAGTAAGAATCGGTCAGACCCAGAATCACACTCATTAAGACTCCGTAAGACTCGATAAGACACGGTCGGACTCAGTAAGAATCGGTCAGACTTAGGCAGACTCGGAGTCAGACTTGGTAAGACTCGATAAAACACGGTCGGACTCGGTAAGACTCGGTCAGACTCGGTAAGACTCAGTAGGAATCGGTTAGACTCGGTCAGACTCGGAATCATACTCATTAAGACTCCGTAACACTCGGTCAGACTCAGTAAGAATCGGTCAGAATCAGTCAGACTCGAAATCATATTCGCTAAGACTCAGTAAGAATCGGTCGGACTCAGTCACACTCGGTCAGACTCGAAATCATATTCGCTACGACTCCGTAAGACTCGGTCAGACTTGGTCGGACTCGGAGTCATGCTCATTAAGTCTCCGTAAGACTCAGTAAGACTCAGTCATACTCTGAATTAGGCTCGGTCAGACTCAGACTCGGAGTCAGACTCAATCAGAATCGGAGTCATCTGACGGTTACACTCAGTTAGACTCGGTTAGATTTGATTAGACAGAGATCGGTTAGATCAGTACCCTTAGCACGAGTTTTCAGTATTTGAGACGTAAAGTAAACTGGAACTTTGGCAACTTCAAATTGACAATTTTCAAGGAAAAAATTAGTTCCTTCTTCGTACACCAGAGGCGCTGTTCCATTTTTTCATACAAGAAACGCTGTAAATACTGGAAAGACGCTGTAAAGTAAAAGAGTGAAAACTCGTGCTAAGGGTACAGGTTAGATTTGATAAAACGAATTTGGAAAAAAACGGGAATTTTTACTGCTTTTTTCAACGCTTATAGTAATAATAGTAGTTATTAAAGTGATTAAAAAGTACGTCACAAATCTATATTTACAGATTTTCATGTATTCCAATCATTTTTCTTGTAAAATAACACGATGAACAATGTAACTTACACTGTAAGTAGTATTTATCCACTGTTTTGGATAAAAACTCGAGTAAAAATGGATATTTCATCATCAGCCTATAAATGTTCCCACTGCTGGGACACGGGCCTCCTCTCTGTGAGAGGGAGTGGGCCGTAATCTACCACGCGGGCCCAGTGCGGATTGGTAGATGTCACATGTTTTCGAATTTTTGGTTCTAGGACATGCCGGTTTCCTCACGATGTTTTCCTTCACCGTTTTGAGAGCAGTGGTGTTGAAATAAATTACACAAAGTAATGCGCCTGACGGGGTTCGAACCCACGACCTACTAATCGTAAGTCGAGGCCGATACCACTGAGCCACCACTGCTCCTGAGCCACCACTGCACCATTGAGTATTTATCCATTTTGAGTATTTATCCGGATAAAAACCCATCACTAAATTTGCAAGCAAAGTCATGAATACTTCGGCTATGAACTTGAGTCTCCGAAATTCGTGTGAACTATGTTTGGACTTAACATCTACCGCATTACAGAGAACTTTAGTTGCTCTTGTTAGAAATTTGAAATATGAAATTTTAATTCAGCACAGCCGTAAACACGCCATAGCAACAAGTTTAATTATATCCTTGTGGATCGGTATTGGTAAATACCCATTGATCGTCTTCCATTATACGCGGAGCTTCGGTAATCAACAGATAGCGAGTAAATGTAAATTCCCTTTCCGAGCAACCTCTGAGTTAATTCAATAAGATTTGGGTCATCTAACTAAATTAAATACCCTTAAAACACTTCTCTCTCTGTAATTATATTTCAGTAATGCGAGTTGAACGAAAATGTCAGAGTCTTGGTTTATAAATAGAACCCCTATAAAGTTAATGGAATTCTAATAGAAAGTTTGATTTTGTTAAAGGAAAACTTGGTGAACTAATAAGCGGAATGAATTTGGTTTGAGACTAAAATGTCGCAGTGACTTTGAAACTTTGGCCGTCGTTCTTTAATATAGTTAAAACCGAGTGGCGTGTTATTTTTTTATAGGTTAATTTGTTTGCTCTTTCATGATAATATTTACGTCACAAATGGGGATAGAAATTAGCAGCTTGAATGAAATGTTCTATGCTTACGACAAACCGCCTAACGATGTCGTGTGTACTCAGCAGTAATAGTAAACCTATTAGTATAGTTATAGTTACTGTAATAACTACAACAGATACGAGACGTTGTCTCTGTTGCTGTTGTCTTGTGTATATGGTCCTGCAAATGGACTATACAATCAACGTTGCACGTTGTCGGCTTCGATATCAGAATCAGGTTTGCCTCTGTGACTCGTCTCGTACCAACTGTAAAAACAGTTAAAACATATTAAATAATTTTGTCTGTAAAAAAAGCTTAAAATATATAAATCATAGCCTAACACTAATAATAAACTCTCTAGACACTGATAATAATATTCACAAAAATGCTTCGTTATTATGTTATTTCTAATTTTGTACGGACAAAAAGTTAAACTATCCACTGAGATTTATACTATAAAAATAATAATTAAACGGACTACACTTTGCCACTGAACAATTAGGTCGGCCGACCGTCCGCACACTAAGCCTCATAATTAAAGACAGTGTTTACGCACACCACACAACTCATTGAATATTATATGCGAAGAGTGCTCAGTGAATTATTCCTCATTTACTAAGACCTGAGGCCTTACCACGAGCTCTTAACGCGATCCAGTTTAGGCTGTGGGAAAGAGACAGAGCTATACAAGTCGTCTAGCGCCATCTCTTTCCAGTCTTGACAGTGAGGCAAATATTCATACTTCAAACTACACTTCGCAAACATAAAGAACTAACCTACGATGCTAATTTGTTTTATCCTGCAAGAAGAAATAACAGAATATGTAAGGCAACTAAACACAACACTGCTTTCTTCAGGAGACACTCATGTTTCCTCGCACCGTATTTATATAACAAACTTAATTCTCTTTTAAATATTTTCCCAAAAATCTCGCATGAATGTAAATCAGTTATTCAAAGATATCTCCTGAGTTTGAATTATAATGACACAGAATCCTTATTTATAATTTATAAATAACTTTTCTGTTCTCCCTTTAATAAATAAAGAACAGTAAGCGCACTCATGCAGAACCACGCTTACATACATAATACATACTCTCATAATTGCTTATGAGAGTCGCTTATATATTTGCATATATAAGCTCAACCGAACACTCACTCAACAGACACACAACACACAACTACACACGCAACACCCACACAAACATACACACAACACACACACGTAGGTACACACGCAATCATAAATAAATTATTGTACCAACTCACTCGCCGCGGGAGGAACACCTGGAGTCCTGAAATACAGGGTTACCCTAGTTTAGGCTCCAGTCCACTCCGTGTTAATAATGGCTGTACTGTATTCTTTTTAGTGTGGAAAATAAACGAATTTTTACTTTTTACTTTTTTTCCCACAGCCTAAACTGGATCGCGTTAAGAGTTCATGGTAGGCCACCTGAGGGCAGTGTGTCGTACAAGTAAACTGGTAGTACAACGATAATTTCAACTGCTGGCGTGGGGACGACGCCAGAGAATTTCTCATGTATCGTGTGTTTACAACTTAAGTACATGAAACAAACAGCCAGACTCAGGACAATTACCTGTAGGCCAGACAAATATTTGTTCCCGCGTATTAAACTCGTCATCATACTTTTATTGTTTAAATATCAACACAACCTATTGTAACAATTAATATTCAAAAGAAAATTCTATAAAATGTTCAACACTGAGTCAACTCTATGCTCATAGAAATAGTTTCTAATTTTTCGTCTGGGATATTTGCCAAATCCCTATGTCGACTTGTTCGTAACTTCCGTTCTTCTTCACATCATAGTATAAAACAAAGTCTGTCCATATGTATTCTTAGATTTTTAAAACTACGCAACGGATTTTGATGCGGTTTTGTTTAATAGATAGTGTGATTCAAGAGGAAGGTTTATATGTTTATAACATGCATACTATAGTAGAGATTACACCCGTACGGAGCTGGGGCGGGTCGCTAGTAGGTAGACTAACGCGTGGGTGGCTGATGACGAATATTTTCATAGATACTCGTAATTCGTGGGCGTTTCTTTGACTTGCGTCTTCTTTGTTGTTGAATTGAGAACGAGGCTGCCAACTATAAGAGAAATCTTGTGCTGACATTATAATTATACATCATGTAAACATCCGATACAAGATAATATTATTAATTCTTCGAAATGAAGAAGAAGAATGAAAGCCGATTTTGTTAAAACATTCGTGAAAAAAGTTTAGCAACTACCGGCTTTTCCATCATCCAGTCCATAAAAAATATCACATGTATTGGAAAACAATAATATTCACTTTGTTAATACATTCTCTAGAATTTAGTTATGTATTATTCCAAATAATAAATGGATAAATTCAACGACGGATTTCTGAACAAAGTACTACGACCAAATACAACCTGAAGTAATCTGTGCTTGAAGTCCTTTCAACATTATCAAAGCAAAGTTTATCTTTATTATGTTCGTAACTCGGTAAAGAAGAAACATTAAATATAAGTCACATTTCATAAAGAACGTATGTCGACTGAAACTCATTCAAGTTTGGTTCACAGAATGTCGTTCGATCTTACAATCAGACCTTCATTACATTTAGACCCTGAACTAACTATTATGTGTAAACTTACACACTGAAACACACTCTAAGACGGATTGCCAAACTGTGAAACTTTACAAATTATAGTTAACTAATAATACAAGAAGATAATACCTACTACTTATCTATATATATAAAAGAACAGGGTTTTTTATTAAGACTCGACTACAGCCGAAACCGCTAAACGCAGTAACTTGAATTTTGGACAGCAGTTGCAGTCTACCGTGTAGGGAAGCAATAAGACGGGATTTTACGAAAATCCTCCTCTATCCTCCTGAAAAGGGGTGAAAACGTTTGTATGAAAAATCTTATTTTTTTGGGTTTATAAATTTGAAACTTGCCACGAATAAGAACACAAGTAAATAAAAAAGATTGGCTCTATTATTTTTTTAAAACTACCCTCCATTGGTACTCTAGGCGTTGTTAAAGTTTGTATGGGAAAATCATAACGCGTGAGTTAATTAATGTGAAAATCAGTATTTGTATACTAGATCAGAAATAATTAAACACGTGTTTTTCGAAAATCACCCCCCAAGTTAGTGAAAAGGGGCATTCAAGTTTAAAGGGGAGGATCTTTAACCGCTAAACATATAACCTGAATTTTTGTCGGTAGTTGCAATTTATTATGTAGGTGAGCACTAAGAAGGGATGGGTGAAAAGGGGTGAGAACTTTTGGATGTAAAATCTTATCCCTTAGGTTTATAAACTTGGAGCTTGGTACGAATATGAGTATAAGTAAATAAAAAAGATGAGCATTATTAGTTTTTTAAAATTACCCTCCATTGATAATCTAGACGATGTTAAAGTTTGTATGGGAAAATCATAACGCGCTAATCGATAAATTAACAGCTAACCGATAAAGAAACTCAGTTTATAGAAATTAGGTCAAAAATAATCAAACACGTGTTTTTGGGATTTTCGAAAATCACCCCCTAAGTTGGTGAAAAGGGGTATTCAAGTTTTAAGGGAAGGTTTTTACTGCTTGCTTCGATAAACTCAAAAACTGGGCATAAATTATCTTTCAATCGAATATCGCAACCCCTAGCGGGGTGAACATAGGAAAATCAGTTTGTCTACACTAACATTTTAAATAGGAAAGACTTGATTGTTTGTTTGTATTGAATAGGCTCCGAAACTACTGGACCATTTTTAGATTTTCCAAAGTATCCTATATGGAGGGTGACCGGGCATTTAAATTCACTGTGTTTGAAGATAGAAACACGCGCAGACGAAGTCGCGGGCGAAGTGCTAGTTATAGTATAGAACTTAACTCGTTTCAACAGTCTTTAATATTAGGATATTAAAATTTGACAATAAAGATGAATTGTAAAGCTGAGATGAACAATTTATAACAATAGAGAAGTAATAAATTCTTGTTGTTATGTCTGTATAAGCCAAATGTATCTTTTTTGAGCTCAACATTTAATCGTATTGCTTGAAAACGTATTGCTTACATATCCAAACAAAAATGTAAATAACAGGAAGTACTAGGTACTTTGATACTGCTAACTTCCACTTGGTTCAGGTTCACAATAATTTAAACACAAAGAAAGGTTTTTTGGGATAAAAAATGATCTATGAATGGCTACTTTCTACTTCCACAAAGACCTCTTCTGAGAAAACATTTTTTTAGAAGAAAATATCGTAACTCATTTATATTCAGCTTCAACATTTTCACAAGGGAAAATGGGAAATCATAAAACGAATTTTTACATTTTTTAAAATAGCTATTTTATACAAAATTTCTATATCAAATTTGCATAATAACGAACTTAAACATAAATTTCGTAATTTACTATAAAAAAAATAGACAAGATATCAAACTCCATTTCACGTTACACTCAGCGAACATCAAAGTGTCTTCTTCAGATCTCACAATCACGAGCCAAACAGTTGTTATGTCAAGTGTTAATTCAACAGACAAACAGATTGCGTCTCGCATTCTCTAATCTGAATGTCAAAACAGCACCATCGAGTACACTACACTAGATGAAAACTGGGATCAAGTGACAAACGATAATCTACTGAATACGGGAGGGGAATTTTAAGTCGAAAACAAGAGAAAAGAATGCAGTAATTGGTCTATTAACACAGTGAGAGACAGTATTATGGGGTAGTGTTGTATAAAGAAGGAGATAACGTGATAATTATGGGCAGCCTTCATTGTGCGACAGAGCCTTTCGATTAGCACTCGGTATAAAAAAACTACTAAGTACGGCGTAAAACCCATTTTCTTAAACCATTCAGGCCGCTCCAGATTTACATTTAGTTGAAATTCTCATTGTATATTCATGAACTAACATTGGAAACTCAGCATATTTTTAAGTAAAATTATTTTAAAAAATAAAAGTATCCTTAAGTTGTACAAATATTCTTTTGTGTAGGTAGCTTCTAGTAATGTTATTGTCAATCAGACAGGCGAAGAAAGGCGCGATGCGAAGCGTTTTCGTTTGTAATGTATTGAATTGTTTGAAGCCTGTCACATAAACTATCGGACCGCTTTCGCTTTTCTATATGACAGGATTTGGATTGCATTCGCTTCGCCTGTCTGTTTGACAATAGCTTAACAGTGGCATGTATAGACTAAACTTTTTATTGGCCCAAAAAAAATAGCTTAAATTAAATACACTGCACCAAAATATTTCAGAAATTGCTTGCTTATTGAATTAATCAAGATTTCACAGTAAACACTGAATACTATTGCCAACTGAGTAAGTTAAGTGGTCCTTTTATATTCCAATTTATACAATTCCAGCGATATTAAGGCAAAAAAGGTCCTTGACTGAGCTTTACAGCTTTTATAATTACAAGCAGTATCGGGTTGTCTAATGATATTAATTTCTAAATAGCTGAAACAAAGCTGGTGTGAGGTGACACGACAGACTTTAAATAATACTACAGTCACTCAGAACTTCAAAGCCTATTAATTTTAAACAAGTAATTGTGTCGTCTTAGGTAATTGTCGAGGAGTTCATTTGAAAGTAATTTAATTTGGACGTGTCAGGTTTTGACAAGCTAATCGTCTTGGTATATTCGTGAGGGAGTTAGTATTGTGGCAAATAAATACTGTCGTACCACAAAAACTTTTAAACGTCTGTTGAACACTTGTCTAAAAAAATGTCAGATTATGTCGTTTAAATAAGGTCCGTTTTGCAGTCACACTTTTTTTAGACAAGTGTTCAACAGATGTTTAAGTTTTTGTAGTAAGGCTGATAATGTTTATGTATTAAAAAACTTTGGGTGGTTTCGGTGTCAAGCCTAATTTTGTCGAATTTTTATTCTTTAACGAAAAGCTCTGTATAGAACAAATCATGATCAAACTAGAAAATAAAATAAGAACACAATATTTATCCGAGTTCCAATAAATAGCTTTTGTGTAATATATTAAAGTGCTAAACGACGTTTTTCTGCTGTTATATAATCTGGATGGACAACGAACGGGCGGACTGGATACATAATATTTTTAGGCCATTTACGGTCACAGGACAAATTTTGCGAGGGTTTTATGATAGTAAAACAGTGTTTATTACTCACAGACGCTTTAGACGCCACACGAAAGCAGTAAGATTAAATGACCGTTTTGGCTCGTTTAGGTTGCCCCGAGTTTTCCTGAACAGAGGACTGTAGTTCAAGGCACTTCAAGAAATTAAGCTCTTTCTAAAAACTCACTTAGACTACAATAAACCTTTATAGCTACCAACTGAAACACTTAACCGTACCCTTTTTTTCCAAGTCTACATAAACGCAGCCAGTGTCGCGTGACGTTAGTCACGTAGAGAAGTAATGTAAGTTGAGAGTTCCGTTTTTAGTAGGTACGATTGAAGTAATATAAAAAAGGAAAATGTGATTACCTCAACTTAGATTGCGTAATTAAATATCTCGGTACCCCAATAAAGACATTTCGATGATAAAGTAAAACAAAATTAGTATTCAAGAGTATTTCAAACAGACTGAGGCTTGTATAAATAGTCGTTACTAAGCCAAACATGGTCACTCACACAGTGTCAGAAGTCCGCACTTGAAGTTTGGAGTCTGCCAACGAGCTATGGAGCGAAGTATATTGGGTGTCAAACTTTCGGACCGCATCAGAAATTCCATACTTCGCTCCAAAACCCAAATAGCTGATGTTGGCTTCACAGCTGCAAGATTGAAGTGGAACTGGGATGGCCATATCTGCCGCATGCCGGAGGAGCACTGGGCTTAAATAACCACTCTATGGAGCCCAAAGGGCAGGAAACGTCAACGCAGTAGGCCCAGAAGGAGATGGCGAGATGAGCTAGACTCATTTTTAAAGGGTTGGCCTACAATCGCATTACATCGCGAGAGATGGAAGGAGGGAAAAGGGAGGACTTTGCCCTGCAGTGGGACAACGTAGGCTAATAATAATAAAAACCAGCCAAGTGCGAGTTGGACTCGCCCATGAAGGGTTCCGTAGCAGCAAGCATAGATTAGAGATATAATTATATTGAGATTAGTAAGTAATATACACAAACAATAAAAATAACTTTGTTTTTCATAGTATTTGTATGAATGGCAAAGTTATATTTGCGGTTTTTGAAAATGTACTATATCTCAAAAACTGCTAACTGTATCTCATCCAAACCAATTTTCGTTGGTAGTTTTGGTTGAGGTCTACATTATATATTTTTTTTAGTTTTATCATTCTCTTATTTTAGAAGTTACGGGGGGGGGGGACACACTTTTTACCACTTTGGAAGTGTCTCTCGCGCAAACTGTTCAGTTTAGAAAAAAATGATGTTAGTAACCTCAATATCATTTTTAAAGACCTATTCATAGATACCCCACACGTATGGGTTTGGTGAAATTTTTTTTTTTGAGTTTCACTTCTAAGTATGGGGGGCACCCCCAAAATTTGTTTTGTTTTGATTTTTGTGTGAAAATCCTAATGCGGTTCATATAATACATCTTTCTACCAAGTTTCAACAGGATAGCTCTTATACTTTCGACAAAAAGTGGCTGTGACATACACGGACAGACAGACAGACAGACATGACGAATCTATAAGGGTTCCGTTTTTGCCATTTGGCTACGGAAACCTAATAAAAGCCAAAGCCAAGCCTAAGTCAGTGCTTGGCTACGTCATATTATGTCAGAAATTTCCATGAAAGTTAATTGACATTTGACGTCCCCAAGCACTGACTTAGGCTTGGCTTTGGCTTAGTAACGACTATTTATCTAGGCCTGAGTATTTTGTTTCAAATCAACAGATCGAAATTTTTGATTAGGACGAAATCAGAAAGAAAATTCTTTCTGATTTCGTCCTAATCAAAAAGATTTTTTTTTTGGTAATTCGTTGGATTAGAATGAAGTTTTCTTTGCCAATAATTACGAACGAAGTTTTCGTTAAATAAAATATTCAGAAATACAATGGTTAATTTTAATTATTAAGTTTCGAAAGTAAGACGGCACGTATATACAGGGTGGTCCAGGCCAAATGGATATGATTTTTTTAGGTAGTCGACTAAGGGACCTATTTGTACCCGCCAGGAAAAAAATCGCTTGTCACCCGTTTACATGATATGATTTTTTTTGTAATTTTAGAAATATCACCACTTTTAATGTTTTCATGATTTTTATTTACTTTTCAAATGAAAAGTTATATTATATTTTTATTTTAGGTGCTTACTTAGACATTGCACTCTCTCAGAAAGAAAAAATTGTGTGAGAGTGTCAGAAAGAAAAAAAAGTGCATTTAATTTCATATCAATGCAAGAATAGTTACTGTCCTTGAAATCGACTGATGTTTCGTAAACACCAATAAAAAAAAAAAAATTTCCTGGCGGGTACAAATAGGTCCATAAACGGACTATCTAAAAAAAATTTACATACATGTGGCCTGGACCACCCTGTATACAATATACATAAGTACAATAATTATTATCTTGGCCCAGCATCCACACGCGTGTTTATGTTAATCCGCTTCGTTTGCCGGATGTTTTACATAATGACCAGCTCATCACCGGCGGATGTTCTGGTTCACCTTCGCCCGGGTAGCTACTACTTCATTATTTAATTTTCAACGGATATTCACTTCGTTATCTTGGAAACTCCAGTTTTTTGTTGATAAATACATCTGTACTGAGTTTTGTATTTTTTTAATACATCACATAGCGAGTGCAGCACATCTCACGCTGTATTTACATTATGATAAAGAGCCTATTCACCAGCCAGTTGTGATACACTGAGCACATGCATCATGTTGGTGACAGTCGTACTCTGCAGTATTTTAGTTATTCATATTCTCCCGATATCGGTCTATTATTTAACGCTGAACATGAATGCACCGCACCTTAATACACGAACTAACGAACCTATTTGTACAAATGTTTCAATCAATCAAGTCCACCATTGCTGTTAATACTACACATAAGACAACATAATAAATTGTACAAAATCAGAATTGCCACATAATTAAATTTCCAGAAAAGGAAGTTACGTTACGATACCAATATTATGTAAGTACGGAATAACACCTGATGGCTTTATCGAGCCTTCTGAGAGCCTTCAACCTGGTCACGCGTTGTCGTGGTCAACTTGGAAGTCGCTTAATAGACTGCGAACCCAGGTCGGCCGCAGCAAAGATAACCTCCACAGATGGGGATTCACTGACGGCTCAGACCTCAAATGTATATGCGACGTGTCCCCACAGACAATGGCTCACCTTCTCTCCTGTACCGCAAGTCCTGTCACCTGTACACTTGACGACCTTATGACTGCATCAGTGAGCGGGGTTCGCGTAGCTGAATTTTGGGCTAAACAAAATATATAAAATAATTTGCCATCGACACGCTAAGAAGAAGAAGTACGGAATAAATGTGTGATCACACAGAAACTTCAGATAGAATGTTAGGGCGTATATTTCAATAATTATCTGATGTGTGACGCATATATCGCTAAGCTTCCACTCAGGCAACTCCCTCGGGCGCCGAGATTTAATACTTTCACTAATCTAGCGATAAAAGAGAATGCAGAAGCTATAGAAGATCCTGAAAACTGAAGCATTTTTTAATGTTGCATTATATCGTAATGTAACTTTAACTTGTGTTGATTCAAGGCAATAACGATGAATAATATCGATTAAGTGAGCATCGGTAGGAGGAAACACAAACAATGTGTATTATAATGTTTTTCTGTTTTTCCTTCCTTACATTCGTGTTTTATTGAGTCAGTAAATCTTATTTAATGTTATAACTTTCAAGGGTGCGAGCAAAAAACGTATCGTTCCTGAAACAGGACTAATAAAACAGTTCTTTCCATTAAGTGCGATTGGTGCGTCAAAGTACCAACAGATATTTACACGATATTCAACCGCAATCTCATTAACGTCAATCAAGTCAAGTGATTAATTAACTAAACAGTGAATCAAATCAGAATAACCGCAGCAGCAACTGGTGTAGGTCATCTATGTAGGATATTGGTACTAGCATATAGACGCGGAATATTAAGTCTGAATAAATAATGGAGCATGATTGTGTGCGTGTGCTGCAACCGAACGCTGCGTCACATACATGCACGATGACGTGTTGCCGCTGGACTCAGTAGTACGAGTACAAGAAAAGCCTGAGGCTGCTGGTCACTGAAAGAAATGTCAAGTAGACGTGGGGGCAAGCAATCTAGCAGAAAATATTGGTCACTGATATAATTCCAGCAGACAATTCAATTGAACTCGTCCAGTTCTGTTGCCTTTTTGTAAAAGACTTTTGCCTTTTGTTCTGTATTAAAAAAATATAATTTCTATAATAACAAAGCAGACAAAGAAATTACTGATTCATTTTCTGTGTACTACAAAAGATTTTCCTGTACAGCCGAATACAAATTCATTAATTTGGTCAAGTGAAAAGCTTTTCAGGGACAAGTTACTTAGAAAACTGTTTCCTTTTGCAGATAAAGGGGGAAATGCAGTATACCTAATGTGGGAGTTTGTTGACTTGTTTTTATCACATTGGAATAACTTACTGATAGGTTAATACTTCAGCATCACAATCAGATTAAGTACTTAGGTACACACTGGATTGTAAAGTAACACAGGACATCGATAATAATAATAGCCAAACCGCAAACTGAACACAAATTATACCAGACAGTGGCACATAGTTGTCACATAGAGATAGATTTATGTAGTGGGGTACTGCAGATTATACATTATAGGGGCTTTTGCCAGCGGCTTGGCTCGCCTTTATTTAGAATTTGCCAATCAATTCGGATGGTACATTGTGGTGCCATTTATTATCATATTAACATTGTTGATATTTTTCTAGTAAACAGTATCTTATTTCGGGATAAAAGGAACTTTATGTCCATCTCTGTATAGCTAACAATGTTAAAGCAAAAAAAGAAAAGAGGTTTTGCATGAAAAGGTTATAAGCGAACTTACTTTGGCATTTGTTATATAAGTAACGACGAGTTGATGTGAATGAAACATCATAAATCAATTAAAACAGCTCCAATAATAATAAAACATGACAAGCGATTATTTTCTAAAATAGCTCAGACATTCCCATCATCCGTCAGAAAGTATTTAGAAATGTTAAAGTTCGAAATCGAGTCGCAACCTCTTTTGTATTCTAATGGTATACAGTAATACTGGCTAGTTTGGTTAGAAAAAAACTTTTTCAAAAAAAAATGTAACCGCCTTCAAAAACAACCATAAAAAAAACGGTAAAAAAAGCTACAAAATAACTTTTCTTTCGGAAGTCGGTGTCTTTGTTTTCTTTATTTCATTGTCTTTTTTTTTGCCACCGACTTCCGAAAGAAAAGTTATTTTGTAGCTTTTTTTACCGTTTTTTTTATGGTTGTTTTTGAAGGCGGTTACATTTTTTTTTGAAAAAGTTTTTATTTTACTCTTTTTAGTTTAAATATTCAATCCGAATTCTTGTCAAATACAACATGTGCACTAGAATTTTGTAATCCATAACACCGGTAATAACATCGTTCATGTACACAATAAGCTAATAAAATTCCCTATCTCAAAAACTACTGAACCGATTTTGATGAAACTTGCAATATTTCATAAGTTAAATGATACCTAGTACAACAAAAAAAGAATTACTTAAATCGGACTTGTAGTTCCAGAGATATGCGAACTCAAACTAAATCAGTCGATGCCTACTCCTTACTATTAAGGAGTTCTACCTTCCATCATCAGCTCAGCTACATGAAATTATGATTACCATACGCAAGTACTTAAATTACTTCATAAAATTTGCGAAAAACGGTGTGTCGGCCTATAAAATTCGAGGGTTGCCCTCGATTTCTCCAGGATCCAATCATCAGATCCCAATTTGGTGACTATGGGACCACCTCCGAAGGACCTCCTTTCGAACAAAAAAAGAATTTTACAAATCGGTCCACAATTGGCGGAGTAATCGCGTAACAAATATACAAAAAAAAAAAAAAAAAAAAAACATACCGTCGAATTGATAACCTCCTCCTTTTTGAAGTCGGTTAAAAATATTGGACGCCATAAAAAGTTTATTTTTATTTATTTTTCTTTTTTAAAGAAATGGCATTCTTAACATTTTACAAATAGTTGTCCAGTACGTTATGTTTACTTTTAATGCAAACAACCTTTTTTTATAGTTCCTAATTAAATAGAAGAAGTTTTAAATTGAAGTAGTCGAAGACGCTGAGGTTTAGTATATTAGTTCCAGAGTTATGTGACAATGTTAGATGTCCAAGTTTCAAAGATAAGATTTATCGGATGGACATAACCACTTCTATTGCTGCTGATGAATTTATAGCATTTAATTGGATTTGGTTTACACTACACTGAAAGATCTTTATCCTCCTCTATTTTGTTTTCCGGAAAAGGGCTTGTTACAATTTTAATGGAGATTATCTTTTAAAATCAGGCTATTCAATTAAAATTAAATTGTATTGAATTCGATATTTCAAACTATATTTTCCTTGCGATAGTTTTATTTGAAATATTAAATGACTGCCATTAATAATTAATACCGGGCGTCTGTAATAATATAATTAGGGTACTGTTACGAGCTGGGTATTGGGATAAACTAATTAACACCAATTAAAACCAAATAAACTTTATTCACACACGAATCACTAATTAAAACAAACACTTAACACTACTCAACAATTAAACACTTATAAACTCACTTAATCACACGTGAAAATCACTTAGAGATCGCTTCCAGTTCACTTCGAGTTGCCTCGATCGTAGTCAAAACCAGACTGACTCGGGCCGCCGATCGGCGCCCTTTTTATACTACCGCCGGACCCACTAGATGTTTCTAGAAGGTGGTCGAATGTTCTGGAAACATCCATAGACTTCGACATAGTCCCATACCTTCTAGAACATTCCAGACCCATCTCGAAACATCTAGAACAGGGTAGAATTTTCTAGAAACTTCCTGACCAATCTTCGGTAGAATTGTCGTGAACCTTGTGGAACTTTCGAGAAGCCTGTAGATTGGTCTCGCGATCCGATCGACGTAACAGTACGTATTTTATTTTACGTCCATTAAGAAACAGTAGCATGTTGAATACTTTGCTACTCTACAATTACACTGTCAAAGGTTTTGAAAATAAAAAAAGTACGAGGTCGAACAAAAATCAATTTCCTATAACTTACCTATTAAATCCTAGGTACCTAAGTTACAGGAAATTGATATCGTTTTTCAAATCTAGTTTTCTATCTACCTTTTTCATCTCAAGTACAGAGCATAATCCGTATCCGAACTGATTGGTTATTCTCAGCATCAATTTCTAAAATAATTCAAATTTCCTGGAACGAAAGCTGATACAAAGCTATGGTTTCCAAAATTTTTTTGACAGAAGAAAGTTACTCAATATTATAGTGAAGTTATTTCATACAATTATTCATAATAATTATTTAATTAGGACATCTCATATGATTTAAGACGCGGACTGACTACGATTTTAATCGCTTATGACCGCGTAAACTATTGTCACCACTATGGAGCGTCACTGTGTTGAAATGTGACGTAAGCTGCGAATGGGCATTTATTTTACTGCTTTTCTTTAGATTATTTAAAATATAGACATAAAATTAAATAATGGTTTGGTTAAAGTTTAAAAAAAATGGAAAACCTACTAAATTCTTAAAAAAAAACTGTTGTTATCGCTGGAAATATAGAGATCTTCGACGTCAAAGTTTATTTTTGTGCTACAACTTCCAATTTTTTATTGGGAATATCAAACTATTATTTATTATTCTGTTCGGTTTAAATTATTCTTTATACCCTTCTCTGTTCACTGTATTTTGTGCGTTACTTATTTTTATTACATTACGTCATACTCGACGTTCTAAGAAACCAATTTTTGGGAATATTGAGATAACACCGCGCCTTAAATCAAATTCGTTTCCATGTGGTATCATTTTCAATCGCGCAGAACCCGCGATGAATACTAAATACATTAAAATGTTGGTCAGCCGAAAGTAGTTCTAAACATATGAAACGTATCGTCAACTTAGCTTTTATGCAGGTACTGGAAAAGTGATTATTGTAGACTTTTATAGTAGCTGTGTACTAAAGTATTCCTTTAGGGATATTAGGAAGTTTTCCACAACTACGTGTAACGATCTTCTGCATTATTATAATTACGTAATCGTACATTTTTGTCTTGGTTTCAGATTAAGATCCTCCACCTCAAAATACCACAAAACGTTAAATAAACCAACTTATTGTCAACTTCTCAATAACGTTAGACCAACATTAATTATGGATGTCGAGGAGGGATGAGCAATGAACCAGAATATATAATATGCTCATACATACAAATAGCTTATTTTCAGAGAGCACGTATATTTGTCATAAAAGCAAAATTGCCTGTACGCATAGATTAGGTATATTTTTATGTATGTATTAAGCTGTTTATTGCTAACTTTATAAATTAGCGTCTATTACTGCTTTGTTTCCATGGTCATCACCAAATTTTGCATTACTAATTAGTTCATACGACTCTCGTTTGTATTCTTATTGATATTAATTTGTGTAATTATTCCAAAAATGTTTAATTCCAGATATTATACAGTAATATTTGGTAAAATTATATTCAATGTATTTAATTACGAGTATATTAATCCTGATTGATAATACTTGTTTGTTCAAGCATTTTGTTACATATGTAAATAATATGTATAATTAATTATTGGTCACTTTATATTTCAAAGGATAATGTTTTCATTTAACTGTTGGATTAATATTAATTAATTATGCTGAATGAAATTTATATATTTTAATTACTATTTTATTTATTCTAGAGTTTTATGAACACAAAAATTTAGCTTTCAATAATTTTACAGCCAGCTGATCTAGAAAATCTCAACTCAAGTCTATTTCGCTGTGACACAGTGCGGAGCGAGATAAGATAAATGATGAGTTTTGCTTGACAACATACTTTGGGATACTCTATTAAACACGTTTTAAGCCGCCTGGCTCATAAAATCAACGTCTGAAATGATTAAAGTTCCTTAAAATCAATGTTTGAAATGACTAAAACGTACAAAAACTATTTGAATTAAATTATTTTGCACAGGCAGCCCTGTGTGATTGACAAGCCTTGAAAAAGGAAATGTTGTGTCATTTTGAAGAAATAAAAGTTTTATCATTCATTTTAAATATTGGCGTCTGTAATTTGACAATTTTTTACCTTTCTACTAATCTTTTCATTTAGGTCCTCAATAATACTTCGCATAATTTAATACCAATTTGGGTCTTCAAACATACCACTCGATAGCTGGCGGCATTCAGCAAAAAATGTATACGTTTACCATTTGAATAAAAGAAAAAGTTTTTGTTTTCTTTTCAGTGAACTATTCTAATGGCATCTGTCATTTTTTTTGTAGGTTGTCAGCCAGTAAGCTTTCCAGGCCAAAACATTAAAACCTCATTTACTTTAAAAAAGGCATCAGGCAGAAAAAACGTACTAATCTCCACCTTATCTTTTAAATTGATAATTATATCATCTTTTATCTCTTGCTTGAATAAAATGACGTATGTTAGTGATGTTTACTGAACGCTGACAAACAGTGTTTTATGCAAACATTCACTGCGGAGAGAGCTTGTGCCTTATCCTCTAAATATTTATTCGGTACGCGGAATCGTAAATTGGTAAAAATGTAACAAGCAATATTTTAAAAACTTGAATATGCTTCAAGTAGAGCTTTTAGTCTGAGTTAGATGATTAAACAAACAGTTTAGTTTCAAACAAATTTTGAAGATTTTATTTCGGACAGTAAAAGTTTAGGAATCTATCTAAATATTCATAACATACATGGTATCGTATATCTCAATGTCTATACAGCACAAATCATATAGTATTACCCCTTGGGATATTAGATATCTCCTTTCATTTCAAGTAACATCTGTGTCGGTCCCATGACCTACAAACATTACCCATGTAACTCTCCCGGTTGGGAGACTTATTTCGAGGATTTGAGCAGAACCGCAAATGTGTAACTTTGAAACTAGGAGAAAGTTTTCTATCAAGAAAGTTGTAGTTCACTGAGGGAAATATATTGTTGTAGGTGTCATTGTAAAACATTAGTTATGAATTAATTATGAATTCATATAAACTAATCAACGCATAGAAGATTCATCATCAACGTTCTTTGACAAATATCTAAAAATTCCTTCATGAATTAATCAAAGTTATTCGAAAACAACACGTCGTTTCTTACTACGACTGTTACTGTCTAGTTCAAAAACTGGTGCATGAGACGTAAATTATTGCCACGAGTTTTGTATGAATGTTCGCTTTAATAGCTGCTGGTGAAGAATGAAATGAAGCAAATAAAAACGTTGTAAGCGGGACATGACAGAGGGCGCTTATCGATGATAAACCTTTTTTGGACAAAAATTAGGTTGAAGGTTTTTTTTTTCAGTCTATCTCTAACCCTCCGTAATATATTTTTTACAGGAAACAATCATTATTTTTCGTTTAGGTCTTGAAAACTCTTTGCAAAACATTCGATACAAAGGGTTTTCAAAAAAACTTTTTTGCAAAAAATGTAACCGCCTTCAAAAACAACCATAAAAAAACGGTAAAAAACCTACAAAATAACTTTTCTTTCGGAAGTCGGTGTCTTTGTTTTCTTTATTTCATTGTCTTTTTTTTGCCACCGACTTCCGAAAGAAAAGTTATTTTGTAGGTTTTTTACCGTTTTTTTATGGTTGTTTTTGAAGGCGGTTACATTTTTTGCGAAAAAGTTTTTATTTTACTCTTTTTAGTTTAAATATTCAACCCGAATTCTTGTCAAATACAACATGTGCACTAGAATTTTGTAATCCATAACACCGGTAATAACATCGCTCATGTACACAATAAGCTAATAAAATTCCCTATCTCAAAAACTACTGAACCGATTTTGATGAAACTTGCAATATTCCCTAAGTTAAATGATACCTAGTACAACAAAAAAAGAATTACTTAAATCGGACTTGTAGTTCCAGAGATATGCGAACTCAAACTAAATCAGTCGATGCCTACTCCTTACTATTAAGGAGTTCTACCTTCCATCATCAGCTCAGCTACATGAAATTATGATTACCATACGCAAGTACTTAAATTACTTCATAAAATTTGCGAAAAACGGTGTGTCGGCCTATAAAATTCGAGGGTTGCCCTCGATTTCTCCAGGATCCCATCATCAGATCCCAACTTAGTGACTATGGGACCACCTCAGAAGTACCTCCTTTCGAACAAAAAAAGAATTTTAAAAATCGGTCCACAATTGGCGGAGTAATCGCGTAACAAATATACAAAAAAAAAAAAAAAACATACCGTCGAATTGATAACCTCCTCCTTTTTGAAGTCGGTTAAAAATACTAGCAGAATGAATGCGTCAGCCAAGAAAAACGTTTTATTTATACAACATTATTTTTAGTGTATGTGAAACCTGAATAATTAACTTGTTCAGAATCAGTAATTGAATCGATTCGGTCTAGTGGTTAGTGACCCTGACTGCTATGCTGGAGGTCGTGGGTTCGATTCCCACCCAGGACAAATGTTTGTGTTATGAGCACGATCATTTGTTCTGTGTCTGGGTGTAATTTATCTATAATATGTATGTATTTAGAAATAATATAAGTATGTTAATCAGTTGTCTAGTACCCATAACACAAGCTCTGCTTAGCTTGGGACTAGATGGCGTTGTGGGGAATGGTGGATGGTCAAATTTTGTCTATTTTCTTGAATAACTTGGAGACTATTTATTTTAAAATTACAAAAAAATACATTTAAGATTATCTCAACAAGACCTTTCATTTGATATGTTGCAGTTTTCAAAACTTTTTTTTTTAATTCTCCCCTTCCCCCCCAAAAATTACCTCCCATATACAGATATGGACTTCTTATAGATTTTCCTATAATCTATAAGTAGAAAACTAATTTCTGTATTTTTTTCAAAATTTTAGAGTCAGTAGTTTCGGAGATAATTGACTGTAAGCGACAGGTAGACGGACACACGAGTGATCCTATAAGGGTTCCGTTTTTCTATTCGGACGTACGGAACCCTAAAAAACCTTGGAAGAATTATCTGTATTCGTATAAACCTAGATATTATTTAATTTTGTAATTAAAACATTTATCAAATCTATACATATAATAAATCTGTAGAAGGGTCAATTCTGTACATTGAAAATATTGAAAAAATAAATAGCGGGGGGTGTTGCTGGATCGATACCAAACCCAAATATGTGATTAAAAAAAATTTTGTCTGTCTGTCTGTCTGTCTGTCTGTCTGTATGTGCAGGCATCACGTGAAAAACGGTTCGATTTCGATGAAACTTGGTGTAATTATACCTTATTATCCTGGGCATAAAATAGGATACTTTTTATCCTGGAAAAATACGTAGAAAAAAATCTTATTTTTATTCATAGACGTTGTTCTGTAGAACCGCGAACACACGTTGCATTACCCGCAGTGGATTCAGCGCCGTAACCTGTAGCGCCGAAAGTCGGATTTGGCTTGAACCGTTTGCGGCACACGCGGGCCACGCCTCCCCGACTCCTATATAAGGAGCCGCGTTCCGCGCCGCGCGATGCATATAAATTCTGAATTTTGATGCGAGCGGACGTGTCCAGTGTGGCGAGCGGTCGTCCGTGGAATTAATATTGTATGCGTGTCATTTTAAACCGTGCTTTTCAGCGCGACCTTTTTGATTACTGTTCCGATCAGTTATTTGTAAATACAAGGTCGGAATTACTATGAAAAAAATACTTACCTACTACAGAACGCGAGCTCAACAGCAGTAGCTCAATAGAGGGATCTCCTTAATTATTATAGGCTTAGCCGTATTTGGGTCCAATAGATATTTATAAGATGTCATTGTCAGAGTTACTCAAAATGGAGAAATAAACCATCCACGCGAAGACCGACATCCGCGCGGACGGAGTCGCGGGCGGAAGCTAGTTCAAAATAAAAGGCCTTGAAACTTGAATTATCATTTAGACATATTTTTAAACGTTTCACAACTGATCCAATCAATTCTCATTAATTTTCCCTCTATTATCCAATTACCTAAATACGGTCTATAGTGTGTGGACCGACATGACACGTACCCTCGTCATGGAAGCCACAACCGCGCTTTATTTATGATGTAATTGACCGGACAGCAGCCATTGTGTGGTTAACAGATTGAATAGTGGAAATTAACGAGTTTTCCCTCATTCCGTTCCTTTTTCCTTCATTACGTGATTTTGTGAGATTACTGTTAAGAAGGGCGAAATTGACTAGCGTTTTAACCTTATTATGAACATTTTTTGAATGTCTGAAAAACTGGATTAAGTTAGCTAAGGTCTCTAAAAATTCTAGTTTTACTTAATTCACTTAATGTCTCATAATAGAAAAGTTAATTTAAAAAAAACCCATTTTTTTTTTTTTTTGTTTTTTTTTTTTGTGATCTGTATACACACACCTCACAGTCAACATTGAATACTACTCCCAACTCAGCAAATAGAGCGGTCCCTTTCATTCCTCTAATTACAATAAAAGGGACCGCTTTTTCAGCAATATTTAGACAGAAAGGTCTTCTATTTCTGGACTCAATCGCTTTGAAAATTGCAGACAGAATCAAGTTGTCATAGTTATGATATTTATTTCTAAATTAGTCAAAGTCGACGAGAGTTTATATTGTAGAATTTGCTGAATATTAATGCCACTAGAATACTTAAAAGCTTTTTATGTCAACTTAAATTTAAATAAGGTACTATTTGCAGCTCAGACTACACATTCATTGTCTTTATAAAAATAGATGGGTGATACCTATAATATGTTAATATTTGAATGATATCTGAGTTCAGAAATGCCAAACAAAAAAAAAAAGAAATAAGTATAAAAACGAGTAGGTACTAAAGTACTAAAATAATATAATTTGGATGTAATTCTGTGAGGTTCATTGCCGTTATTTATTCAGGCAGGGTGAATAATATTCTCAGTCCATTTAACTACGGTTACAGAGCCATTAGTAACGACTGTTCAATAATACAAGAACCAAGGTTCAAGTGGCCGATGAGGTGTCTCCAAATGTTCTGTAAAAGTAGTTGAAGGCGGAAGGTAATTTATTAAACTCTGTATAAAAATCCATACAATTTAAGAACCAAAAGAAGCCGATACAGTTAGTTACAACCGTAACTGTTTCTTCCAAGTCAAATGAAAAGTCATAAGCGGTAAAACAACAGTGCTTTATTTAATAGAAGCCACTTTAGGACAGCGAGACGGCTATAATATACAAAGCAAAACGCTCAAAAAAAATTATAACAATGTTTGCTGCCAAGTTCTTGAAAAATCCTTTCTATTTTTCAAACAATGTAAGTCGAGCGGTGAATACTCTAGAACAGTACTGTTTTATAACATAAATAGCGTGTCTTGTGTAGTAATTAAACTGTTTATATTTACTGAGTTAGTCGATGATCCTAAACTAATATACTATGTTCTCTCATCTGCATGTGTCTGTACGGTGCACGGAACTATACATTGCTTCAATGAAGCTATACTTCTTGCGAACATAATGTTGAGTACGCAAAATGACGTCTAAAGAACTCCTAAAGCTTCCCAAGTATTAACTTGTTGGGACGCTGTACAAATGAAGGTGTCACAATAATGAATCGAAACACGAATATAATTTTTATTTCCAAAGGAGTAGGGGCGCGTCCAGTATAAAGCATTTACTGCGTTTATTGTATGGAAAAAAGAAAAACCACAGAAACGGGAAAAGTCACGATAGGGAACCTAGAGGTAGGGTAGGTACTCCTAACAACCTATGTATTTACAAAATTCAGGTGATCGTTTCCATGGTATAGGCGTGAAAACTTTACAGATATTTATAATATTAAAACGTTAGAAAATTAGGATAACAGAACGCAACAACATCAATTTCTCAACTCGTAAAGCCTCCTGCAGACACACGCGATTAATCGCGCGGGGCGACATGTCGCGGTCCATTTTTTTCCACGTTTTTATACACTCACATTTCTTGTTTGTTTGTTTGTTTGTCGTTCCGGTTGGACTTTTGCAACTCAATTTTGAGGCACTTCCCTATAAGCTAGCAGGCTGAAATTTTGTACACGCTTTGAGTTCTGATGACAATACATGACTAGCTAAGAAACGTCATAACAAATCCAATATGGCGGCATCCCCAAGATGGCGGACTAGCTGTTTGAAACCCATCCCCATGATATGGGTATCAAATGAAAGGGTTTGCTGTCAGGAATACGAAAAAAATAGTCATGTGACTTAAATCCAATATGGCGGACTGGCTTTGAGGCACTTCCCGATAAGCTATCAGGCTGAAATTTTCAGTGTAGCTTCAAACCCGATAAACAATGATAAAAATAATAAAATAATTAATAGATTTAAAAAATCTAAAAACCCACGTTTTTAAATGTCCTAAAAAGAAGAAAATAACCCTACGGGGCTGAGAGAGGGGCCACTCAAAACGTGGGGGCGTATCTTTGCAAGTTACACCCACGATCTATACACGTCATGTAAATATATCCCATAAATAATCCCCTAAATAATATACGCCCCCAGGTTTTGAGTGGCCCCTCTCTCAGCCCAGTAGGGTTATTTTCTTCTTTTTAGGACATTTAAAAACGTGGGTTTTTAGATTTTTTAAATCTATTTTTCACTCAAATGTCTCGCTGATGGCGGCGTGTGTGTCGGATCATTTAGCTCCCTTCAAAATGGTTGAGCTGAATGGTGCTGATACATGTGTCATGTTCGTGAACGGGCGCCGTCAGTTGGGACTGGTCATCTCTTAGCTGCCACGGTTTATTTTAATTATTGATATATTTTTTTCTGAATTGTCTTTGTTTTAATTTTTACTATGGACACTTTTAACTTGCTACATCGCGATCGTTCTCACATAATGTACCATCTTAGAATGAATGATGTAACAAAGATTCTGTAATAATTTTGGCGATCTAAAAAGAGTGTCCATGGAGTTTCTTGCCCGTTCTTCTCCATAGAGATCTACTTCTTGGAATGGGCATATATGGTACTTTCACAGTTTTTATGTCTTGTGACTGGGACTGTAGCACCATAATTTTGTAGTGTTTAATATATTTTATTTGTCTTTGACAATTCAAAAGTGCCTGTAACTGGCTTATTTGAAATAAATGCTTTGATTTTGATTCGCAGTACATTTAGAGTGGAAATTAGCTTGGCTCGTTGTCGCAGCGCGATTAATCGCGTGTGTCTGCAGGAGGCTTTACTCTTCAATACAAAATACAAAATGCTTTAAAAATATTCGTTGAAACCGGCTTATCACAAAACAACATCACAGCTACAGTGTAGTCGAGTAAGTCACGACATTGTAAATTAGTCGGATGTCGGCGTTGTCCGAGTATACCGTCAGCATAGCCATACTATTGTTTGCAGTTAGGAACGGTATCTACAGTTTAGACGGAGGTCGGAGATTAGAAGCGAGAGCTTGATGAATTGCTAGCACTTGATTGTGAAACAACTGATGAGTTGGCGATGAGACAGCGCATACTTTGTAGTGTGAATCGAAGTGAAGATTCATGTGTGTGTGAATCTTCATCTGCTTAAAATAAATATTCGTTCTCTTAATCTGAATAATTTTACATAATATCTCTTGAAATGCGTGAATCCTTTATTAACGTTACACCAGCTGAACGAATGTTATTTCTGTTGAGAAAATAACGTTTGCTATCAAAATTATCATGCATATATCTGTGCGGCATGCGGTGCACATGTTTGAATATAATTTGTTATAATTTAGAATTTTCATTTCAACAAAGTTATTCACTTTCATGAAAATGTTGTTACAATGACAGACCATGATGATAAAAGACAGATTACTCCTTCATACTTAAAGTGCACAGGCACTAAACGACACGATAGAAGATATGGCTGATATAATATTTTCACATTGTGAAAATCGTGAAAGAGTCCCGAACAAACGGAGGTGAGCACAATGGCGTCCAGTTGTGAGTATCGGAAGTAAGGTTCCCAAATAGTAGAGCAGCGTGTGTCGAGGGTGAGCATGTATACAGGTGAATATTGTCTTCTTTTTGCTGATCTTCTTTTGTAGGCCGATATAAGGTCGATTAACATTTTTTTTACATAATGAATAGATTTTAGAAAAATAATAACAAAACTAAGGATGAGCAAGGTGTGGTTCACTTTTAACCCAAAATAAGATAAACAATTAAACTAAGGAAATTGATGTAAAACTAACAACTGTACAAAATACGCAACATTAATCTAACTTATGAATCGCACACAAATTTTCAAAGTTTCTCGGCTTTCAACCACTCCAAATAATTTCCTATTTATTTATTCCACGTCCGTTCTTCTGTAACTGGTTTGTAAAACGAAAAGCAAAATGTAAATACCTCGATTTAGTGTTGTGTAATTAAATATCTCGAGAGTCCGCGACGGAAATGTTGATTAGAAAGTACAATAGAATTAGTATTTCAGCGCGGCTGAATATTTTGTTTCAAATTAATGTAGAATGAATAAGAAATTAAAAATGTTTTGAATTAGTGATGGAACTCATTGCTTGAAATGACGGACGAACGTTGTCGTTCATAACAATCTTGGTAGCAGAAACAAATTGATTTTTATACTAAAACAATTTCATTTGAACATTTACTTGATAATGTAATCATCTAGAGGGCTCAGCAGCCACGTGTGTGGATGTTGATCCGGTCCATTTGCTCCACGTTTTACATAATGACCGGCTAATCAACGGCGGATATTCCGGTTCACCTTCGCCCGGCTGTTTGATAATCAACTGCTGAAATGTATTCTAATTTAGTCAGGATTATTCCCCTAAATTTTGGAAGCTAAAATTTAAATATAGAGCATCATTAAGGCTACCTATTAGTTTTATATTATGCGGAAACCCTCTTAGTACCTACAACTTTACATACTCATCAAGTTAATGCTATTCTTTATAAAATTAGAATATCTTGACGATGGAAATTCCAGACATGAAGGGGCTTTTGTAATAAAGTGCTATACCTAAAATAAACTTGAGAAATACAAATAAACGGAACCCGCCGTCATTTCCAATTAAAACGGGTTTGGATCTCGTCCGCTTGACAAGCTTGGCCTTTGAGCACCTGGACACGCGGAAATCCTATTGGAATATATTTTTAAGACCTGCGGTATTTCTGGTGCTATTCGATTCCGGATAAAACTTATCCTCGTTTTATTGACTGCTTAAAATAGCTCGACAACAAAGTAAAAAATCCGCTTGTATAATATTTTACAACACCATACAAAAATTAATATAATTTAGTTCGTGATTGTGGCGGACGACCGACGGCGACGTCTCTTTACAGGATGTGCCACAATGGGCATCCGTCTGCGTGGTTACAGATAAAAGTCTGCTTTGGGGTAAAGAAGAAAAATAGCAAATTTAAAAAAAAAAATTGTGCCAAATGCCAGTGTTAGTGTGTAGTATAAATTTACGGATACTTTAACGGATACTTTAATTATGGACGAAGTTATGATGACGAATAACTACCGGAAATACATTGTGAAGGATGGCACGGTTGACATAATATGTCGGGCATGCCACCGTCCGGGAGAATCGATCCGACACATTATTTCTGGGTGTTCTCGTCTGGCTAACGGAGAATATTTGCACAGACACAACCTCGTCGCCAGGATTATCCACCAGCAACTTGCTTTGAAGTACAATCTTGTGGAATCGGAAGTGCCGTACTATAAGTATGCGCCCGACCCAGTTCTCGAAAATGGCAATATCTCGTTGTATTGGGATCGACCTATCATCACTGACAGGACTATTGTTGCCAATAAGCCTGACATTGTGGTGATAGATCGATCGGAGCGTCGCGCAATGATTGTTGATATAACGGTCCCGCATGATGAGAACCTCGTGAAGGCAGAAAAGGATAAACAATTCAAGTATCTTGATCTGGCCCGCGAGGTTGTTGACATGTGGGACGTGAATACAGCAGTCATTGTGCCGATAGTCGTGTCTGCCAATGGCTTAATTGCCAAGAGCCTCGAACAACATCTGAGGAGGCTCTCGCTTGGCAGCTGGATCAGGCGCCTGATTCAGAAGGCAGTACTTCTGGACACGGCGCGTATTGTTAGGAGGTTCCTCTCTCAAGAGCCCTGACCACCGGCGGCCCGGACCCTGTTCCCGGTGCTGGTGGACTGCTATTTTTTATATTTTTAAATGTTTTTTATTTCTTTTTTGTAAAAATATTTAAAAATGTAATTTATAAGTAAAAAAAAATGAATAAAGAAATAATATTCCATAACTATCACGCAACGCCATCTAGTCCAAAGCTAAGCAGAGCTTGTGTTATGGGTACTAGACAACTGATAAACATACTTATATATTTCTAAATACATACATATTATAGATAAATTACACCCAGACACAGAACAAATGATTGTGCTCATCACACAAACATTTGTTCTGGGTGGGAATCGAACCCACGACCTCCGGCATAGCAGTCAGGGTCATTAACCACTAGACCAACAGGCCGTATTTTCGTTAAATATACGTGGTAGGCGATTTTATTCTTTTAAAATATAATAAAATGTTATGCAATAGCTTCACCGCGGCAGTCTCCGAGTACAACATGTATTTTTTTTTAGAAAACGTTGTTCATGTCTAGAATTTTCTCCAGTGTCGTGTGGTTACAAACATATTAGAAACTCAAATACACAAACACCCAGATCCGGAACGGCATGGTTGGCACAGTGGCTGAGACCCCCCCGGAACAGTATAATATGCAAGTAGTTGACTTGCATATTATACTGTTCCGGGGGGTCTCAGCCACTGTGCCAACCATGCTACCATTGAAGCAGCAATAATTTTTTTGTTGTTTAACATGAACGGTTTGTAGCCCAAAGTCGTGAAAGTTGGAAGGAATGGAGGGAGGCCTTTGCCCAGCAGTGGGACAGTTCAGGCTAATAATAATAATAACATGAACGGTATAACTTAAAAAAATGTTCGTGAAAAGTATAAGTTGTAGAACGTTGACAACTCGCGCTAAGTACTTTACTTACTAGTACTCGTGTAAGTACTTTCGTACCTACCGATGCTAGCATCGGTAGGATGAAAACAATATCCATAGCGAAAGTAATATATTATTTTAACCTCTTATCGATTGGCTAAAATAACCTAAATATCAAATGCCGTGCCCCTAGCACCTGGCTAAGAATCGGTGAAATAGCTCCTCTCTCTTCACTTTTCGCTATGTACACACGGTGTTCGAAAAGCACCCATTTACTTGTCTCGTTTTCGTCTTTCAGATTAATTATGACCAAGAGAGGTTTCCGTTGGTAGCAAAATTAATCTGACCAATATTTTTTCATCAAGAAAGGTAATATTATTCCGCGTCGATAACGTCCAAAATTCTTTGACTTAATAAATTATTACCTATGGATTCCATAAATCACGTGCAGATTAAATAAGTTGCCTAGTGTGACAGATGTGTTACATAGCTGCCGCATCTCGCGTGCGCACAAAACTTTGCTAATATCAGACAAATTGGATGATTTATTATAATCAGTAATTGGTTATTTAGGCCTCACAAAAAGACTTGAGTTATGAAGCTTAAACTTAACTACAAGAACAGTAGGTAACCTATTTCATAATTTTCCGCTCTGTTGACTTTGTTGAACGCTGCAGGATATTGAAGATTTTCCGGATGTAGTTTTACTTTGTACAGAGCTTTGAGAATACAGTTTTACAATATTAATATTTAAGGCAACATCCACACTATATTATAAACAGAAAAGTTTTTAGTAAAACACAAAACTTTTCTGTAATTAATGCGCTTAAAAACTACTGGACTTTCCAAAATTCTTTCACCTGAAGAAAGCTATATTTTCAACAAGTTCCTAACGTAGTCAAATAAGGCTATATTTTATTTTCAAATTGCACGACTAGAGACCCCCGCACAGTGTTTATGAAGACCATTTTTCAGACATGGCTTTTTTATGTAAAAATCTGATAGTTTAAGTTATTTAGATGCATTATTTTGTATCCCCATTTCACTAGCATGTTTAGTTATTGAGATAGAATTTTTTGAAAATCGTCTTTTTTGCAACCAGCTATTTAGAAAAAAAAAAATTCTCTGAAACTAAATATGATACGCAATTATGACCTTAGAAACATCGACGGCGTATTTTATGCTGCATATTTTAGAGTACAAATAAACTTTAGAACTTCCATAGATCCGGACTTATACGAGGTTTTTCTATTTTAGATTTTTTTTTTCTCAATTATGTCCTAAAATTCAGAAACTAAGTAAATCATCAAATAAATTTATATTCAGATGTTTGATCTCACGTTGAATAGTTCTAGTAAAGTTCCATATACCTAATAACATAAAATTGGTCATGGAGTGAATATGACAATTCAGACATAAAAAAAGAAACGTAATAAGATCCCTTTTTATCCTTTGAATACTATACAGAATAACACAGTTTAAAAAAATATTTTTCATACCAAAGGAAACTACAAACCTTTTTTTCCGAAGACAACATAATTAAATGGCTTTTTAATTTGCTACATCTCATTTATCCACGGGATGCTGCAATGGAAGAACTAATTGCAATGAAATAATTTAATTTACGTTGGCTGTGCGCTGTCTCAAGAATCTTTATACAATTTGCTTTTTTTAGAGGCAAGAAAATCGACTAGAGGTAATTTTAATAAACAGAGACCTGTACCAACATGAGTGACAGTTTGTAGAACAACTAAATTAAATCTACCACCAGTGAACATCAGTATCAGTTCCCATGTTTCATGTCTATACTGGAAACAGGGAAAAGTTCTGTGTCAGTTATCTAAGGCCACTATCCCACTACCGTTTTACGAGTGTTGGCATCTCTCCAACGTCTTCGCAGCGTTAACGTCCGCTGAACGCGACGTTAACATTTGCGAGCTAACAAGGCGAACGCTTTCCACTAGAGAATCGCGACATCAACGCTCGTAAAACGCCAGTGGGATAGCGGCCTAATACTTCCCAGCAAAATAATTTAACAATGTGTGCTCTTGTCTGCCGCATGCCTAATGAGCTGTGGGCCAAAATAACCACTTTGTGGAGCCCTGATACAGCCAGAAGGCGTCGCGGCAGACCTCGTAGAAGATGGCGGGACGAACTTGATAAAACCAATGACCAGTGGTCCACTTTGGCCCTGAATCGTGAAAATTGGAAGTCATGGGGAGAGGCCTTTGCCCAGCAGTGGGATGATGTAGGCTAGCAGTATCAGTATCAGTGTGCTCTTGTGCTTCATTATTAATTACTGTCAGAAGAAACTCTAACATAAACTCAATTTAATAGAGGCGGCTCCGAGTCACAGCTGATTAAGTTCTAGTTGATAAACTTGTGAAGAAACAGTAAGTACTTAACACAAACATTTAAATTGCTTCTTAATTTAAATAAGTTAGTTCAGGAATATTAGGTGCGTCGAGACAGAGCGACAGTGAGCCTTCTAGTGTCGGCTTTTTGTTTTGCTCGCGTCTTTTGTTCGATCGGTCGAGAAACAAAAGACGCGTCCACACAGAGCAAGCAGCCTTGCGAGGCTGCTCGGTCTGTGTGGACGCACAGCTATTGAATTTGAAATATCGTTAAGTTGAAATGTTCTACTTTTACCATTTTACGGTTAACTTGAGTACGAATACATACCTAAACCAAAAACAAAAGAAAATACTCAATTGTAAATGGTTGGTCTAAAAGTGATTTGAATAGAAAAGCAACAAAGTACATAACGTTATACGAAAAAACTTAGTCCACTCGGATCAAAAGTATAAATGTTGTACGACATAAAACAGTTTAAAAGATCTCCGAGATATAATGCTCACGTTAAAATAAGTATTCGCCGAGGTGAATAACACTTACTGCTTAACTTGCAGCAATCTAAAACGGCCACTTAACACATGTCATATTCCAAATGATTCACTTCGTGAACGAATAATACTAGGATTGGATACGCAAATCGGCACAACAATTCAGTATATCGGTTTATGACGTCAGATATTGACGCTTATCGTATGGAAATTATATTATCAGCTCACACAGTGTGTTACGTCTTGTGTAATAGAGATATCTGGTTGAAGAGGCAATCTAAATTTGTGTTGATATTGAGATAGAATCTTGATAATTATGAAATCCTATAGGCACACTGTTACTAGTATAATCTGAAATTACAGGCTACAGTTAAAATAGTGGAATATTAATATTTCGTCGTGACACAAACCAATTAAAACTACATAAAGCCTGAAAGAAACCGTATCTTAAATTCTATACCTACTTTACATAATTAGGTAGCCGAAAAGTGAATCCGCACTCAACCGCACAGAGGGTAAGAATATTTGAAGAGAAACATGTGATGCTGAATTAAACATCGCCAACTGAAAGTTTGGGCATTTATCAAAATGACTGTGACTTCTGAAAAGCTCGATTATGTTTGTCTTTTACTTTAATAATTTCTAATTTATATTACTTATAACATGAGCAGAAAAGTATAATCAGAATAAAAATAATATTTTATATGAAACTAGCGATTCCATATTTTCGTATTAATTTGCAATTTAATATTCTAAAACATTACCGATCTTGTTTTTGTTGAGTCTGTGGTGATGCTAAAAACACAATTGTATCAGAGATCTTCTTACTAGTTCAACTGTTTACACTTGCCTAGACTTAGCTACTAGTTATATGAAGTTATGTTGAATGAATCTGTTTCTTGTGCGTATTAATAATTTCACTCCGCATAAACAAAACAACGTAATTTGTACATTGATTATACAAAATATAACGTATATTTAGTTAAAAGTTATAGTACACACGGCTACCTCCTCCGTTGATATGACCTCTTTCCACCTGGATGAATATTGATTTTTAAATGTTCATATATCGAACGTCATTCTGTCATTATTGTGTAATTTTGAATTAATTTTTGGTCAGCACTCACTCTAAATTATAGCAGAAATTTTTATTTGCCCTTTTAAAGGTTTGTTGTCAACTTATTGTGATTTATTAAAGTTACCTCTTATAGGTCTTCATGACCTTTACAAAATACTAAATTGCACTGTTCTTGTTCTTCATAGAGACCATCCTTGCGACTGAACTTAATATAGCTAAACTGAACATTTAATTTATTAAATGCAATAACAAAATCTGTAGTGACTATTTTATTTATTCTCCTAAATCTCTTTTCTTTTCATTTTTGCGGCTTTATTCGAGAGGAACTAGAACAATTGTCTCAAAGCTATGCAAAACCAGCATCAGCTGACCGTTGAAAGGTCAGAAAATCACATAGAGACCACGGGAAACTGTTTTTTTATAGGATGAAGTTTTTTTTTGCCCCACTCCGTTTAGCCATGCGTACTACTTTAGACGACGTCGTAAGTCCCGTCCTAAACAAACTGAACTGCATATTGATTACGAAGACCCTAAATATTACCGTGACCTAATAAAAATTGTTCAAATAAAAGCCTACCCTGTGAGGCCGTGTAAACATCGAGAAAATAAAATTAATGTTGTCGGTCAAAAGTGTTAAACGAATTGGTGATAGATTTAATCCAGTAATGTTCTTTTTATTAAATAAACAGAGGCCTTATCATGAGTTTTCCCTTATTCTGCTGTATAGTAAACTGGAACTTTGACATTGTCAATTGACAAATTTCAAGAAAAAAATTAGTTCCTTCTTCGTACACCAGAGGCACTGTTCTATTTTTCCATACAAGAAACGCTGTAAATACTGGGAAGACGCTGTAAAGTAAACAAGTGAAAACTCGTGATAAGGGCTCTGGGAGTAATGAATAGGATTTCAGCATCTTAAAGAGAAGGGCACCGTCAAGGGCTTAAAAATTAATGTAGTCAACAGAAACGTGAATGTGGTAAATATATAACTCATATAAAAACGAAACAAGCAAAGGGACCGCTAAAGTTTGTCATAAGCTTCTGAGGTTTTATGCATACAAAGTTGACGGTTGTGTCGATTTTGATTTTTCGGAGTAATTTATTTTGTTGCTATTTGCGACTCCACCTGTGTTTTTCATTTAGTGGGCCCCCGATGGCGGCGGCGACGCGATGACGCTTGAAAAATATTTTCTTATTGTATATGTGCTCAAACACACTGCGAGCCTAGCGCGGTGGCGGCGGCGGGCGCGGAAATATTGAATGTATGAAATCGCCGCTCGTGGCCATATTGAAGTGACTAAGGCGGGGGCCTAGCGCGATGGCTACAAGCGATTTTGCGAGCCTAGGCGTTGCTAGGCAACAACCGATACAACGGGCGGGTGGCAGGTGTATCAAACCTTTTCGGTCTTTTAGTAGCGCCATCTAGTTACCAGAACATGCACTAAAGTACTACCGTTGGATGTTTTTGTACATATTTAAATTATTTTTACCGTACTTGAGTAGAAAAATGTAGAATGATTGATAATTTACTTGTATGCTATCCTAAACAACCTATAAAACATTTTAAAATGAATTTCTTTAAACAAGATTTATAGAAACTACTTTGTTCCACCGGTTTGCAACACCTGAATTCGCCGCTACAAAAACAAACGCTTGATCGGCAGTGTGGACACAGATCGCGCCCGCCGTCGCGCCCGCCACCGCGCCCGCCGCCGCCGTCGCGCTAGGCTTCCAGTGTGGACACGCACTATGAGAGAAAAATAATTGAAATAGGTTTAAAATTCGTTAGTTTGTAGAGTAATTATTTGTGTCTGGGGTTTTTTAAATGTTTAATTTTATACCTATTTCTTGAGTCTTTTTAGAGCAAGGTGATGATTTATCGCGGTGGTGGACGCCCACGGCGACGGACGTCGCAAGACGATCTCCGGCCACCGTAGGCGCGGGCATGCGGGCGGCGAGTAAAGGGCAACTCGCGGCCCGAACCATGGACCATGCCCGGGTCGACGGCGCGTTGTGTTCCACGCGACCCTCAAAGAGCGTCAGTATAATGACGGGGCCCCCTCTCTAGAGGGCCAAAGCCTGCCGGGGTCGCGGGACTTATCTCATTACCGTGACCCCGGAACATAAAGGGCTATTGAAGGACACCGTGGATTTTAGTCAGTACAAGTCTGACAGTCCCTCCCGCCCTGGAGGCCCGGCGCCCGGGGAGGGAGGACTCATTTGATGATTTTACCACGCAAAAAAAAAGGTGATGATTTATTACATTTTATTCAGTATTTAAAGTAGCAGTTATCACAATACATAGTTTAGAAAAGATTACAATTGTAAATTTCTACTTTTATTTAAAATCATTTTAATTAAACAGCTGCACGTTTTATATATTTTTTTAAATAATTTCTAATAATAGCTTTTTACAACAATGTATCCTGCTTATGCGTATGAAGAAATGTATGAAGCTTCATTAAAATCGGTTTAGTCATTTTTAAAACTAAGGACTTGAATGTTTGTGTGAGATGTTCGGCGTACGCACACGCTCTTAAAACATACAATAATTAGGTATGCAATGTTCTAGCGGAACCATGCATTCTATTTTTAGTTTTCCTGTATGTTTATAGTACCTATCAGACGTGTTGTTTTATTAACCGACTTCTGATTTGTGAAGAATAACATGCTTTTAGTGACTATGTTTAATAAAATAGTTGTATTTTTGTTATTATTTATTTTCATTACTCTGTGTTCTTGTGATGATGGGAAAGTTTTAGAAGATTTAGATTTATCTGAAGGTAAGCCTATGTTGAAACCATTATATAATATTAATTTATTTAAAATAAGTGAATTTTCCAACTGGTCGTGGATGACAAAATCTGAAACTATGAAGAATAGTGAAAAATGCTCAAAGAACATAATTATGCTGAATACCAATCGATACTGTCGCTTATAAGGATATAATTCTAGAAAGTAATGATAGTGGCCAACTAAAGGAAAGTGCTAGTTCTTTTACTGACTTGTTATATTTTTTTATAAAAACGTTTGCTGTATATAGAACGAGTTACTTGTGTTTGCTAGTCTGAATCTGGGAATCACAATTTCAGGCTTACTCCATGTATATACATACAACCTGGGAGTTTTCATACAAAACACTCTCCTCTATACCTATGGTGATGGCAGCGTCAATATTTCTATTTCATGAATTTTTCCTTTAAATAGCTGCGAAAATGTATCATTTTTTTATTATAATCTTACTCTAACTCTTTACTTAGTGTGTCCACGCACTTGGCCGGTTTTTTTCTGAGTTCAGTACCCTGAGCACGAGTTTTTACTCTTTTACTTTACAGCGTCTTTTCAGTATTTACAGCGTTTCTTGTATGAAAAAATGGAACAGCGCCTCTGGTGTGCGAAGAAGGAACTATTTTTTTCCTTAAAAATTGTCTAATTGAAATTGTCAAAGTTCCAGTTTACTTTACGTCTCAAATACTGAAAACTCGTGCTAAGGGTACAGTTAAAATGTTTTGACAATGATACCGTCAAAAAATACCAAATCACAAATAAAGACGTTCCACCAATTAAGGCGATGACAAGAGCTAATGTACCTCTCGCTTGCACGTTTCGACATTTTGAAAGATATAAAATCACTGATCCCATTTTTGAAAAATTGCAATCAACAATTTTTTTGCAATCACATTGCACAGTTTAGTAAAAAGAAAACATTTTAATCGATACAAGTTTACCTACTCAAAAGTTTGCTTTACTAGTTTTAGTACTTAAGCAAATTTTTGAGTAGGTAAACTTGTATCGATTAAAATGTTGTTTTTTACTAAACTGTGCAATGTGATTGCACAAAAAATAGTTGATTGCAATTTTTCAAGAATGGGATCAGTGATTTTATATCTTTCAAAATGTCGAAACGTGCGAGCGAGAGGTACATTAGCTCTTGTCATCGCCTTAACGTTTCGTTCGTGTGAAAAACCGTAACAGGATATACCTCAACTCAACCTCATCTTATCAAAATTGGTTTTAGGAGCCGATTGCGAGTGGGTTGGAGTTAAAGGGAAGTGTGTGAAAGAGACGCGATGCATCACCACTTTGGATAAACGAGGCGATCCTCATCCGGTAAGAAATTATTTTACTTAGGTACGAGTTCGTAGCTGACTACAGACAACAGCAGCAGACGACGTGTCGCTGCGACACTACTGATTTCTATGTATTTCTATGAAATACCTTCCGCTAGCGACTCGTTGCCCGTCTTCAGGTCTCATAAAAACGTGAATCTTGTGATAAAGCCTCTGAACTATCACATTACTTCATGAAAAAAATTTAAATTTGTTGATGAAAAAATTGTAAAATATTAAACGTGAGGCTACGGGCTATCTCGTTTTTGGGGTGGGTTGTATCCACTACGCTCTTGAATCCACAACGAGTTTTCAGGTTATTGTGGCGTAAAGTACTGGAACGTTGTCGTTAATTTGATGGATAAAACTGGGACAGGGTCTGTATAGCGACCATTCTGTCGGAGTCCATCGCCAACAAGTTTTTACTGTGTTCCATTGGTGTGCAGGAGTTCGAGTTCCTTCTGTGTGAGGTCGCTCAAGTTAGAAAGTAAACTCATTTTAAGTATTAAAACAAAAACCGGCCAAGTGCAAGTCGGACTCGCCCATAAAGGGTTCCGTAGCAGCAAGTAACAATATAAAAGTTCTTGTAGTTGGTTGTAACTTTGCGGTTTACGGTTTATGACGTATTAAAAAAAAAAAAAAAAACTAATTACTGTATCTCATCCAAACCAATTTTCGTTGGAAGTTTTTGTTGAGGTCTACATTATATATTTTTTTTAGTTTTATCATTCTCTTATTTCAGAAGTTACAGGGGGGGGGGGACACATTTTACCACTTTGGAAGTGTCTCTCGTGCAAACTATTCAATTTGAAAAAAAAAATAGCGACTTGTACAGCTCTGTCTCTTTCCCACAGCCTAAACTGGATCGCGTTAAGAGCTCGTGGTAAGGCCTCTGGGCTTTTGAAGGCCCGCTTAACCTGTAAGTCCCGTTCTGGGAGCCAGAGGAGGGGTTGTACGGGACTTCTTTTACATCTATGGGAGGTGCGTGGTACACTTTTCATCGTTGATACGTCTCGGGTCTAGTTTCGTAGGGTCTCCGCTGGATCTACCTCTCTCTGCTTACCCGTCGTAGAACAATACGTCGTATATCTTTTTCCAGGGTAATGCTGGAGAACCACTACTGCTGTCGACTCTATACGAGAAATGTATCCACATGGTCATTGGAGTGATGTCATTCGGCAGGTCACAATGTGGAAGTAAACGTAACTTCCCTGATGTTTACACTAAGGTGGCTTATTATAGACCCTGGATTGAGAGCGTGGTGTGGCCTTAAGTGCCATTCGACTATAAATTGGGTGTTCGATTAAGGGACTGGTCGAAATGAGGTGAACATCGCACGGGATGCACGCGTCTATTGTTTTTTTTTTTTTTGTTAAAACATAAATTTTTCACCATTCATAGCAACAAGAGTTACATTATATAATTAAGTGACTTAATTGCAAGTAAGTAATACTAATGGCACCATACAGTTACAATGCGTTTGTGGTGGTAAAGAAAGGTTAACATAAGACTTTGACTGTATCTTATGACCTAGGCCAGGCCTGTATCTCGGAAGGTAGTACTCAGCTGACAATTTCATTATTTTATAAGCTAAATTAAAAAAAAAAAGCAAACATTGTGTCCTGCTGTATTTTCTTTGTTTTTCATTGAAATTGCTATTAGCGATAAGACCGCCATTGTAACGATAGATTAAGCAATATTGTAAGCAGTAGTTTTAAAATTTTGGTGTACAATAAAGTATATTTTTATTCTATTCTATGAAAATGAATACTCGTACTACGTGTGCATACACTCAGTGTGTGTGTATGTGTGTTTAATTATTTTTTTGTTTGTTAAAACAAAAGATTTTCGTTATTTAGGTAGTCCATGAACGTTATCAAATTGTACCGATATAATGGTTTCTACCGCACAAATAGCTAAAAGAATACAGCCATTACTGAGAAAAGTACCCCATTACTGTTCACTCGTGCGTTCAGAAGCACATACATAGCATTGCGAAAGGATGACCTAGAAAATAATGTGCTTTTATAAACCAGTCTAGTGGAAAACCAGTAAAATGCTGAAGCCGCCTCAAAGTCTGCGTATATCATACAAACGAGAGTATTACAAACTGCTTTATTACCTGCCAATGCCTGAAAGAAGGTTATTGGGACGTTCCGTCTTACTTTAAAAAAATCATCTGTCTTAAATAAAAAAAAACTTTTAAAAAAAATGTAACCGACTCCAAAAATAACCACAAAAAAGTTTAAAATAACCTACAAAATAACTTTTCTTTCGAAAGTCGGTGACTTTGTTTTGTATTTCATTGACTTTTTTGTCACCGACTTTCGAAGGAAAACTTATTTTGTAGGTAACTTTTAACTTTTTTGTTGTTGTTTTTGAACCCGCTTACATTTTTTTGAAAAAGTTTTTTTTCCTTTTTAGTTTAAATATTCAACCCAAATTTTTATCAAATACATAATTTTCATACATGTGCACTAGAATTTTGTAATCCATAGCACCGGTACCTAATAACATCGCCCGTGTAAAAATAAAAATTACTACTGAACCAAACTTTATGGGACCAAATGACAGCTAATACTGCATAGAAAAAAAAAAGAATCATCGAAAACGGACCAGAAACCTCGGAGTAATCGGTGTACACAGTACACTGTTGATATTTTTTTTAGTTTTTGTTGATTTTCAAAATCGGTTGATAAGCGACGGAGTTATGCCCGAAAATAACATAAAAAAAACATCCGAGTTTATAACCTCCTCCTTTTGGAAGTCGGTTAAAAAAGTATAATTGCAAAACGACCCTTCTATCAACGTCAGATGCCGTTTTTGCAATTAACAGTTTTTGTGGTGGGACGAATTTCTTCTACTTAATAACTCAATTCACTAGATTCAAATACGTTCTGGGCTCGTTCTTTGTTGATTCACGTGGGTCATATTGGGTAACACAGAAGGAAAGAAAGTTACTGGTGAATCTTTTTTTTTGGTTCATCCAAAAACAAATAGCCGAGTTTCCACGATTGATTTGTTTTCTGTCCTTGAACAAACACAAGCGCTCGTACATTTATCAAGGTCCAAGTAAGCTATAAGCTGGGTACTCACTTAGCAGTGTTGCATGTAACGTATAAGATACGGTATCAAGTGAGTGCGTAGGCACGAGCCCGCTGCGAACCGCTCGCGTATGGAGCGCTGAGCTGGTTACTCACTTAGCAGTGTTGCATGTAACGTAGTACCCAGCTTAAGCTCGCGGTGACCCGCCGAGTGGCGGTATCACTGCGAACACAAAAGCGGCTCGCAGTGTGCTCGGACGAGCCGTACCCACTTGCAGGTTGATAACAGTATCTGATAGGGGAACAGTGTATAAGACGGGGACGTTAATAATCGCGAGGTATAATGGGGACACACACTCTTTAGGCATACTTAACACAACACTAACGTAGAGCAAGCGCCATCAGGACGTCATTTGCAAGCGGACAGACGGAAATAGCGTCCTGTTGGCACTTGTGCCACGTTAGTTTTGTGTTAAGTTTGCCTTAGGTGTGTGATTTCCCATCATACCTCGTGTCCCCGTCTTATACACTGTTCCCCTACGTTACATGCAACACTGCTAAGTGAAGTGAGTAGTTACCCAGCTTTAGATTTGTTCTGATTCATTATTTACGAATCCATTATTTTTTTGTAGTGAGCTGTTCATGTGGTAAATGGGAACTAACGGATTTATTGCCGTAAATCAACAAGGGTTAGAAAACTTTTGTAAAGATCACAAAAGCCTCACATAATGGTACCATTGTCTTATTACTTGAAAAAAAAATACGTTTTATCTTCAACTCTAGAATTCAGTTACATTAACGACGACATCTCTCACTACACACACAGCTGCCACTGATGTTGAATAACATGACAGAAAAATTCCTCACGTAATGTATTTACAACAATAAAATTCGGCATAACCGTGACATTCAACAAAAAAACATTCCGTTTATCACGCGTTTAGCAGATATTGCACGTATTTTTCTCAAATAGACAGAAAGGCACACACATAAATAAGCACAAAATATCTCTATACAGATGTGACCCGCTTCCTGTACAGCTCCACGGTGAGAGATGTTATATAAGTAAGCAGTGATTGCCTTAAGTAACTCAAGCTAGTGGATGTGTGTTTTATGTGCTCACGACTCGTATAATACCTACGCCATGACTCACATGTGATAGTGTTACGGCTATAAACTTTATGTAGTGTATCAGTAGCAGTCACTTCATCTATCACGGCTATAAACTTTATTATGTAGTGTATCAGTAGAAGTCACTTCATCTCCCGAGGGAAGTGGGTCATTGTGTTATAAGCCGATAAGGAGTAGGTACAGCTTACTAAATACTAAAAAGCCACTCTACTTTCGATTATGAAGGTTTGAGTATTTCCGAATAAAATTTACGTACAACAAAGAGACGATTACATTTTCTTGTATATTTTTTCTTGTGAGATGCGGACGGTGGGTAATAGGTGACTCGCCATCCGATCTTGGGGCCAATGACGGGGCCCTCTTAGAGGGCCAAAGCCTGCCATAGTCGCGGGACGAACGAGCTACCGTGATCCCGGAACGTACAGGGCTATTGAAAGATACCGTGGAGTTTAGTCAGTACAAGTTTGACAGTCCCCCCCGCCCCGCCCTGGCTGGGAGGACTCATTTGATATGATTTTACTACGATAAAAAAAGGACTTGATGACGCAATCAAATATCTACTTGAGTGGTCAAGTTATTTTATAAAAATATGTAATCATTAATACTTGGAAAAAAAACAAAACGTTTTTCTCGTAAAAATGTTTTTTCTGAGCTTTACCTTAAAAAAACACTTGGGACGATAGCTTACGCAACATAACTAAATTACCATAATCGGAGCAATGGGCCGTGTTGACAAGCCCAAGGGAGGTGTTCGTAAAAAAGTTGTTTAATGACCCATTTTTTAGACCCAGAAAATTAATTGCTATAAAAACATTCAAGGTTCTGTGCCGGCTATTAAATTTTTAAAATTCTATTCTGGCATTTGAACAAATTGAGCATTTGGGATTTCTTTGTTCGTAGATCAACATGCATACAATAAAGGTAAGGCTTCTGTATGAATGTACGAAATGTTCGTATTTTCCACAGACTTATTTCAAGTACACTACATATCTACATCTCCTGATGGTCGTAGCCTCCACTCTTCAAGTTCAGAGAAAGTGCGTAAATCTCGGTAAATATACTACATAAATCTAAAGTATTTCGGGTCGCGTCAACTGAAGCGCGATATTCCGGTATTACGAATTTTTTACACCGATCCCAAAAATTCCACGAAATCGTTCTTACACAATATACCAAAATGGTAAGTAAATGTGAATTGACGGCATTTTTTTTATTTGGACCTAACCTATCGTTAATTTATCTTAAACTAATCACTTAATGATTTTAACGAATGGGCACCTATTAGTCGAATCTTTTGTTATTATTAATTAAAAACATAAAACATACCAATCCCTTTTCTCGATGTAATCATTTCGATGGTGCATTTAAATGATTGATTGAGTTTAGAAAAATAGCTTTGAAGAAGAGCTTGCCGTTCTTTATCAAGAATAATACGAAGTAAAAATTTAAGTTTATTTAGAAGATTTTAGTTTATTTAACAAATCTTTGGATCATGCTGATGAATTTTTTTTATAATTTATATTTCTAGGGACTCTGGCAATGTAAAATGGCAGTACTTTGTAACTTCCGCTTACGTAAGAACATCATTGTTTTGCTACACAATATCGCCCTTTTAGGATCACTCTTTACGTAAAAACTAATAATAATCTCTAAACAGCATTAGGTATTGAGTAAGAGGAAGAGAATCAGTTTGTTGGAACACGACACCTTTTTGATGTTCTGCTATTGATGGAGAAATATTATTTATGGCAGGACTAGGAAGGTACAATAAAACAGTTAATGACTACGGTACTGAAGCTTACCTGCTTATTCATATAACTATCATCGAATTCAATTAGCAGGCGCGAGCCAGAACCCGGTCACAAACCAATTAATTAGTCGTTCACTAAATGAATCAAATTTGAACATGGCGTGCTTCCGTGGCGATTCAATTGATACGATTTTCACAGCTCACTAGCGATGAAAAGCGCAATCCATATCACCAAAGATTTTAGATCAGTCGACCGTGAGCATGCACACACACACTAGGGCTGCCCGACGGAGATCAGTTGATATTTACAAAAACAGTGTCCAACAAGTTTTTCTAGGAAAATATTTCGTTGTTTCTATGGTGTAAATGGGATTGAGACACAATCATTCACGGAAAACACGATAGAAAGCAATATACATATCCAATAACAATAAGCACAAAGAACACTTTGGTTTTATTGTGAAAAGCTAAAACATTTCTACAGGTACTTCCTAGAAGTGGTTTTGTATTTTTTGTTACTTGTATTGATCTGAACATTCTGTGTCAAGCATTTGCCAAGTCAATCCAAATCCGTACATTCCATAATACTACATTGTATTTCGTTTTACGTACCCCTATATTTAGCTCGTGAAAACTATAACTCAAAAGGAATATGAAATATCAAACAATTTCAGAAACAAATAATGTTAGTTCTTCCTCTATCTACATTTGTTTTAAACATTCGTTATAAGTTACATAAGGTTATTAAAAATTTATTCGATAATTAAACCATCCTGAAAATGCTTTTTTATTTCAGATTGGTAACACCAAAGCTTTGACAGCACGGCGCGCGGCGTAGCGACCGTAGCGGTGCCGTCATCACCTCAGCTACACCGTAGCATACCGTGGTCTAGATATTTAAATACAATTACGACTGTTTGTGTATTTAAAGTTTTAGGCTGCGGAGAGCGATTCACCACTCTGTGTGGTGAACTCTTCAACGTGTCTGGTGTGAACAGAAACTTTATTGTTTTATTCAACTGTAACCATTTATCTCACACCAAATTTTCGAGGACAAAAAGTACTTAGATCGTTTGTAACCTGTCATCCTACTTAATTACATTGTGTAACATTCCTTTTCTGCTCGTCCTTAAACGCTCACCTACTTAAAAAAAAACAGTGTCGATTTTTTTTAAACGTTGCCATGCACATTAGGAATTTCTCCTGTATCGTGGGTGTTTTTACAAACATAAAAACTCACATACACAAACACCCAGACCCAGAACAACAACTTGCAGATCATACATATAGGTAATTGCTCCATGTGGGGATCGAACCCGCGACAAACAGCGCAACAGTCCAATTGCTTAACCACTGCGCCAAACGTGCCGTCAAAAGTATTAGTTTTATAATAATAATAATATTCCACAACTATCACACAACGCCATCTAGTCCCAAGCTAAGCAGAGCTTGTGTTATGGGTACTAGACAACTGATAAATATACTTATATATTTCTAAATACATAAATATTATAGATAAATAATTACACCCAGACACAGAACAAATGATCGTGTTCATCACACAACATTTGTCCTGGGTGGGAATCGAACCCACGACCTCCGGCATAGCAGTCAGGGTCATTAACCACTAGACCAACAGGCCTGTCAATGTAAGTCACATGACAACGTAACAAATTAATGTAATAAATTACGGGATAGCAATATCTTTTAAGATAATTTCCCATTTTTGCGCGAAACCTTTGACAAATGACGTAATATTAAATTCTGCTCCTTAACATGAAAAGAAGACATTATTTCATGATAACGCCAGAATTTTCACTTAAAATCCCTAAACCTCTCTTGGATAGGATAGACAAGTATCTACATGAGGTAAATAACCGATACGAAGTTTATTACTGTAGTTATTACACAAGCTTCACCTCGCCTGAAGTCAGACTCTGTTAACATGCTAGGGCAAATGGCCAGGTATAAAGTATTGTGCTTAAATCAATCATGTCCAATTAAAAATATCGGTCCGATATTATTATTATTATTAGCATGAACTGGCCCACTGCTGGGCAAAGGCCTCCCTCCATTCCTTCCAACTTTCACGACTTTGCGCCACCTCTTTCCAATTCTCAAGGAAGACATCCAGTTCGTCCCGCCATCTCCTTCGAGGTCTACCGCGGCCCCGCGTCGCTGTTTCAGGACACCAATCATGAGCTTTGCGTGCCCACATCTCGTTCGGCAGTTAAACATTCCGAAATACAGACCAATTATTTTTTTTTATTAAAACGGAAGCTAGTGCGGTAGTGACTAGTGACTAATTAAAATTAATTTGAGCGCTACGCACGCGCTGCTATCATTCAGGCAGAGTATAGATCAAGTTATATATTTATTTATGGCCAATCAATGGTTTATTGTCTCATTTGTGTCTTTGCACATTGAACGAAAATCGCCAAGAAGCGTAAAACAGACCTGACGTCTGTCGTCTGTTCAGCAGTCGAGAGTCTGTCTCTTGTCTGTTATTAATGGAGCAGAGACGACCCGGATCATGATGGATCATAATAAAACATTGTAGAGGGCTTCTTTCATGATTATCTCGCTAGAAATAAATGACTCGTTTGCAGGAGCCTACTTTTTGCTCAAATCCATGACATTGTTTTGTGTTTGTTTGAAGTATTTCAGCCGGCAGTGGAAACATTACCATATAATATGTAGGTACTGATGAAGTCTGTAAGCTTCTGAACTCCATATAAGCTGCGCTTCATTTCAAATGTTTATGAAAACGATACAGAAGATTCCTAAATTGAGGCAACATATTTTAAAAAAAAATTCAACATATTTAAAAATTCAGCACTATGTGAGTTGCATGCGACAACAGCTGAGCTGAATTAAGTGTAACCGAACTATAACATTTCGTTACTTTACGAATTCATGTCATCATCATCATCAGCCTATAAATGTTCCCACTGCTGGGACACAGGCCTCTTCTCTGTGAGAGGGAGTGGGCCGTAATCTACCTCGTGGGCCCAGTGCGGATTGGTAGATGTCACATGTCTTCGAATTTTTGATTCTAGGACATGCCGGTTTCCTCGCGATGTTTTCCTTCACCGTTTTGAGAGCAGTGGTGTTGAAATAAATTACAGTAGTAATGCGCCTGACGGGGTTCGAACTCGTAAGTCGATGCCGATACCACTGGGCCATCACTGCTCTCGCTCGAATTCATGTTCTACAAAACATTTAAGTACAGAATTTTAATTCGGGGAAAAAGCAAAGTGATTTTCTTTCGGACAATACATTATCTACACTATCTGTTCCATTGGGTTTTAAGTAAACAAACGAAGCTGAAATATTTTCGAAGTTTCATCATTTTCCTGTCTCTGTTACTGACAATATGGAAAACTTTTATTTCTTTTGCTTATAAAGGAGTGGTGTACGGATGCGAAGCAGCTAAGTGTTGTAAAAGTTTTACTGTGGCCGAGGGGTTATGGATATGTTATGAATGGTAATACCGGACTCATAGGGCTTAGAAGAAAATAAATGAAGAGAGGCATTATTTTAGTTATATTAAAATAATTTATCTTCTGACCCACATTCAACGATCCAATACTGAATCCCCAGCTACTGACATTTGTGATCGGAAACTAATCACGACTGAAAACTTGCGAAAAGTCCAAGAAAGAAATGAAACGTCAACTGTAACCAAGAGTACAAAGAATGCAAATGAATGCGATTGTTGTAGTTGAGTTTTAACTTCCGGCACAGAGTACTCCGGTTGACGGCATGTTGGGGGAAATGGAGGGAAATTGAAAGTCTGCGGTGACCTCAAGCTTTAATTATATGCTATATTTTGAATGTTCTTATATTGTAATCGATTCATTTGCAGTGAAACAAATTGAAGCCCAATTAATTTAAACGATTTATTACTCCACGTTTCATTTTAAATATGTAAGCGTGAAATAATAGCATGCTAATGGAGAAAAATCTTTTCCACGTTTAAAAAATATGAAATGAAAATGGCTGAGCAACTTCAGTGGCATTATACGTCATATACTTTGTTCATTACCCGACTTCACTCATCTCGCTCCACACGACTTCTCCTGTGGTTCCTCATATTTTATGAATAGCATGATGAGAGATACGCTGAATGAGACGAGGGATCAATGGTATAAAAAATTCAATACAGTTATAAATATATGTAATTTAATACACGTGTACTGAAGGTACCTATGTAATCACGTTATTTTCTATAAGCAGCGATATTTAACTTTTGCGATTTGATAATTTTGTACTTGAACTTATTGAATCTACAGACACGAACAAGCTAATAAAACGGGTCAGAGCCCATTCGTCCACTGACATTCGCACCCTGTGCCCACTCGTCCCCTGGAACTTTTGAGGGGCCCATTCGTCCCCTGAAGAATATGTATTTTTATTCATTCTTCTAATATAAGTACATGTACTTGTGTATACTGCAGCTTGGTAGTCCTGGTACAGTCGCGCAGAAAAGGGTAAAATAAAAAAATAATGTTAGCAAAACAGAATTAATGTTAGAACGTTCATTATTTTTGTACATTAAAAAACTTTTTGAAAAAAAGGGAACCGACTTCAAAATCAAACACAAAAAACTGTAAAATAACTTTTCTTTCGGAAGTCGGTGGCTTTGTTTTTTATTTCATTGACTATTATGGCCACCGACTTCCGAAAGAAAAGTTATTTTACAGTTTCTTTGTGTTTGGTTTTGAAGTCGGTTCCCTTTTTTTTCAATTTTTTTATTTTTCCCTTTTTAGTTTAGATATTCAACAAAAATCTTCTTATAATCGTCGACTTTGAAAATCTACAATCCTAGTAAGCAATAAAAACGGATCTATGCGGGCAATTTCACGAGGTATCCATTATTGTTATATATTAAAACCTTCCCCAGAATGTAACGAACACTTTTCTGAAAACCGCATCAAAATCGGTTTAGCCAAACGCGAGATAATCGCGGAAAAACATGCAATGGTCACTGAAAATCTACAATCCAAGTAAGCAAAAACGAATCCACGCGGGCAACGTCAAGGGATATCTATTAGTGTTATATACTAAAACCTTCTCCAGAATGTAATGAACACTTTGCTGAAAACCGCAACAAATCCGTTCAGCCAAACAAACATACATACAGGTCGAACTGAGAACCTACTTTTTTATTTTGAAGTCGGTTAAAAAGGGTGACAACGACTCCACATTGAGCTAAAACGAAACACTTAGAATACAAGAACATAATAACATCCATTAATATGATAAAATAATAATTGCGGATAAAAATATGCTATACATATTCAGGAGTAAATAATCTAGTTTTGACTTTTTAGTCAAAATATGACTGTAGTATTCCACCATAAATTAATGTAGTCATTTTTGTAAATGTTTTACTTTTAATTTTAGTTTTTAAATGTAGTATAGTAGTAGTATATTTATAGGTTCTTTTTTATTATAATTATATATAGGTAATACAATATCGTTAATTCTGAAAAAAAAATTATAAAAGTGTGAACTATAAAGTGAATTACCATCAATAATAATACTAATCATATTCCAGGATTCAAATGAGATAATTCGATTCAATTATATGTCAAAAATATTATTATTATAATATTAACAGTATTATTTATTTCGTTAGGCGAACTTCATTTCATAAAAGACCCAAGACACATTGAACAGTCTCGTATTCGCAGTCACTTTCAAGAACCCATATGTCACCACCAGCACCACCACCAATGGGCAGCCATAACATACAAACAAAACACCTTATCTATTATTTTTGTAACCCCTTTTTTTAACAAGCCATTCGTAGAGAGACAATTTTACATCGTAAGCCTATCGACAGGTTATATTATTATCATGACGAATTATCATTCATCATGGCTCTTTTTTCAATAATCTGTTATGATTTATTAAATTAATTCCGTTGATAAACTGTTCACAAGTGTACTATGTTAACCGTTTCTTATGTAAAATATAGCTAATTTTATCTCAGGGGACCAATAGGCACCTGAACAGGTGCCGAATCTTTAACTTATATTGTATATATATTAGAGGGGACGAATGGGTACCATACAAATAATATTTTTTATTAAAATATTAATTGGTCCCCTACCAGGAGACCAATGGGCACCTATATAGGGGCCGAATCCACAACTTTTATGCTGTGGTACGAATTTTAGGGGACGAATGGGCTCTGACCCAATAAAACAATTTCTTTTAACGCTGCAACTCAAACGGCTCATTTAACTTTATTATTATTACTGCATCATGAAACGAAATAGACTATGTAGCTGAAACTATTCTCAGCTAAGCCTGTATACTCGTTTCATAATTTTAAGTTTATAAGTATAAACACTCTTTATTTTCTTCACAAATATTTTCGTATTTATTTTAACTTTTCAGAAGTGATCAATTTACCTACTGTCTTGACAAACTTTACTAATTTCTTACATAAAGTCCATAACCATTCATTAAACACGGCCAGGTTACAGAAGACTGACCTTACTTATTCATGACATATTACGTAAGTCTGTCTAGACCGTTGTTAACCTTTGTGGGCTCACGAGAAAATGTTCAAAAGAAATTAGTCCTCGGTGAGTCGGGAAAATGGAGGCGTCCTAACATCTTTTATGTGTGTCGAGGTCAAATCGCTTCGAGTAACCACGTACTTTGAATTACTAAACTTGGAAAAGGAACATTGTTACGACTACTGTACAACCCTTTCTGAAACTACCAACGTATTCCAACTAAATCACACTTAGCTATAACACCTTGATAATCCGAACACCGTGTCAAACACGTAATCTGGAAGCTGTTCGAATCAAGCAGTCTCAGTCAGTAATTTGTTGTACTCTAGTTAATTGTAATCGATGCTGCGCAGTGTACAGTAATACGTATTGCTACTGTGAGAAGATTTTATTTAGTGAACAAATCTTAAATAGAATTCTCTCTGAATGCAAACCTCTGGAGTTTACTGTGTTCTGAAAAGCTTTGTTTTAACTTTGATATGTAGACAACGCGCTTCACTTATTATATTTTTTTGGAAATTTCCATGGAAATGTTTTGGATCCAAGTAAACACAAACAATATTCATGCATACTGAATCTAACTAATCTAATCTCCTGTATTATGTACTCTGGTTTAAATCAAATGAGGCGCACTCTAATGTGGTAGCTAAATCAGACTAATGTGATAGGCCAAATTATAATCTAAATTGTAATTGGATTGCCAATGTTCGTAACGGAGTTAATTCAAATTAGATGATATTCATTCCGATTTCGATCACGGCCATGATAGTATTTGTATTTGTATTTATTTATTTCAATAACACATACAATTGCTATTACAGGTAATACCCAAGCTAACAAAAGTAGTCATAGATTAGTTGTCTGCCCAGTCCCAAGTAACGGGTCTGGATAGAAGTACACGTTACGTAGTGGTCAACTCACTAAGTGTCACCGTGTGCAAGAAAATAAGTCTAAGCGCCGAGAGACCCTATTCAGTATTCCTACTGCGCGAACCATAGGTGCGAACCTTAATAAATTTGTACGGGAAGACGAAACTAAGTAAGCTGATTGACAGCTAAACAATATGAGAATTCTATTTATCTCAAAAACATGTAACTGTAACAAACAAGTAGGTATCACCCTAACTACCAAACTTGTCTCATCACTGGACGATAATCATGAAACAAACATATTGGAAGGACACACAAGTTTGTCTTTCTTATTTTCGAACTTAGGTAGGTATATCTTTCTTAGCTACCAACGAAAGTATAACTTTGACCGTTATTTACAGAAAATTAACGGTTATAGTTGTTTTCACGTTCATTGGAATTACTCTTTTACTTTTGCTTAAATAAGTTAAGAAATAAGCAGATAATTGATTTTTGATCGAAGTCGAAAATACGGAAGAAGAAATAAGAAAATGTAAAGTCAAAATGAAAATAAATGTAACTAGATAACAGTTTAATACTTAAAGTTTTCAGATACCTATTCACAAAGGAACCGGAAAATATTTGTTGTATTAAGAACTTAGTTTTGCTCTCATTTCAATCACCAGTGGTGTGATTCACAAATGAAACAATTTAAATTATAAATTGATTGATTAAAAGTAAAATTTTGAACCTGCTGTACACTAAAAATAAAATAAAATTATATCGTCATCGTCGCCTTGATGTTTGTGAAATTATTTAATGAAATTGAAAAGCCAACAAACTGCTAACTGAGCAAAAAAAAAAAACTTATTCTGATTCAAAGTCCGTATTTTTTGTAACAACATTTAAAAAACTCAATTATCGCAGGTTTTTTCGTAGAAATACCTTATGTTAAGAAATAAGATAACTTATAAGAAGATCTAGTGCATAAAACATCTGAATGTTAGTTATTTATATTATGTTTTCACTTGATTCATGACTTCAATCCTTTTAAACTTTTTCCATTTAGACAAAAAAAATCATAATTTATAAAGTAAATCCGCACATTCGTACTTTTAGTAGTTATAAAATTTAGAATCTGTATTTTTAGGCTTCCTTCACATTTTGTCGTGACATTCAATATTATAATTACAGTGTACTATACAATACTAAAATAAAAATTCACCAACCTCCGCTCGTTATAGTATTGCTAAAACAAGTAACACCACTTACTCGTACGTCTGCCCCCGGAGTCACGCACGTGCATTAATGTTCAACATTATTACCTGCCCTCTCGAGCCCTATAACTTATAACGTGCACACAGTTCGCACGCGACTCACATACGAGTACACTACACAACACAATCACACGAGACGCTCATGGACCACGGTAGTGTCCTGTAAGCGTCCTTGCTCATTACTTCATTCAACTGATAGAGGCGCTGCCAATATACCTAAAATGTCTGCGGATAGATAGAAAAACCGGCCAAGTGCGAGTTGGACTCGCGTGAAGAGGGTTCCGTACGATGTTACCTATCACGTTTTTTTTTAAATCTGACCCAAATTGGTACGCACAATATTGAGTGATTTACCATGTTATTTTAATATCATGGACTTCTTATAGGTTTTCCTATAACCTATAAGTAGAAAACTAATTTCTGTATTTAAAAAAAAAAATTAGGTTTGCAGTAGTTTCGGAGATAACGGGGGGGGGGAATGGTCAAATTTCGTCTATTTTCTTGAATAACTTGGAAACTATTTATTTTAAAATTACAAAAAAATATATTTAAGATTGTCTCAACAAGACCTTTCATTTGATATGTCACAACGATGCAGTTTTCAATATATTTTTTTAATTTTCCCCTTCCCCCCCAAAAATTACCTCCCATATACAGATATGGACTTCTTATAGGTTATCCTATAATCTATAAGTAGAAAACTAATTCCTGTATTTTTTTCAAAATTTTAGGTTCAGCAGTTTCGGAGATAAGGGGGGGGGGGAATGGTCAAATTTCGACTATTTTCTTGAATAACTTGGAAACTATTTATTTTAAAATTACAATAAAAATATATTTAGGATTGTCTCAATAAGACCTTTCATTTGGTATATCACACGATGCAGTTTTCAAATATTTTTTTTAAATTTTCCCCTTTCCCCCCAAAAATTACCTCCCATATACAGATATGGACTTCTTATAGGTTTTCCTATAATCTATAAGTAGAAAACTAATTACTGTATTTTTTTCAAAATTGTAGGTTCAGTAGTTTCGGAGATAAGGAGGGAGGGGGAATGGTCAAATTTCGTCTATTTTCTTGAATAACTTGGAAACTATTTATTTTAAAATTACAAAAAAATACATTTAAGATTGTCTCAACAAGACATTTCATTTGATATGTCACACGATGCAGTTTAAAAAACTTTTTTTTTTCATTTTCCCCTTCCCCCCAAAAATTACCTCCCACATACAGATTTCATCTATTCACGTCACACCTCTGTGCTTGGGTCACAGGAATTGATATGTGTACCAAATTTCAACCCAATCGGTCTAGTAGATTCGGAGATAATTGACTGTAAGCGACAGACAGACGGTTATTATTGTATATGGGAATTTTTTGCCTGAAATAAAACACAATTATTATTATTATTATTATAAACAACCATTGAGAATTTTGGTCAGATAAACAATCGCTTTTAAGGACAGGTTCTTTAATAAAATGTTATGCATACCATCTACGCCGGGCGATTTACGATTTTTAAGTTTGTTAATAGCCTTACGTACATCAAACGGTCGTATGGGTTGACGCAATTCAGATATCGAGTACCCATTTAACAGATCGATAGACTTTTGCACGTCAGCATCAACACTGGGACTCGTCCAACTAGTAGTAAGACACATGTTGCTTAGAAAAGATTTGGCTAAAGCCTTACACTGTTCATCGGTATTAGTCGTAAAAGAACCATCTGAATTTTGAAGCGGAGGAATGTTGCTGGATTTGGGCTTCAAGGAACTAACAACCCGCCAGATATCAGAGCGAGGATTGTCAACTTTAGTTAATTTATCATTCCATATTTTATCAAGATGTGTTCTTATTAGTAATTTAATTCTATCTTGAAGCTGATTTATCAGGTTGCGACAGTTTCTTTTCAATGGCCCTTTTGGAAGTTTTTGTTCGACACGGCGTAGGTAGTTTTTGTATCTAATTACTTTCCTGATATGCCATGGAAGACTTTGTGGTTTGTAAATTATGTTACAAGTTGGCACATATTTGTCTCTCGCGTACTTTATGCAGTTATGAAGATAATTTACTGAGTTGTCGATTTCTGTGGTGGACTTAAAAGTGTTGGAGGAAAGATACAGATTGTCATCTAAAGTCTTTCGGTAATTTTGCCAGTCTGCTTTATGATAATTGAAAATTTTTGTATTACGCCTTGTTTCAGGTGATCCCCCAACCGTGAAAGTTATTGGAAAGTGGTTCGATGATAGTGCCGGAATGGCCCGCCCTCATTAATAGTAGAAATATTCGAGGACAAGATAATGTCGGGATTTGTAGCTGACAAATCCGCGCGGTAATTAACTTGACTTGGTGTGTCCGATGAATGTATGTCAATCTCATGGTCTATCAAGTAATTGAAGAGAACTCTGCCACGGGAATTTATGTAGCTGCTGTACCAGTACTTGTGATTTGCATTCAAGTCACCCATAATGATTACACGACTTCCCACTTGGAAAAGAGAATCTAGGTCACGGGTCACAAGTGGAAGATTAGGAGATTGATAGGCTGAGATCAAAATATGATCAATATTTGAGACTTTAAGTTTTATAGCTACCGCTTCAATGTTTATTGTAACTGGTACTTTAACGGTCGAGTATATTATGTTATTTTTGACTAGCAAAGCTACACCCTGCCCACGTCCAGAGGGATGCTTGTCTTGACGACATAAAGTGTAGCCAGGGACACGCAAAGGAATATTGGGAGTTAGTCTAGTTTCTGAGATCGCGATTATGTCAATAGATAAGGTACTTGCCGCCAGGTGAAGGAGTTCCGTAAGTTTGTGACGCAGTCCATCTGCATTCCACATCATAACTTTTAGACACTTAGAGTCAAACATGTTGGCCAAGGTGGGACATAACTAAAAGTACTTTGTCAAGCATTGAGGTACATGACATAAACTGGTTTTTGAGGTTTTTGAGTGTCTTCAGTATAAGTAACATTTCCAGTATTGATGGATCTTGAATTTGAGTGTCAGCCATGGGATTTATCTCTGGCGCCACGGTGGGTACGATTTTTGGCTTAGTTATGTTAGCCCAAGATCTAGACTCGGTATTTTTCGAAGACTGAGACTGACGAACAGTTTCCGATTGTTTTGAAAATGATGGAAGCCGAGGTGCAGTACGTTCGCGATTTCTCCTTTCCTGAATTTTATTCAAATACTTTTGTCGAACAGGACACCCATGAAAATTTGCGGGGTGTAATTCATTGCAATTACAGCAAACAGCGGGATCTTTGCGGTCTTTTTTCGAACATTCACTGGTGGGATGCGGTTGTGCACACTTGACGCATCTAGCTGGAAGATTGCAATTGTTTGAAGAATGCCCAAATCCTTGACAACGAAAACACTGGGTACCAAGTGATCGGTTTGGCCTAAACTTTTGCATTGTGACAACACAATTAAACAAATATTTAATTTGGCGAAATTTTAAAACATCCGTTTCCGCTGGAAGTTGAACCAAATAGGGAGGGCAAAGCGTGGTGTCACCCTCCTTGATTCTTAGTTTAGTAATCTTGGCTCCTTTAAATCCCAGAGTATCCAACTGAGCAGCTAAATCAGGTTCAGCATATGCAGGTAGGCCTCTGATAACCACTTTAGGAATCTTCTCATCCTTCCTTGTGTATGTCATGTAATTTACGGAGTATGTACGTAGACCATCCTTAACAGCTTGGTGAGTTTCAGGTGAGTAGCACACGATAGCCACTTTGTTGTTTCGTCGGTATTGCAGGTGAAAACGACTTGTATGTTTTAAAACTAACTTTCTAATAGTCTCATGCCGGGTCCAGTCCGGTTTAATTTCCATGATGATGGGCGGAATGTGTCCGATCTTCTTGATGTTAGTGGATGCATCACGGAAGGGCTCTGCCTCGTTCACCGCCTCGCACCGCCTCGTTCTGCAGTCTCCGAGTGCCACATGTATTTTTTTTATACAAACGTTTGCAATTTGAAAATTGCATAAATGAGGCAATGTTCATACAATACAAGATGACTGATTGACTAGTTCAAACCTGTAAAGTTACCTTCAAATATACTACAAAAGTTTTAAGTATTTAAAGCTAAAATAGTTTGAACAGTGGCAAATTTGAAAAGGTGCACGTCCCACCTCGATTTATTTCATAGAGGTTGTACAGCGGTACACTTTGAGGTCAGTTTCAGGTTAAAACGAAATTTGAATGCTTGTTGTCTGGGTCAAGTCTATTGATGGTGAGGACACGGCGGTGCTCTGCCCAAGCGGGGCAGTCTTGCACCGTATGCTCTACTGTGTCCTCCGGGCGATCTTCGCAATGGTGACACCCCGGCGTTTCTTCCTTCCCCATCCGACACAGGTACCTCCCGAAACATCCGTGTCCGGTGAGGACCTGCGTCATCCGATAGGTCAGGACGCCGTGACGCCTTTCCAGCCACTCCTCAAAGAGGGGTCTTACCGCCGCGATTGCGGCGTGCCCGACGATGCACGATGCCTGAGTTTTATTCCAGTATTTTTTCTAAATAAGCATTTTTTAAGCTATTGCATAGCTTTTATCTTTTTTTTATGAGCGCGGCGGGCGCGAAAAACCTAACGAAAAAAACCGGCCAAGTGCGAGTTGAATTCGCCCATGAAGGGTTCCGTAGTAGCAAGCATAGCTTAGGGATATAATTATATTGAGATTAGTAAGTAATATACACAAACAATAAAAATTACTTTGTTTTTCATAGTGTTTGTATGAATGGCAAAGTTATATTTATTTGCGGTTTCTGAAAATGTACTATATCTCAAAAACTGCTAACTGTATCTCATCCAAACCAATTTTCGTTGGAAGTTTTTGTTGAGGTCTTCATTACATATTTTTTTTAGTTTTATCATTCTCTTATTTTAGAAGTTACGGGGGGGGGGGGGGGGCGCACATTTTACTACTTTGGAAGTATCTCTCGCGCAAACTGTTCAGTTTAGAAAAAAAAAATAAGTAACCTCAATATCATTTTTAATGACCTTTCCATAGATACCCCACATGTATGGGTTTGGTGAAAAAAAAATTTTGAGTTTTAGTTCTAAGTACCTATGGGGGAACCCCCATTTGTTTTGTTTTTATTTTTGTGTTAAAATCCTAATGCGGTTCATTTAATACATCTACCTACCAAGTTTCAACAGGATAGCTCTTATACTTTTGACAAAAAGTGGCTGTGACATACGGACGGACAGACAGACAGACAGGCAGACATGACGAATCTATAAGGGCTCCGTTTTTGCCATTTGGCTACGGAACCCTAAAAATGAGTCAGTAAGACGTACTACTACGACGTACTGTATATTCTGTCTCACGTATTTTTCAGGTGTGGTTTGTGATGCGTCTCAGTGTCGCGAGTGTGAGCTGCATGGAGGCGCTCGAGGCGGTCGGAGATCAAAGAGACGACGCTCACCACGAAATAGCTTTTATAACACATGTTTTTGACTCTCATCCACTTTAGTAAGGTCAACATAAATGTTAGTTTATAAGCACTAGACGTTATCTCAATCGTTCTCAACATAGTCAAGTAAAGTCTGTAGGTAAGTTTGTAAGCGCTCGAAGGTTTCAACATCTTAAATAATTTATTACTCACTTGTAAACCGGTGGAAATGTTTAATAACAAAAGCACCCTCAAAAGAGTACACACAGTACTATGTGCATACGAGTCCACAAGTTAGACTGACGAGTTAATAGGCTCACGTTCTGCCATAGTGTTTATGATAGTTATTGTTTGTATGAGTACTTACATTTACGCTCGCTACGGCGTAGCAACGACTGATTAGCTACGAATAACATGAATGTCGTGGTACCTAATGCAACTCAATGTTTCGATGATAGTTTTATATTTGACGTATTAAGTTCTTTAATAATGAAACGCAATTAATGAGATAAACGAAAATTCGCAAGAAAGTACCGGCGGACTTTAAATCAAACAGCATCCAATCGCGAAATCTTCCTAGGTTTGTTTGTTTTCAATACAAACTAAAAAAGGAAACGCTTCTTATCTTTCTTATTACATTATACACCTGTGACTGCTCTAGTTACATAATGTTATGTACCTAAATAAACTTGGTTAGAATTTTTCATTTACAATCTCTTATTTTTTTTACAATTTTGTTTCTTTTTACTTCTGGAAACTTAAATAATTTCAATACAAATAAGAAATAACATTAATTCTGTATTTGTTGTGCCAAGTAAAGTAAGGCAAGCGTTCGGAATAGAGGGTCTTCAATAAACCCTCTTTACTCAAATTCGTCAACCTCCATCGTCAACAATGAATTTCTGATAAACATGAATTAGGATTCCACCGCATTACGTACCACGATAATGAATTTCAGAATACTATTAGTTAAGCTGATTCAGTTTAGTACCTATACTATACTCGAGCAATGTACCTGTGTTTTGTAATTTTAGCGCATAATGTTTGCAAATCCAGCCATTTAGCATTGCTGTGTGTGATTTAAGTAAATGTGTGTAAGGCCGATACGATAACAGGTGTTCAAACAGCGTTAGTTAGGAAACTCAGTCGGTTGAAAACATTCTGAAACTTGTTACACTGCTGTGTGCTCGTGGACGTAATTTAACCTCGCCTCCTTCATATAGGTATACGTTGAATTAAGATTGACATCAAAACGAATTTTAATTTATATTTTTTAATTCATCGTGAAAAAGGTTTTATACTTTGAAAATAAACAAAACATACTGGACAACTTTTTGGAAAAATATAAGAAAGCTATTTTCCTAAAAAAGGAAAAATTAAAATATTTTATGGCATCTTACCAAAAACTGTTCAGTATTTTTAGACCACCATAAAGGTTTCAACCCAATCCTCAACTACCTAGTCAAATTAAATTAGAACAATTTTATTATTCATATTTTATGGTGCGCGACATAACGTAAAATGCATTAGGTTTAAAAAAGGTCTGAATATAAAATGTATTGAATATTTATAAAAAACATACGTAGACCCGCTTTTTATTCCTAGTTTTATTACTTTTTAATGAAATAAAATAAACACTGAAAAAAAAAACCATCACACTTCAAAACAACTTCAGTTTCTGATTTCATTCTCTACGAACTTGGAAAAATCATCCCGCTTTGAAATGCTTCTGAATATTTATTCTGTCAATCTTCATTATTATTACGTCGCTAAATTCCGAGATATTCATTTTCCCTCTTCGTTTTGTAAACAGTCACAAAGTCACTACGGCTGCAGGGAGAGGGAGGAGCGAAACTTTAACAATTATTGTGGACGGTCCGATGTGGTATATCTCATTAAAAGTTTAATATAATATGAACTAGTCTAGAAAATGGTAACTGTTTGGTATTGATCGAATGATTTAAAATATTTGTTTTACATTGTCATTATACATGTAAATCATTATTACAAAATTCAGCTATACTACCTATTCGTAGCCCTTCGAATCACGTCATTTGTGGTAAATGCAGTTCATGTACATCTGTATTCAACACACACTGCAGCCTCATTTCCGAGACTCACTGCTGGCCGCCATTGTGCTCGCTGCAATATAATATAATTCTTTCACGATTTCCACAATGTCAAAATGTTCCTGCCAGCCATACTCGTATTTTTACTGTCGTTCTCTAATACAGGTATTTGGTATGAAACACTACAGTTTGATATAGTAGCTTCAATCATGGAAACAACAATACTTCATTTCTGTATTCTAAGATGATACGATGACGATGTTCAGTACCCAGTGACCCGTGCGGTATCATTGCACATCACTGACCACCAGTGATCCTGATCAAATGCTGAGTATTTACTTCGAGGAAAAGCTGCTTGGTGAGAAAATGTTAAAAATTCATGAAATATTTTTATGAACTCTAAATAAAATAAATGTATATTTGTTTTTGCTTGCTGATGAGTGAAAAATTATATAAAATATAAGAATGACAACAAAATAAATAAATAACAATAAATAAATTGAGTATTTATGTTATTCTCAAGAGAATTTTTAATTAAATATACACTGCCGAAACGCCTCACTAGGAATCTCTTTTGTATTACAGGTGTGTTTACAGATATGTAAACTCACACACACAAACAGTCAGACCTGGAACAACTACGTCAAATCAAACACGCGACATGCCCAGCTGTAGTCAATTGGTCAGCCACTGCACCGATCGTACCAGGGTCAATCTACAATATTTGAGACATCCGTTGAGGATAACGACGCCCGATCTTTTACTACTAGTGCAACCATCCACTGAAAAACAAAAACAAAAAATATAAATTATTTTAATAACATCTAACTTAAATGAAATTAAAATAATTTATATTTTTGTTAAAATTGGTATACCAGGGCCCTGTTTCATAAAGCTTACAATCCGACATTTATGTCAAAAAATAACAAATTTGTAGAATTGTCGCCTTTGGTCTGTTTCATAAAGGTGACAAATGTATTAAAAGTCGACAGGTGAAATCTTGACTTAATTGTCATCATAAAACGCGTTTTATAAAACTCAACATTTGTCAAAAAACTCCAGTCAAATTACTCGTGACAATTGTCGCGGACAAATGTCGGATTGTCGCTGACAAGTGTCGGATTGTCGCGACAATTGTGTCAAATTATTACTACTATTTTTTTACGATTCAAAAGTGAGAAATACTAAGAGATGGCAAGTCAAAGTATTTAATTTCTCTTAAGTATGTATAAAGTAATATTTCTGTGCCTTTTTTTTTATCGTGGTAAAATCATCAAATGAGTCCTCCCACCCCGGGCAGGGCGGGAGGGACTGTCAGACTTGTACTGACTAAAATCCACGGTGAATGACTAGAATCCTTCAATAGCCCTTTATGTTCCGGGGTCACGGTAATGAGATAAGTCCCGCGACCCCGGCAGGCTTTGGCCCTCTAGAGAGGGGGCCCCGTCATTATGCTGACGCTCTTTGAGGCGCGCGTGGAACACAACGCACCGTCGACCCGGGCATGGTCCATGGTCGGGCTGCGAGTTGCCCTTTACTCACCGCCCGCATGCCCACGCCTACGGTGGCCGGAGATCGTCTTGCGAAGAAAATCCACCATCACTACTCTCACTGCTCGATGTTAGGACCATTTTTTTATAACTAACCTCTAAAAACACTTTTTTACACCTTCAAAATCCAAAATATGAATCCGCGACAGAGGTCGACGCGCCTGTCAAGGTTGTCGGACAATTCTACAAATATGTCAGTATGTCGTGACAATTTTACGTTTTATAAAGCGGAATTATCAACAATTTCCCGCGAAATTGTCACCTGTCACATGTCGCTAAAAAAGTTTTATGAAACAGAAAAATGACAGATTGTCGCGACAATCCGACATATTTGCGAATTTTTGACCGTTACAATTATGTCACCTGTAAGTTTTATGAAACAGAAAAATTGTCAAATTGTCGCTTTTTGACATATGTCGAATTGTCGGATTGTAAGCTTTATGAAACAGGGCCCAGTAGGTTTATCTTTGTTTATGCTTACAAAAAAATCGATCTTCAATAAATAAAAATCTGTTTTAAACAAATTGTCAAGGTAAACGATAAAATGGAACGGAGGCTAAATACTTGATAGATACAATTCCGATTAGTTCACCAACTTATGCTTCACTTCTTTCTTTATCCATATGTTTAGGTAACATCACTTTTGTTGCTTTTGTGATAAGGATCAATGTTGAATGGATATACTGTTGCAAGTTTGTTTTCAAATAGAACAGTATCTTTGTCTGGATCGCTTTCCGAATCAGTAAATAAAGCGTGTTTACGGCGGTCGACGAAAGAATTCGTGGTGTCCACTAAATAGATGTCAGATGGTAATAAAATAAAAGAAAACAAATAAATGCTGAAACAATAAACGGTCGACGCTGATTGGTAATAAAATGTTTTACGTATGTTTATTTACGATGTGTTCTATTTTTAGAGAAGTTTCTAGATTGTTATGTTGAATTGGAAATAATCGTTTATAGATGATTAACGTAAGACATGAAACTAAACGCAAGAAGCAGTAAGTACTCGTACGATTAGTAATTTCAGTATAAGGTTTACTTAAATGCAATATTCCAAATAATACGCAGAAAACTTATGTGTTTCAAGTACTATTTTTATATATTTAGAAATTGGTTTTAAAACATGTTTAATTCAGAAAGTGTGGGAGAAAACTAGTGCTGAGCATCCCTATTATGTTTGGCTTTTATGAGTACAGTAAAAGTACCAAACAAAGTTAGTGCCAAGACAGGGTTTTGTGGTTTAAGCTCTATTATATCGGAGTTGCTTTTGTATAAATGAAACCTCTAAACCCACGCATTTCATTACAAATATACTCCTACATAAACAATTAATCAAGCGTATTAAGCCTCCTGCAGACACACGCGATTAATCGCGCTGCGACAACGAGCCAAGCTAATTTCCACTCTAAAAATACTGCGAATGGACCGCGACATGTCGCCCCGCGCGATTAATCGCGTGTGTCTGCAGGAGGCTTTACGTTTGGGCTTCTGTGAATACAGTAACAGACCGCAGAGCACAGACCACAGAATAAATAGCGTGAGCAGGCTTCATATGTGATGTTACTGTATTACAAGTTAATACTTATTTATTATCATTATTATTTTACTTTATTTGCATTCGATAGTTAGTTGGTATTATATGATTTCAACATGTTAAAGTTCAGTTATAATGATAAGGCTATTTGTTATTTCAATGTTATACGTATTTTGTATCATTAAGTACCTGAAACAATGAAAAATGATATTTACATCTATCGCTACTTTTTAACCGACTTCAAAAAGGAGGAGGTTATCAATTCGACGGTATGTTTTTTTTTTTTTTTCTTTTTTTTTTTTTTTTTGTATATTTGTTACGCGATTACTCCGCCAATTGTGGACCGATTTTTAAAATTCTTTTTTTGTTCGAAAGGAGGTACTTCTGAGGTGGTCCCATAATCACCAAGTTGGGATCTGATGATTGGATCCTGGAGAAATCGAGGGCAACCCTCGAATTTTATAGGCCGACACATCGTTTTTCGCAAATTTTAGGAAGTAATTTAAGTACTTGCGTATGATAATCATAATTTCATGTAGCTGAGCTGATGATGGAAGGTAGAACTCCTTAATGGTAAGGAGTAGGCATCGACTGATTTAGTTTGAGTTCGCATATCTCTGGAACTACAAGTCCGATTTAAGTAATTTTTGTTGTACTAGGTATCATTTAACTTAGGGAATATTGCAAGTTTCATCAAAATCGGTTCAGTAGTTTTTGAGATAGGGAATTTTATTAGCTTATTGTGTACATGAGCGATGTTATTACTGGTGTTATGGATTACAAAATTCTAGTGCACATGTTGTATTTGACAAGAATTCGGGTTGAATATTTAAACTAAAAAGAGTAAAATAAAAACTTTTTCAAAAAAAAATGTAACCGCCTTCAAAAATAACCATAAAAAACGGTAAAAAAACCTACAAAATAACTTTTCTTTCGGAAGTCGGTGGCAAAAAAAAGACAATGAAATAAAGAAAACAAAGACACCGACTTCCGAAAGAAAAGTTATTTTGTAGGTTTTTTTACCGTTTTTTATGGTTATTTTTGAAGGCGGTTACATTTTTTTTTGAAAAAGTTTTTTATTATCACGAGTTTTCACTATTTTACTTTACAGCGACTTTCCAGTATTTACAACGTTCCTTGTATAGAAATATAAAAACGTGGGAAAATGGGACAGCGCCTCTCGTGTACGAAGAAGGAACTAATTTTTTCTTTGAAATTAAATGTCAAAGTTCCAGTTTACTTTACGTCACAGTAAGTGAAAACTCATGATAAGGCCTAATACCTCTGGTTGGCATACCAGCATACATTGACATAAATGATAACATGTTTTTAGTTGAGTCGTACAGATTTCTGTCCATCCGGTTATTATTACCAGACCTACGAATAATAATTTATTTGTAGTATCAGACACGTATTTCTTGTTTCAGACCATCTTACAAATTAATCAAATTACTACGGGTTTGATGATCAAAGGCATCACAATTGGATCATCATTTATATTTTCAAAGAAGGGCTCCCAATAACATAGTTATTAGCACTCTCCGAGACGTCCATCAGCTCCTGTAACGAACAGTTCGCAGGGCACGATATTAAGTGCCTCATCGTTTGTGGAGCAGCACCACATTTACACTTCAGGTCAGAGTCATCAATGAACTGAGCAGATTTTCCTTGCTTCGGCCTACCTGGGTACGGAGTCTGTTTATGGATTTCCAGGTCAGCCAAGGCAGCGAGAGAGTCTCGGAGAGCGCTAAACTCGTGGCCCAATTTTGGGCCGAGTCGATATATAGATTGTCATCGACACGATAAGAAGGAGATACATAGTTATTAAGGATTAGTGATGTAGTGCTACATTCTTCTATTTGATGTACTTCACCGAATTACAAACGTGAGGGTGGTGGAAACTTTGCTACACTACTGTTGATAGGGCTTCATGTTAATTAATTATTAATTGGCAGTTGAACAAGCAAAGTGATGTCATTAGGTGCGTCCCCACAGGGAGGAGCTTGCTGCGCGAGGAAACTGACAAACGAGGCTGCTCACTCTGTGTGGACGCGTCTATTGTTTTTCGACCGGGGCACGAAACAATATAGGTAGGTACGCGAGCAAAACAAAAGCCGACACTAGATGGCTCGGGCGCTCGGTCGCTCGACCGCGGCAGCGCTGTCACTTGCCTTGCCCGAGACACGTCCACACCAACCGAGCTGCTTCGCGCGGAAAATGCCTCGCGAGGCTGCGCGCTCTATGTGGACGCACCTATTGAATATAGTTTTCAATTTTTGTGCTATATTTCAAATAAATATTTTAGTATTATTCTTTATTCTGATTGTTGACACACCCATACTAAATCATCTTTTTTTGTCGTGGTTAAATCATCAGGTAAGACCTTCCACCCAGGGCGGGGCCGGAGGGACTGTCAGATTTGTACTGACTAAAATCCACGGTGTCCTTCAAAAGCCCTTTACGTTCCAGGGTATCGGTTACCTGATGACACAGTCCCGAGATCAACTTTATCATCTAATAGAATAGGTATCATCACACAAATACCAGTTGTTTATGACGAATTTTCAGTAAACGTATTTCTCCAATTGAAATAAAATCTCGATCCCATTCTGCGACTATCGAATATTCCAGTTTAATGTCGACCATTGCGACTGTAAAATGTTATGTGCGCACAAATTGTCTATTTCATCCTCTAAAACCTCCTGCAGACACACGCGATTAATCGCGCGGGGCGACATGTCGCGGTCCATTCGCAGTATTTTTAGAGTGGAAATTAGCTTGGCTCGTTGTCGCAGCGCGATTAATCGCGTGTGTCTGCAGGAGGCTTAACGTTCCGCACAGATTAATGGAATGATTGAATAAATTCAAGCGGCGATTTATAATGTTGTTGGTTTAGCATACTTGGACTATGAATGAATAAACTAATTTGTAACTTTTGTGATTCAGCAAGTTGCTTGAAAAATTAATACCTTTGTATTGAAAACAAACTTGTAGGTGTTAGAGAGGAGAATAAAATCACAGATTTATAATCCCTGATATAATTTAAAAATTAATTTAACACAACGTTTCAGTTACAGCCTAAACAGGTAAAACGGTACATAAAAACATACGAATTTACTTATTTTCACGAAATTGTTTCAACTAACATTTTGCTTAAAATAAAACGCCTCATGTGAGCAGTAAAAGGTCGTTCTCGGATTAAGCGGGCAATCTTTTTTCCCAAAAACATTATCCGGAAAGAGGTCACAAAATGTATTATACAAACAACATGACCACATTTTATCGTTGATACTTTTTACCGAAAGTAACAAGAGAGGGCGAAATAAATTGCCATAAACTTAGACAGATTTACACAAAACTATGAGTTGGTACGATAAGGCAAGTCTACGCATCTCATACACATTGATAAGGCTCATTTGTTTACAGAATCCTCATCTCTTGTAATCTGAAAATCACGGAAACATTAATGTGGCACTACAAGTTGATAAGCATACAACTCACTGGACACCTGCGCATTATTTTGATAATTCGCAAGTGAGTCGAACATAAATAAACGTAACAAGTAAATGTTGTTATAAATACAAACAGCATTGTATAAAATTGTGTTTACATAAGATATCAAGTCCATACAATGTTACTACTCAAATATTTATGTTGCTAGTAGTTACACGTGACTAATCACAATTAATTTCGCTGATTTCCACTTCAAGAAACGTGGTATATTATATTTGACTTCACTTTTACCGCTAACTGTTTCGCACAGCTCCGAACTCAGTCAACTGATGAAGGTCCGTCTCTCGACCCTTGTCAATCGCAACCATCGAAAAAAGTAAAACGAACAGCTAAGAAATAAAAACTCTTCCCGTTTAGAAACTGAGAATACTGGGAGGAAAAATCGTTCTTCGGTTTCAGGGTCAATTTAATTTTATAAGATTATATAGCGGTCTGTTCTAAATGGAATTCGTTAGAGACAAAAAGGAAATCGCCTCTAGATAAATATAATTGGAATACCGGAAATTCTCTGTTTCATTTCGTAAAAAATTATTTGTGGAAAGAATGATTTGTGCTTTCAATCTCGACCTTATGCTGTTCACATTAACGAAGATGCCCGGGAATCCTGAAAAACATGGTAAAAAATAAAATAATCAGCTGACTTACAGATACACACTGCAAAAATACACAGAATAAAAAGTAGTTCAATTCTTAGACAATTATATTCTACCCGGCTGTACTCTATGTATACACCGTGTTCTTCACGTTATCCATAAACTTTAGCAAATACTTCTATGGCTTTTACAAATCAAATCCAACAAAGGAAGTAGTACTTAAAAAGGCTTCGTTACAAAGATATTTGTAATTTCATTTAATGAAATTTAATTGAGCTATGCAGTGAGAAAGTATCTTAATTTGAAATCTATCAAATACTATTTGCATTTCATTTGTTTCAGCCCGCCAAATGTTATGAATGAAAATACGACGTTGCCAATTCGGATAAAGAGGCATGCATATCGGGTTATTTACGTCTAGGTATTTAGTTTGTATGAAAATTAACAAAAAATAAAAAATAAGAATTTATTAATGTGTCCATAATGAAAAATGCTTACTTCCGTGGTTTGAACATCTGGTCGAAGTTTATGTATATCGTCCGGAACACGGTGTATATATTTAACGCCTGTAAAATAACGTGTTTAATATGCAGGTATATTGCGTTAGCTAAACAGAATGCACGTGATGCATCGGGACGTTCAGTCACTATTTGATTTGGTTACGAGTCGATGCTTTTCAATAGTGTTACGCAACGATGAGCTCCCAGCCTATTTCAGCTGAACTTGATATGCCAGAGCCCTTATCACGACTTTTCACTATATTACTTTACAGCGTCTTTCCAGTATTTACAGCGTTTCTTGTCTGGAAAAATGGAACAGCGCCTCTGGTGTACGAAGAAGGAACTATTTTTTTCTTGAAATTAAACGTCAAAGTTCCAGTTTATACTTTACGTCACAATAAGTGAAAACTCATGATAAGGCCTCAGAACAGATTTCAGTGTGATTGAATTGAATTTGGTGATGAATTGGGTTGTAGAGGTCCAATGACATTAGAAACCATAACATTATCAATATCGCCATCGCATGGCACTTGGAGAGACATAAGGTGCATCCACACCGCCGGTAACATTTGTGGAGCAACAAAAGGCAACACGGTAACATTCGGCAACATTCAGTAACTTTTGTGGCTCCTTGTTACTATTTGTTGATTGTTACTTACCCGTGCATCCACACCGCAGTAACATCCGACAACAAATGTTGCCGTGTTACTGTATGTCGAGTAACGTTGCTCGACAATCGGTAACATTGTGTTACTGCGGTGTGGATGCAGGGGGTAACATTGTTACCGATTGTTTAGCAACGTTACTCGACTTACAGTAACACATCAACACTTAGTAACATGTTAGCGGATGTTACCGAATGTTGAGCAACGTTACTCGACTTACAGTAACACGTCAACACTTAGTAACATTTTGTTGGCGGATGTTACCGAGCAACATTTGGAAACGTTGAGCTACAAATGTTACCGGCGGAGTGGATGCACCGATTAAGACGTGTGTTGAGCACAGGTTTGGTTGCATGTAGCATGTTCACACTTCGGCAGTGCTGTATCAAGATATCCAAACATAAATTTTACTTTGAGTCTCGGTCGTATAAAAAGTCAGCACAATATAATTAGCTCGCATTACAACAAGGAAAAATAACCCCACTTCAAACATCATGCTTGCAGCAAGCGTGTAAAAGTCAACGACATTATTTTCTCACTGCAGCCGTGTCGACGACATCCTCGTTACATAAAATAATTACAGTAATGTGCCACATTATTAACCTCCTTCACATAGTGAGTTGCTTTCACTTCGATCCTATTTTGAATGGATGAAAATGTGAATTTTCTGTGAGAAGTAACGTATTAAGTAGGCATGAATACAACATTATTTTTTGGTTATGCGAAAGCCGATAGGTACACCTGTCTAGTATTTTTGTGTACCTAAATAATCTATGTACAAAATTTTAAAACCGTATCATAAAAAATCGCAAAGTTATAAGCTTGTATATTACCCAGTTGTCCGTTCAAAAGCATGCTCATTTCACGGTACAAACGCGTAAACCGCGTCTCCTGTGTTATACACTCGTGATAATAGTTTGGCAATAGGTACCTCACCGTACGGTGATTGTATTGTAATTAACTGGTAATAAAATTTTATTAAAATATTTTTGAAAAAAAAATAACATGGCGTAAAAATTATTAGAATCGAATCAGTTACTGATTCTGAACAAACTATATTCAGGTTTCGCATAATACTAAAAATAATGTTGTATATGTATTGTCTAAATTATAAGCAAATATGACATAATTATGAACACAATTAGTCTCAAACGGTTAAAATAAATCTACATTACTTATCAAACTATAACATACCTGCAGCCACTTGATCCTGGTGATATTCTCGACGGTGACGGTGAGCGCTCTCCTCTCGCCCAACTTGTACTTAGGACTCGTCATAATACATGTACTCAGTGAACGTCAACCCACTAGTAGTGTACTGCTGAGTAAAGTATATCGATATAGTCCCATTCACATGTCGCGTTCTATTATCCATTTACACTTTATCGGGACGGGGAAAGGGTTGGGGAAGTTTGGTGCCGTGATCGTTCCCTCCGGAACCTTCAAGTGTCCGCCGTAGGTTTGTGGTCCCTGGTGAAGTCAAAGTCAAATCATTTATTCCAATTAGGCCATCATAGAGGCACTTTTGAACGTCGATTATTAAAATTAAAGGAAATCGGAAGGGATGGGATTGATTCTACACCCATTCGCAAAGGTAGGTTTGTATGGAGAAGAATGGGCAAGAAATTCCATACTTAATCTTTTTCAAAAATGTTTCATAATGTTTTGAAATAACAAATTTAAAATAAATAAATTTGAAAGCTATGTAGTCAAGGCCATTTAACCATTTAAAGGATTTAAAAAAAAAAAAAAAACAAAAAATATACAGAAAGGTACACGGTGTTCACACTTTCACAAAATAGTGCAATTATAACTTTTATACAAATATAATTTTATAGGCAGTGTGTGAGCATTAAAAATTTCAACAAAGTTTGATTCTGCTCAAGCCCTACATTGTACAATGGAGCAGGACCAGCATGTTTCCAAGCACTTTTATCTTGAAGACTGTTGCTCGCTGTGACGCTGTTGCGCTTGCGCGTGTGTTGCGGCTACACTCAGCAGAGCGATAGGTACTAGGCATGATTAGCCTGGAACAATATAAACAATACTTGTTATTGCATCGTATTATATTCCAATCTGCTTTAGCTTCTGTGCTTAATAATTCTGTATTGTGGTATGTGGAAATTAATCAGCTATAGAATGATATTTTAATTCACATTCACAACATCATACCTCGTGTCCCCGTCTCATACACTGTTCCCCTACTGCCACAGTTTAGTTTAACATTCACGTCAAGATCAGCATCTACACGCAAACAAACGGTGGAAACAATGTGGTACATTGCTTGACGCCAATGTTATTAGAAAACCATAAAATATTACTAAGGCATAGGAATGAACAGTCGTGGTTTTTTTTTCTAATACTGAAATTAAATATGTTTGTCGTGATAAAGGCTTTCTTATGTTTATTTAGTTTCGAACTACAAGAGAGCATCGTTTTACTTCATGGAATCTCATCTCACACACACGTCACGAACTCGCGCGAACATAAACATGAACGGATGATGTCTGCACAAATATAAAACAAACTACAGAATACATGACATACATACAGCCAAAGACTGAAAATAACATACGGTGAACAGAATGACAATCTGGGTTTCTTTTCGAAATCACGTATAAAATAGGAACTGGGAAAATGCGGTTATAGGTTATTAAATGGAAAAGCACTAACTCACGAACAAAGTTTTATAATACCGATATGAATAAGTATTCTAAATATATTTCAACAGATATCAATTGGAGAAGAAAATCTGCTAAATGTCAAACTAAATCTAAAGGTTCCATGTGTCTTCAAAATAAAGGATAAATTGAAGGAATTGCGCGTTTAGGATATTATTTTCGTAACACTCGTTGTTATTTACTGGAAAAATTATTATATTTAAATATCGTCGTCTACGTGGGTAGGTTATGTCATGTCATTAAGTGACCAATGAATCGCGAAAAATCTTACTTCCAACTTCGGCAAAGAAAAGTGTAAGAACCAGCAACATAATAAACTTCCCGCAGAGAATGTACTTACACAAGAACAAAAAAAAAACAAATAACTCAACAGAAGTTTATGGAATTTTATTATGAGAAATCGAAATACAGGGGTGGTCAAAGGGCATGAATTTTTGATATGGTACCTTATGGTACGGTCAGCCAAGAAAGTGGTGTACCAGTTTTGATTTAGTTTCCCGGTCATCGAAAATTACAACAAGGTTCGTTATAAAAAGATATTACTGAAAGGGACAACATTATCATGACATAAACCTATGTATTTAGTATTCATACGTCATATGTCACATATAAGTACATGACATTTTAATCTTTAGTATAAATGAAAAGGACATTAGTTTCTACAAAGCAATTGAAATGTTTCCAAACAAAAGAAATAAAAACTATTTAAATAGACAACCGAATTCCATTTGAAAAAGAAAACTGACAATTGACATTTTGTCAAATATATGCAAAAAATCGATATATTTTCCGTGTTATTTTTCAATCAACTTCATATAAAATCATCTCAATGCCTGCCAACTTGACCATTGCCGAAAGAGCACAAATAATTGCCCAATTTAATGAGGGAAGCAGTATCAGTGCGATATCCCGGAATTTGAATATATCGAGGCGTTCTGTCCGCTTTTGGATTCGTCGTGAAGGAGAGGAGGGAAGTTTGTTGGATCACAGAAGAAGTGGTCGCCGGCCTGTACTCTCCAATAACGATAGAGAATTCATGAGACGGGAATATGAAATCAATGGTTTTAAGCCCACAATACATTTTGCGGAGATGTTCGATGTGAGTGCCCAAACAATAAGGAATCATCTACATTACATGGGGTTGCACCACAGGCATTACGCCAAGAAAATATATGTGACGGATGCTCACAGACTTGCTCGTCTGAACTTCGCCAGAGAGCACTTAGAGTTTGATTGGTCTAATACAGTGTTTTGTGATGAAAAAACGTTTAAATCCAGTCAGCATGGACGTCTTCACCTTTGGCGATATAATTCAACACGGTAGATGATCATGTAATCCCAAATAGAGAATCAGGTCGAATTTCCGTAAATATTTGGGGCTGGATGAGTGCGGATGGTGTAGGAGAATTGTGTTCTCTACCTCCTCGAGCGACGGCTGTAAATTATATCGACGTGCTTCAGAATGCAATGCTACCGACAGTCTGTAATGTTTACCCGGAGAACGAAGTGCCACAATTTGATTTTGTTCAAGATAATTGTTCAATTCATAATGCGAGGATCGTAAGAGCCTGGTTTCGTTCACACACTGGCGTAAGGGTAATTCAGTGGCCCTCAAGATCGCCGGACCTCAACCCGATAGAAAATCTTTGGGGCCTTATGGTCCAACGATGGTCGCATCAAAATGAAAGAACCAAACAAGCTCTTATTAGTCACTGTAATTATATTTGGGAGGAAATGCGGGGAACCGATATTTGCTCACGGCTTGTTGGTTCAATGAGGTCTCGTCTTTTAGAGGTTACAGAGGCCAACGGCGGTTACACCCGTTTCTAATTTTTAAAAATTTTCAATATCTTCTAAATATTACTATATATGCTATGTTTTTGTTTGTTATAAGTATTTTAAAATTGATTGTAGAAATTTAATAAAAGGATAAATCTATTTTTAGCTAGTTTTTTATTGATATTGTAATTACAAGTTTACAGAAATTGTAGGTTTGTGGATTCGCCTTGTGCCTTTACAATTTTATGTAACTTGTTGATTACAATTCTGAATTTGTAGATACAATTTTGTCATCAAAATCTACAGACCCCCGCCGTTGATTTTACGACGTCATTGGTTCCATCAAGTTCAAACTAAGAACAGCTGTCACGTTACAAACAGTAATAGTCGTTATCAATAATCAGATAAAGATAGCAATAGAAGTTGTCAGATCGATCTGCAAACGAAACTAATCTTTATCACCTATGAATCTGCAAGCGATATTCAACCTTAGGGTGGTACACCACTTTCTTGGCCGACTGTACCAAGGGGGAAATGTTTCAACGTAACCAGTATTCGGGTCATAAACTCTCAGTTTTGTTTGATACTTACCTATACCCATACTAGAAGAGGATTGGTGTGGTTGTTTGATATAAAGCGCAGTTTTATTGGTGTTTGAGCAAAACACATAGAAAGCTTTATTACCACATCGCCACTCACTACACATAACTGCTAAAAGGTCAGTCTCGAGGGTCGTTTGTAACTGAATGGCTGAGTTCACGAAGGTAAACGATTGCTCACAAACATGGTGTTTTGTGGTGAGGAATTCTATTCTGCGGTGATGTTTAACAAAAGTTATTGCGAAAATGTGCTCTATATAACAATTTTGTTTACATCGTTATCCTAACACAACAAATAGCTCAATATTTTCTACTTCACAGACATACAAAATTGATTGCGGAACACATTTTCCTCAATCAATAAAAATATACGATTCTCCTTGGATTCTATTTTAAACATAAGTTGAGATGATGACAAATTGAATCAGTCGGTTATTTCAGACTAGATTATTAGAAAATTAGTGGTTTTTCTTTTGTATGGATAAAAACCCTAACCCCCTTATTAATAAACGTGGACTAAAGTTACGCCAAGGTTAATCTTCGGATTAACCATACATTTTTTAAGGATTAACCTTGGCGTAACTTTTGTCCACGTTTATTAATAAGGGGGCAAATGTTTACCACACAAAAGAAAAAAATTATAAATGTACCTAACTCTGCTTAAAAACGTACGTTCATTTTATGGCATTTTAAATGGGTATGAGTAAAAGCATTAATCTGGAACATAATAACATAACGTGAATTTCGGGTAAAACCCAAACTTTACAGGCTGTAATGAGTCGTTTTTAAAATTAAAACGTTAATGGTCAGTTTAGGATCAATATAAAATACGATAACCTACCAAATAAGTATTCATTTCGGATCAGGCAGCCTCATAAATCATCTATCTGTTGGTACTCCAGGATCCAATTCACGCATCAGTATTTAATTCTTCATCGACTTCTTCATACGTTTTCCAGCCTTGTGTTTTTTGGTACTGGTTTATTGTTTCCTGTTACAAACTCGTACGTAAAAACAAAAGTTCATATCGCCAAAGAGACGTATCATATGGGTAAACTAGCAACTTGTTATGACGCTGCATAATTAATTAAGTTGAGGTTGATAATGATGTCCCTCTGACCGTTTAATGTAGCCCACTAAGGGACTGCAGATGGGTTTTCGTATTCATTTAACTGGAAAATACATTTAAAAAATAATAAATTTTGTAGTTACTTTTTATTGACACATTGCCTTGAAATCTAATATTTGTATAATAAGTCGAACAATCGCGGAACAATATAAATAAATCCAATAACAATCTGTAATTTGTGTTGCAAATTAATATGTGTATGGAGCTCCAATATCCACTGCATGTACCGCAATGTAAACGTGCCGCGCGGCTGTAAAGCTCACACCTTAATTGGTGAAGTTAGTAATTTGATTTCACTGATTGAATGGTAACAATATTAGCTTGTGAACAATTATAAATTACTAGCTTGTCAGTGTATCAACGGATATCATACAATATTAGAAAAAATCAAAGCTTTGCCCAATTAATCACGAAAGCGCACAAAGCTCGAGAGTTTCCAATATTCACGTTATAATTACCAATTACGAAGACAAGCGAGACTAAGAGAATAATGAATGAACTACTGTTTTCGCCATCAACGAGGACGCTTAACAAGTTTAAACACAGTTTCCTTTAATTATTTCCAAGAACGTGTTAGTGCGCAGAATAATCTATTACATTTTATCGGAGGAATTAAAATTTACAAATCTAAACGAGAAGACTGTTACAAGAACTAACATCCTCTTTTTTTATCGTGGTAAAATCATAAGATGAGTCCTCCCACCCAGGGCGGAGCGGGAGGGACTGTCAGACCCACTACACTGACTAAAATCCACGATGTCCTTCAATAGCCCTTTACGTTCCAGGGTTACGGTAATTTGATAACTCCCGCAACCCAGGCAGGCTTTGGCCCTCTAAAGGGTGGGCCCGTCATCATGTTGACACTCTCTGAGGCACGCGTGGAAGACAACGCGCCGTCGACCCGGGCATGGTCCATGGTCGGGCTGCGAGTTGCCTTTTACTCGCCGCCCGCATGCCCGCGCCTACGGTCGCCGGAGATCGTCTGCCGTCGTCCGGCGCCGTGGGCGTCTACCACTGCGGATGGGGTGGAGGGAGGACGCTGTGCTCTCCCTCACTCGGCCCGTCTCCTCCTTTGCGAGCATGACTGCTTCGCAGAACGAGGCGACCGCTTCCCACTCCGTCTCGCCCCGCAGCATGGCCTCGACCAATGCCGGGCGCAAGAGGTCTCCGCCTATCGCCGCCGTGAGGACACAGCGGTGCTCTGCCCGGGGCAGTCCTGCACCGTATGCTCCACCGTGTCCTCCGGGCGGTCCTCTCAGTGGTGACATCCAGGCGTTTCCTCCTTCCCTATCTTACACAGGTACCTCCCGAAACTTCCGTGTCCGGTGAGGACCTGCGTCATGCGGTAGGTCAGGAACGGCAAGCCTATCCCTTGGAAAAAGCAAGCCAAATACTTAGGTGTGACCCTCGACAGTCACCTTAACTTCCGTGCCCATATAAAGGCAACTCGCGATCGGTCTGCCTTTGCCGTAGGTAAGCTTCATTTCTTGCTTACAGCAAGAAGCAAATTGACACTCATGTGCAAATTGCGTCTTTATACCGCTGTAATCCGTCCCATTATGACAAACGCTTGAGTCATTTTCTCTCACTCCCAACCCCGCTATAGAACTATAGCGGAGTTGGGAGTGAGTGAGGGTTGGAAAGGCGTTGCATGACCATGCAACGCCTTTCCAACCGTTTCTTTGACTCTGATGTGAGGCACCCAACCCCCTCATCGCATAACTATATTTTTTATTTAATCATTATATCAAAGTCTCGACATAAGAAAGTATAATCAGTAGGTATGTCATGTAATGCCCTATCATATATTACGGATTTTTTTCAGATTAAAATCACAATTATCAACGTTTTATTGATCTGAGACCACTGTGCGGCACTTAAATTTTTTTTGGACCACGATTATTGCTGGCAACATCAAAAATATACATCTTTACAATCCTAAGAATATACGTCTAACAAAACTCAAAACTCGATCCTCATATTTTGAATAGGGATGTATTCTGGCGGCCCGGTCTGTACAGGTTGATTGCGTACTAGATTGGTTCTACATAGAACTGTGCAATAATATATTGACATGTCTTTCAGAGTTAATCTTATCTTGATTAGCAATCAAGTTTTACAGCCAAATGAGCTGTGATAGTTAATCAGTATGAGGAGCAGTGGTGGCCCAGTGGTATCGGCCTCGACTTACGAGTTGTAGGTCGTGGGTTCGAACCTCGTCAGGCGCATTACTTTGTGTAATTTATTTCAACCCCACTGCTCTCAAAACGGTGAAGGAAAACATCGTGAGGAAACCGGCATGTCCTAGAACCAAAAATTCGAAGACATGTGACATCTACCAATCCGCACTGTGCCCGCGTGGTAGATTACGGCCTCTCACAGAGAGAGGCGGCCTGTGTCCCAGAAGTGGGAACATTTATAGGCTGATGATGATGATGGAAAATATCATTGTGAGCACTGGCCATAATCACTGTATGTTTTACCAACGACGACCGCAACGTACGCTTAGTAAAACTTAAGATCTAGGAGGAAGTTTCATAAACATTTGCTCAACCCGCTGAACAAAGTTGAGATTCAAAATGAACTTCATGAGCTTGCTTCAAGAAAAATTCAAACAATTAAATGTGAGTCGAAATGAACCTCCATTTCCCTTTATCATCATTATTAGGTACCTAATTATGGTACTGCAGGAAAGGCATTGAGTTACTAAAATGAACGTTGTCAAAATAAATATTTTCTCTTTGACTGTAACAATGTAAAAAAAATGCGTTTAAAAATAATACCTACTGGAAACACACGAACACATTTTTTTTTGTTAAAAAACGTTGCGGACATTAGGAATATCTCCTGTGTCGTGGGTGCGTTTACAAACATATAAACTCACATACACAAACACCCAGACCCGAAACAACTACTTGTAGATCATACAAATATTTGCTCCGTGCGGTAATCGAACCTGTTCCTGATGTAACAGATGTGTCACATAGCTGCCATGACTCGCGGGCATATAGAACAGCTAATATCAGACAGATGGGGTGCTTTGTATAAGGTAGGTAATTGGTTATGCGAAGCTCACAAAGGATGTGAGGTATGAGACCCTAGTAAGTACGGAGAAGATCCTATTGCTTAATTTTCCGGTCTGTTGAACGCTGCGAAATATTGAAGATTTTCCGGGAAGTATTTCTATATGATATAATGTTGCTAGTTTAAACGCGACAACGTACAATCTCGCTTTGAGAATCTACTTTGATGAAATTAATTTTACTTCACTTGTATTAAGTTTGTGATTGTATGATTTCAAGAATCGATACCTTTTTTCCGAGTTTCAGTAATCTATGTTTAAAGAAGGTTTCGCTTTTAATTTAATACTATCAGCCGCCATCCATCTTCAGGGATTTCCACTGAAATACTAGCGAAAAAACATAAAAAGGATCCCGGCAATGACCACAATTTTTATAGGTACAAGGTTCCAATGTAATTTTTTACTAACTCATGAATCTTTATAAGTATATCAATACCGACTCTCGTCGTTGGCTTATTCACCGAATCTTGCGACTTAGTATTTTAGGGTTTCGGACAAAAAACGACCTTTCAATTAAACTATTTAACCAAGTTTCAAAGAAATAATTATAAATATATAATTCTAGCGACAAAAAAAATACAAACCAATACGATAAGTCGTGACAACATTTTTCATGTGCACAGTAGATGCGATACATCTTGTTTGTGTATCAACATGTGGCGGCTTCCAGCCATGCTCACATAATTATATCAAATCTTCTTCACAGGGGTGCTAAGACAGGAAACCTCCACGTGCGCCCGTGGACTGGAGTACCCTCTCGGATAATTCCGTGGAAGACCAGTTTTTCGGGCAAAAACTCTTCTCTCTTTGCTCGTATGCGAATAGCCTGTCGTGTGGACGCTCCAACGCGTGTCCCTCTGATTAGCAGAGGGCACAGCGGCGGAGCGGGCTTGCGGACGGTGAGTGATGGGTAGCTCGCCGTCCGACCAAGGACCAAGCCCGGGTCGGTGGCGCGTCATGTCGTGTTTCGCGCGTGCCTTCGGGGAGTTGTTAGCAAACTGACGGGGCCCCTTATGGGGCCAAATGCCTGCGACGATCTTACTGACTAAAAAACGATTTTAGTCAGTAAGAGTCTGACAGTCCCTTCCGCCCCACCCAGGGCGGGAGGACTCATTTGATGATTTTACCACCTAAAAAAATCTTCCTCACATGATATCAAACTATCTCGAAGTAATATTACCTATATATAAGACATTTTTGTATACTCGTAGGCAAAAAAAACCTGTAAGGATTTGTATGAGATGTATTTCTTTTAGGACGTGATCAGCTTACTAGTAAAATTTCAATAGGATAATGTCTTTACGTTGCTATGCTAGCTTTATGTTGTATTAGCTATCGAATATTTTATGAATAGAGGTTAATGAAAGCCAGAAAGTGCGGGTTTATTGCTAAAAAACTTAACACATTATATACTCGTCAAAACAAAATAAGGGCCACTTTTTAAATTGCACTTTAAACAAGTATTGCTCTTATTCTGGGTACATAATAAATACTAAATATCTTGTTATGGTTTCTTTAAAGTATTAATATTGTTTCTACTGCATAATTGGAAATTCATATTTTTTTTTTAATTAGATATTTAAGATTACTTAGAATTTACGGTATGGTGTTTTTTAATTTTCAAACTTCTAACGGAGTTTTCTTCGACTAATACAGCAAGCAGGCTATAATGATCTTTCAATCTCATAATGTCATGTATTCGGAGACATATGGACGCAAAAACAGCCACTTGGGGTGTCACCTTAATCCAGGGGGCCCGTAGCCAGAAGAGGTAGGTTTAATGGTGGAATATTCCCAACGAATGGTTCAAAATGCTTGAAACTGGTCTTAAATGACGGGTAATATCACTAGACGCCGTGATCAAGGAAGAAAGTAAGTAAGTAAAGCCCAAGAAGACCATTAAGTTTGTCTAACCGCGCAAATAGAGCGAAAATCTACTGCGCGGACCGTACGAACTCCATTGCGTCGAGCTACAGACACCCCTATAATTGACTACACTATTCTGAATCGACTCCATAAAGACTAACAATACTCAAGAAGATGCTTGGTTCTCCTCCAGTTAACTGCAGCGTATGGTGCAAATTGTGAAACATTTGCGAAGGAGAAAATTTATTGAACTGTTTTGACTGGGCTTCATTGCTTTTTATTGATGACTGGTGGGATATTTTTTTTTTCAATAAAACTGATTCATAAGAGTGTAGAGAAGATCTAAACAACAGGTGTCAGATTCTTGCACTCTTAAAACAGACTGTTCTGGCGAGTTCTGAGTTATGCTCTAGGGCGGTTATCTCTATCACGCAAAACTGAGCTCGCACTTCTTAACGAGGGTGCTGTAACTCCTCAAAATTGCGTAGAGAATGTGGTGCAACTCCACATTATCCCATTCGCACAGCAAAGAATACCTGAGTTCTTCTTGAAGCAGGATAATGCTCGAGCGAACACGATGCGACTAACAGTGCACACATTCCCTTACGCTCGAATTACGATGTTACAGTGGACACTCAGGATTTTTACCTGAGTTCTATTGAGCATTTAAGAGATGAGTTAAAGAAGAGTGTAAAAGAAAGTAAAATTCCCATCAACACGCAGCTGGATCTCATAAATTGTCTGAAAACTTGTTGGTAGAGTATTCCAAAAGAAAATGTTCGGTATTTAATCCAGACCATTCCACATCTCATTAAATGAGCAGAACAGAGAGAACAGAGTTAAAAGAGAAGCTTAAAAGAACACTTTAGAACATTAAAGACGTTGTAACGTTGTGAATAATCAACGTTATCCTTTGACCTATAATCAATCCATTACTCATCGTTTAACAAAATAGTTACAATGGAATGCAAGGAATGCCTACACATTCCTTTTCGTGTTATAGTCATACGCAATGTTCTTCGTCAACCGACTCAGAAAAAACTCGTACCTGAGGGTATCGTGAAATGCTTAATTTCGCGTCGAGACTAAAAGTCATTTATAGGCGGGTAGTTCGGAGTTTTAACGGAGTTTTGGTGTTGTAGCCGGAAGACATGTTGTTCAACGTTAACCGGTTGATAATTAAAGTGAGGTACCTAATGTGCTCATTAGTATAAATAAGCTCGCACAGGAGACAACGGGACTCATTTACGATTAAACTTTGTCGGCTGTTACACTGTCTCTCTTTATCAGAATCTTGTGACACCTTGAGTAACAGATTTTTATAAAATAATTTTTTGTATTCAATATTTTATTTAAAAAATAATTAAAAAGTGTAGTGTTCGCCCCGGTTTAGGGTAAGTGCCAAAAGCAATCCAAACAATTATTATAACCGCTAGCTCATATTTTGTTTTTTTATATTGAGTAGGTAACGACGGACTCAATTATTGTGTGTTCATATTTTTTCTTTGTCCGTTGGTTTTATTTTTTTAAGCCTCGAGTATTACATACGCTCATAGGCCTTACTATGATTTTAAGTGTTAATGCTTCACGCTAATAGAACTATTGTTCCTGCCATGTAAACTCCGATCTGATGACGACCAATAATCACAAACACCCTTAGTGCCGTACGTCCTAGCTTTCGCTTATGTTGTGAGGTCATCATCAGAAAGGATTAGCAGAGGACTTTTATTTACCGCTGGACGTTGATTCCAGGGAACAAGATTGGGAGTTAAATAACTCCATCTTCAACGTTCGTGAGTTCAGCTGACTCACCCTACCGAACGTTCGAGACCTGCGCTCACTGCACCAAGCGGCACACACACCAGACCTGCCGACGCAACCACCATCTCGTCCCTGCGGTCGCTCTCACCTCAGGGTCAACTCCACGGCGTCACGTCGCTCCACTTACGCGATAGCCAGGGCAGTACTAGTGCGCCTATTTTCGCGGAACAATAAATTATCAAGTGACGGCTGTGAACCACGACCTAAATAAATTTCTTGTTAACGTTGGTGAGTTTTTTTTATTTTCAACTCACCCTATACGTTACAGTGGCGCCCAAAAACGTGGTTTTTTTTATAAAGGTCGCTTGGTTTTTTGTTGTTCTGTGAGGTAGTGTTATATTTTGGTGTTTGTGTGTTTTGTGTTCTTTATTTTTGTGTTTGTGAAAACGTTTTTTTGGTTTAACGCAGCCAAAGTGTACCCTACCCTACGCATTATTTTTTTTGTTAAAAAAGAAAGTAACGGTTTTTTTTCTGTCGCGTTATATTATTATTTATTTTAAAAACTTATCATAGTAGTAGGGCCCTTGTGAAGGCCCGTCCGGGGAAGTACTACAACCACACTTATTTCAACCGTATAGCATTTTATGTTTCGGTTGTAGGGTGTGGGTGCCGGGTTTCTATTACAGGCATATTTATACAACCTTTTCACCTGGGTTCGTCTGCCTATAAAAGAATTTTTACTTTCTTTTCTTTTATATAGGTACTTAAATTGTTTTTTTTTTATTGGTTATTGCAGAGTACCTCATTCTGTCAATACCAATATTTTTTTCAATTCATTATTTCAACTGTAATAATTTTGAAACAGCAACTTAACTTTATTTTTAAACAGTACCTACACAATATTGCAGTGTACCTCATTCTGTCAATATTCTGTCAATTTATAATTTCCTCTCAAATCGTTTTCAATTGTAATTACTTTTTTTTAAAACAACTTTTGTTTAACCTACACATTATTGCAGACTACCTACCTCATTCTGTCAATTTTTTTTTTCTTAATTCGTTTTCAATTATAATTGTTTTAACAACATAACCGTTTGTAAAGCGTACACATTGGTTGCATTAACTCCTTTTGTGTGTTATTTTATTTTTTTATTTCTGTGCAATTGTTTTTTGTGCTTGTTTATTCTAGATATTTCTCAACCAAAACGTTAGTAGTTTTTTAAATTCAAATTGTAACAGACGGAGTCTTAGTAGAATAACCGTTAATATTTTTTTCATCATTGTAAAAAAAAATTTTTTTTTTTGGCACTTACCCACACTTACACTTATATTTTTTTTTCTCTCTTTTGGAAAAAAGTTTTAATCATGGCTTATCCAGTTAAGTTTATGTCTCTTCAAAAGTCTGAACTCGAATACGAAGTGGCCATTAGAGGCGAATCACCTGCTGCCACGGTGCAGGACTTACGTAAACAGATAGCTAAATGTGGACCATTATTTCCATCGGAAGACATTCTAGTTAGTCCCTTCGACCCAGCGGAGGACTTGAGGGGTGTAGTTGACGTCTTGGAAAGGGTTAACACTAGTTTGGAAACTTCAACTTTTGATAGAAATTCTTTACTCCGGTCTCAAAATTTACTTAATCATTTACATCATCGGATTAATCGCATTACTTGTACCGATAAAGTAAAGGCTGACTATGAACGTTGCGTTGGCTATTATAAAAATACCGTTTTAAGGCTTTCAGCACTTAGTGATTCAAATTTAGATTCTCAACCTACTACAGATTTGTCAACAGTTTCTTCCTCTGCGATTCCGGTCACTGTTTCGGTTACTTGTGATGGTAACATGAATAAATTTTCTAAATTAAAATTCGACGGCAAATCGTGTGTTCGAGCTTTTATACTTAGGTGTGAGGAATTTTGTCAAGTTAAAAATATTTCGCTTAATAATATTTTACCCCACGCTATTGAAATATTTACTGGCGATGCCTTACATTGGTACAGAAGCATTAGGGAATCGGTTTCGAGTTGGGATGATCTTGCAGCTTCATTAAGACGTGATTTTGATCAATCTGATTATGATTACAGACTTCTTTCAGAAATTAGGTGTCGCACGCAAGGGGAAACAGAAAATATTATAATTTACCTATCCATTATGGCTGGACTTTTTTCGCGCCTTACTAAGAAGCTTTCAGAGGAAGACAAATTAGAAATTTTGCTACATAATATTCGTCCAATTTACGCTAATACACTCTCTTCGGTATCAGAGATCAAATCAATTGATAATTTACGAACTCTGTGTCGAAATTACGAGGCTATACAAGCACGTTTTTCTCAGTTTAAGGAACCACCTAAACCGTGTTCTAATACATTAGCACCTGAGTTTGCTTATTCAGGACAGTCAACTAGTAAACCAAATTTTAAAAGCAACTACAATAACTCATATAATAAGGACTATTCAAAGCATAACAAGTTTGAAAATAAACCAAACTCAAATAATAATTCAGCTCCTAATTATGTACACGCAGTTGATAAATCTAAATCTAATAAGAAACAACCTTACTGCCCTCGTTGTCGAAATAATACACATATGCTATGGCAGTGTACCGCTAATAGAGATGAGTTAATATGTTTTTCTTGTGGCCTGAAGGGTGTTAAGAAGCCTGATTGCCCAAAGTGTAGTAAAAAGGAATCTAAACCAAAAAACTAGTTCGCGGGAATTATGTTAATAACTTTGATATTGAGGACTGGAAGAAATGGTTACAAACTGTTACATTATTTTCTAAATCGTATAACATCTACACAATTCTCGATGATAAGAGTGATCTTGACGATAGACCTTACGTTTCTGTGAAGATTAATGGTCTTACCGTTTCCGGTTTACTTGACTCTGGCTCTGCGGTCACAATTATAGGCAATAAAGCTCATTCCGTGTTAGAAGCATATGGCCTACCACTTGTAAAGGCTGATTGCATAACAGTAACGGCAGCGGGAGGACAAACTTTAAAAAGTATAGGTTATATTAATGTACCCGTAAATTTTGAAAACCAGTTTCACATATTGAAAGCAATTGTAATACCGGAAATTAAGCGTAATCTTATATTGGGCATAGATTTCTGGCGTAAGTTTAAACTTTGTCCAAAATTTATTAATAGTATCTCCATGATTAAAGCAGATAGTTGTTCCCTAAGTAAATCTCATCCTACCTTCATACAAGGTTATGATAATCTTACTCAGTCACAAAAGCAACTGGCTGATAATGTCATAAAGCAGTTTGAGGACATTTCTTTCTCAAACAAGGGCTTAGGCGTTACAAGTCTTATCACTCATCATATTGACACCGGTGACTCTGAGCCAATACGTCAGCGATACTATCGTTTGTCACCAGAGAAGCAACGTATCTTGGTTGATCAGGTTGACGAGATGCTATCAATGGACGTAATCGAGCCTTGCGAGAGCGCGTGGTCTTCTCCCGTTCTCATCGTTACCAAAAAGAACGGCCAACCTCGATTTTGCTTGGATAGCCGTAAACTTAATTCTGTCACAAAACGTGATGCCTACAATCTTCCTTACATTTCTGAGATTTTGGATAATTTACGGGATGCTCGTTATCTGTCTAGCATCGATTTATCCAAAGCTTTTTGGCAGATTCCGATTGCTCCTGAGGATCGAGATAAAACGGCATTTTACGTTCCTGGAAGAGGCACGTTTCGTTCCAAACTTCAGTACTATAGCCGGTCCCTTAAATAAGTTGACATCTTCTAAGAAGGGCACTCCTCCTTTTGAGTGGACTGCTGAGGCTGACTCAGCGTTTCAAAAACTCAAAGAGTGTCTAGTTTCAGCACCAGTCTTATCTTGTCCGGATTATGCTAAGCCGTTCGAAGTACACACGGATGCCAGTGGTTACGGTATCGGTGCTATGCTAACTCAGACTTTTGAAGGCAAGGAACATCCAATTGCTTATATGAGTAGATCACTAACTGCCGCTGAAAAGAACTACAGCATAACGGAACGCGAAACACTAGCCGTTATTGTCGCTCTCGAACATTGGCGTTGCTATATCGAAAACGGACAACAGTTTACAGTTTATACCGATCATAGTGCTCTTAAATGGTTCCTATCATTAAGCAATCCAACTGGACGTCTAGCTCGTTGGGGTGTACGTCTTTCGGCCTTTAACTTTGTCATAAAACATAGGAAAGGCGTAGATAACGTTATACCTGACGCTTTGTCTAGAATCATTCCAGTAAGTGCTATCAGCATATCCAACTCTTATTTGGACACTAAAGACAGCTGGTACAAAAATATTTATAATGGTTGTTTAAATGATCCTTCTAAGTTTCCTAATTTTATTATTAAAAATAATTCATTATTTAGATTATCAAAAAATAAACATGAACTTACTTCAGAATTCTCGTGGAAAGAGGTAGTTCCTTCTGAACTTCGCGAAACTATTTTTAATGAGAACCACGCTGTTCCTACGGCAGGACATATGGGCATTTTTAAAACTTACCGTCGTCTTGCTTTACGTTACTACTGGCCCGGTATGTACCAAGACGTTGTAAAGCTTATTGGTTCTTGTGATAAATGTTTAGCTTACAAGTCTCAAAATCATCAAACCCTAGGAGAAATGGGTCGTCCTAAACAGTGTTCTCGACCATTTCAGATGATTTCAATAGATCTCATGGGACCTCTTCCCACTACGAGGAAACAAAACAGTTACATTTTCGTAATAACTTGTTGTTTTTCAAAATTCTGTTTAATTTTTCCAATTAGAAGAGCTACGGCTGATATTATAACTAAAATCCTAGAAGAATCAGTATTTTTAGTTCATGGCATGCCGCAAACAGTGATGATGGATAATGGCACTCAGTTTACAGGGAAAGTTGCGGAAGCATTGTTTAAGAAATACAACATTCCTAATGTTCATTATACACCTAAGTACACCCCTCAGGTAAACTTAGTAGAAAGATTCAACAGAACCATCATCACCTGTTTATCTACCTACGTTGATAATGATCATAGATCTTGGGACTTATTTATTCCTAAAGTTCAGTTCGCTATTAATAACTCAGTTAACGAGGCAACTGGTTTTACACCTTCATTTTTAGTTTTCGGCCGTGAGCTAGTCACTTGTGGATCTCACTATTTGGAAAATGACCTCGGTAGCGAGATAATATTCTTGCCACGTGACTTATACGCGGAAAATTTAGGTTGCTTATCTTCCATCTTCGACAACGTTCAGTCAAAGCTATGGCAAGCCCACGTAAAGAACACCTCACATTATAATCTCAGACGCAAGTTTGCTGAGTTCAACATTGGAGATGTAGTCATGAAACGCGCTTACGTCTTAAGTGACAAAGATAGTAGATTTTCAAAGAAACTGGCTCCTAAATTTATAAAGGCAAAAATAATTCAGAAGAGATCGCCTCTAGTTTATGTGCTGCAAGACATGTCTGGAAAGAATCTAGGCTCTTGGCATATTAAAGATTTAAAATTAGTAGGAAAAAAATAGTTGATGTAAAGAACAAAACAGCAGTAAATCCTAACTTAATATTTTTTAATACTACTATACCAAACTATCCAACCTATCATTTCTTTTCTATTGTTTACTTTTGGTCTTTTGTATAATGATGGCCTACACCATTAATTATATTTTATTAAATATTTTAAACCTTTCGGGACTACACCGACGGTTATTATAATGATCGTGGCTCTAACCCATTGATCACTTCAGTTATGTATACATGGTTGTGTTTTCTTTTCACGGTTGTGTTTTTTTCTTTAGAGCGGTAGCAACTCTTTAAATAAGCCCTTGCAGGAGCGGTCGATTACTCCATAAATAAACCATAAATCATAAAAAACACAACTGTGTCTATAGAGCGGTAGCAACTCTTTAAATAAGCCCTTGCAGGAGCGGTCGATTACTCCATAAATAAACCATAAATCATAAAACACAACTGTGTCTTACAAACATAACTTGTTCTTTAGAGCGGTAGCAACTCTTTAAATAAGCCCTTGGCAGGAGCGGTTGATTACTCCATAAATAAGCCATAAATCGAAACCAAAAACATGATTTTATCATCTAAATTTAGATTCAATTTCATTAAAATCAAAAACTGGTAGGTGGATTAGTATTGGTCGGTAGATGGTTAAAGGAAAAAAATAGTTTAATAGTAATATTTTATTGAACTCAATACATCCGATTGCATTATTCTCTCGCTTAGTACACTTTCATCCTTGAAGAAAACTATTGTAAGGTATCAGGTTAATGACAACAGGATACCTAAATATTTTATATTGTGCGACAGCTATCTCTCGTATCACTGAATACAATAGCTGCCGCTAGTTATGATTGCGAGAGGTATGAATGATGATTTTGATAGGTAAAACAATAGTTAGCTCTAATTCTTCGTGCGGATTTTGTCATTATAGAAGACAAAATCCTTGACTGCGCGAGGGGGTATTGTAACGTTGTGAATAATCAACGTTATCCTTTGACCTATAATCAATCCATTACTCATCGTTTAACAAAATAGTTACAATGGAATGCAAGGAATGCCTACACATTCCTTTTCGTGTTATAGTCATACGCAATGTTCTTCGTCAACCGACTCAGAAAAAACTCGTACCTGAGGGTATCGTGAAATGCTTAATTTCGCGTCGAGACTAAAAGTCATTTATAGGCGGGTAGTTCGGAGTTTTAACGGAGTTTTGGTGTTGTAGCCGGAAGACATGTTGTTCAACGTTAACCGGTTGATAATTAAAGTGAGGTACCTAATGTGCTCATTAGTATAAATAAGCTCGCACAGGAGACAACGGGACTCATTTACGATTAAACTTTGTCGGCTGTTACACTGTCTCTCTTTATCAGAATCTTGTGACACCTTGAGTAACAGATTTTTATAAAATAATTTTTTGTATTCAATATTTTATTTAAAAAATAATTAAAAAGTGTAGTGTTCGCCCCGGTTTAGGGTAAGTGCCAAAAGCAATCCAAACAATTATTATAACCGCTAGCTCATATTTTGTTTTTTTATATTGAGTAGGTACCGACGGACTCAATTATTGTGTGTTCATATTTTTTCTTTGTCCGTTGGTTTTATTTTTTTAAGCCTCGAGTATTACATACGCTCATAGGCCTTACTATGATTTTAAGTGTTAATGCTTCACGCTAATAGAACTATTGTTCCTGCCATGTAAACTCCGATCTGATGACGACCAATAATCACAAACACCCTTAGTGCCGTACGTCCTAGCTTTCGCTTATGTTGTGAGGTCATCATCAGAAAGGATTAGCAGAGGACTTTTATTTACCGCTGGACGTTGATTCCAGGGAACAAGATTGGGAGTTAAATAACTCCATCTTCAACGTTCGTGAGTTCAGCTGACTCACCCTACCGAACGTTCGAGACCTGCGCTCACTGCACCAAGCGGCACACACACCAGACCTGCCGACGCAACCACCATCTCGTCCCTGCGGTCGCTCTCACCTCAGGGTCAACTCCACGGCGTCACGTCGCTCCACTTACGCGATAGCCAGGGCAGTACTAGTGCGCCTATTTTCGCGGAACAATAAATTATCAAGTGACGGCTGTGAACCACGACCTAAATAAATTTCTTGTTAACGTTGGTGAGTTTTTTTTATTTTCAACTCACCCTATACGTTACAACGTAATTTTTTCGATTTTTTGATGTTTTATGTAACTTGATACATTCCTGCAATTCCTCACTTTTTATTCAATTTGGTTTATTTTAACGATTTATTGGAATACATATTTAATTTTTGTGTATTTCCATCTAAAACCATTAATATTAATCAGATTCAGTCATTGTAACTAGTAATATTTAAACATTATTTAATAAATCGATAAAAACCAGGTGGCCCTTATTTTGTTTTGAGTAGTATATTTATTAGTTTATGACCTTCTACGAAAAGCTGGTTACTTTGTTCATAGTTAAACAAAGTGCATCTAATAACTAAACACAATATTCTAATTTAAGTCATTCATTTAGTTCATAAATCATCACCGCATAGAGACAACGTAAACTAAAACAGTACAATAGTTTTGAACAATAAAATAGAAGATATTTATCATAAATATGTTTCCAATAGAATTCTGCAGCACGACAGTTTTAACAAAGAAGAAATAAATAGGAAACTTTGACACAAAATGAATATCAGCGTTTTGATTGACACTTTTTTTTTATCGTGGTAAAATCATCAAATGAGTCCTCCCACCCCGGGCAGGGCGGGAGGGACTGTCAGACTTGTACTGACTAAAATCCACGGTGTCCTTCAATAGCCCTTTATATTCCGGGGTCACGGTAATGAGATAAATCCCGCGACCCCGGCAGGCTTCGGCCCTCTAGAGGGGGGCCCCGTCATCTTGCTGACGCTCTTTGAGGCGCGCGTGGAACACAACGCGCCGTCGACCCGGGCATGGTCCATGGTCGGGCAGCGAGTTGCCCTTTACTCGCCGCCCGCATGCCCGCGCCTACGGTGGCCGGAGATCGTCTTGCGACGTCGGTCGCCGTGGGTGTAAACCACTGCGGGTGGGGCGGAGGGAAGACATTGTCCTCTCCCTCACGCGGCCCGCCTCCTCCTTCGCGAGCATGACTGCTTCGCAGAAGGAGGCGACCGCTTCCCACTCCGTCTCGCCCTCAGCATGGCCGCAACCAATGCCGGGCGCGAGAGGTCTCCGCCTATCGCCGCCGTGAGGACACGTCGGTGCTCTGCCCAAGCTGGGCAGTCTTGCACCGTATGCTCTACTGTGTCCTCCGGGCGATCTTCGCAGTGGTGACACCCTTTGATTGACACTTAGCGAAATTAATCGTGACAATCGATGTTCTATGTCATTGCTGCATCATCATCATCATAATTATCAGTCTATAAAAGTTCCCACTGCTGGGACACAGGCCTCCCCTCTGTGAGAAAGGAGTGGGCCATAATCCACCACGCGGGCCTAGTGCGGGTTGGTATTCCTGCATCGCTACAGCAAAAAGAGCCTATTTTCAATAAAACTGCTAGTTATTCTATCAGAATATTGAATATTCGAGCCAGTATAGTCAATCTGTTCAAAGCTTTTAACTGTTTTCCTATGCACAAAGCTAAGCCTTCGCTTACTGGTCGTGCATTTTCACCTGGAGCTCAGTCAAATTTTCAATTAACGGTTTAATTCAAAAATCATTTTATTACAGTGCAGATGTATTTCAACTCGTTTAAAACTAAATACTACTCGTATCTTTCTTTTGCAGATATAAATTGCTGGCATTGTGAATATGAACAAGGCATAAAATATGTTCATATTATGGAATAGAGAAAATAAAATAATGACAGGAGCGCGCCCATAGCTCGTGCATAATTTGTGGTATACTGAGATTTTTTTTTAAATTCTTTTCCTTTCTTGGCAGCAAGTTTGTAACGTTGTTATTGTGACGTGATTTCTTTATTGAAATCGGAAGATCCATGGAAATGGACGTTATTTACAAAAAAAAAAATCATTTGAAGTGGAGAGCGATTGCAACGTTCCATATCCATGTTTTTGTGTTTTAAAAGAAGAAATTTCCTTTTTTTTTTGCCAAAGATATACATTACAAAATAAAATTGCGTTATAATATTCCGAACCTCGTTATTATCAAAGGAAGAACGCGATGGAATAATTAATTGCAACGAGAAATTTTGCTAATTAAACTCTGACTCAGAAATATTTTTAGATATTATTTTCCAGGATATTACTATTACCCAACAGATAAATAAAAAAAAAAAATAGATATTAACAGATAATACCACGCAGATTTACAGGTTCACAAACCTGAACAACAGAGTCAGCTCTCATGTTTCCAGTACAGCTGAAACTGTAAGTTTAAAAGTTCATTGTGTTCAGTGTGTTCTTGTGCTCTGTCATTAATTCTTGTCAGTGGAAACTCAAACTTCTTCTTCTGTTTTTTTCTTCCATTCTCCCTTATCAGGCGTTACAGTATCATTTACTCCTTTTTCTTTCATATCGTTCCTTAGACAATCCATCCATCTTTTCTTTGGCCTTCCTCTTCCTCTCCATCCATCAACATTCATACTCATCACTCTCTTAGTCACATGGGTGTCATCCCTCCTCATCACATGTCCATACCAAGATAGTCGATTCTTGTCACTCCACACATCCATCTCAACATCCTCATCTCCGCTACATGCAAAAGTTTCTCATCCATTTTTTTCACAGCCCAGCATTCCGATCCATACAATATGACAGGTCTAGTCACGGATTTGTATATGTTATAGGCAATGTGTAAAATGCAGGCATTCTATACAATACCTAGGAAATGTATAGAATGCCGGGGTCGTTCAGGCAATGTATGAAATGATGTTCAATGTTTAAACTATTTTACACTTTACCTAGGAAATGTATTAAATACCTAGGCATTGTATAGAATGCCAGTTGAAGTACAGGCAATCTATGTAATCGATTTTTCTTCTCTATTATTTAGTGAGATAGGTACTGATCTTTTGAGAGCTAATCCTAATTTCAACTTCCATTAGCAGACAGCGATAAGACATGTGTCCTATTGGTTTGTATGCCTAAGTACATACGAGTTTTTGCGTAGAGAGCGTTTCTCACATAGCAGTTGCCTTCGGATAAACATTTACATTTTATCTCTTCTCATCTGAGAAGCGGTGGCTCCGTCGAGCCACCTTGATAAGTAGTAATCAATTTTTGGACCTAGGATGCAAGAGCGAGCGAAGCGAGTTCGGGACTTTGGGGCACCCCGACACGGACAGGTTAGGTTAGAAGGGGATGGCGGGGTCTGAAAGACCCCGCCATCCCCTTCGTGGTTATTTTTTTTTAAACCACCCAGAAGTAGGAGCCCCGCGAAGCGGGGCTCCGTCGAGCCACCTTGGTAGGTAGTAATCAGTGACTTAGTTGACCTAGGATGCAAGAGCGAGCTCGGGACTTGGAGCACCCCGACACGGACAGGTTAGATTCGGACTCGCGACTATCCTCAAGGCGGTCACAAAGTTTGGCGCGGGCTGTACGGGTTAGTCCCGCACACCGCACACACGTGTCTCCTTCTCGTGGTCGTTCATTATACACATTGCCTGATGCGCTTTGGGCATTTTATACAATACCTAGGCAATGTATGAAATGAATCGTATTATATACATTGCCTGAACGTTTTAGGCAATGTATATAAAGCCTAGGCATTCTATACAATGCCGGATTATACACATTGCCTATAACATATAAATAGTGGAAACTCAAACACAAAATTAATTTAACAAAAGCAACTCTGGGTTGCAGCTGATAATGTTCGTATTGCTAAATCTTGAAACAACCATTAGGTACTTACGACAGATATTGAATTGCTTCAGGATTCGTGCTTTGAGGTTAGACCCCTAGATACGTGCGAGTATTGTTATAATGAATACAAAACTATCTCAATGTGAATACACATCGTAGGGCAAAATAAATAACTTTTGTTTTTTTTAGCGTGGTAAAATCATCAAATGAGTCCTCCCACCCAGGGCAGGGCGGGAGGGACTGTCAGACTTGTACTACTGACTAAAATCCACGGTGTCCTTCATTAGCCCTTTGCGTTCCAGGGCCACGGTAATCGTATAAGTCCCGCGACCCCGGCTTTGGCTCTCTAGAGGGAGGCCCCGTGATCTTGCTGACGCTAAATAAATAACTGGCAAATAATGAATAATTAACCCAGCCGTGAGTTGCGAGATACACAACTGAACTTCATAATTCTACTGAATTAATTATATCTTAATTAATGATTTCTTATAGCTGGCCCAAGCTTTGCATATTAATTTTAAATCAATTTAGTAATTAGGAGTCCATTAAAATTCTCTTTTTATAAAGGTCAGAGCATTAATAAGATGCTTAATTTTGGGAAAGATTTCCAATAATTATGATTATTGTATTGTATTGTATTACGGGCTGGTATCCGCAACTCCACGTCATATGCGCGTATTTTGCGTGCGTTAATAATAATTATGATTATTATTAACAATGAAACGAGCAAGATCTTTGACATAGTTAAAAAACGAGATCAGATTTTAATGAAATCTAATCTTGTTTTTTCATTTTATTTGCAACTGTTACAAGTGTTTCGGACATTGTATGGTCTAAATAATATAAAGGTTAATAAGTTGTGCCATACATTACACGGTCTAAAAGATCGTGTTCTGAGGTCAAAACTTGGTCTAAACTAGAGTAATTTATATTGATTAATACCCGTATTGTAGTTCCTGCACCCATGAGATTACACCCCAAAACCAAGTTCGAAATTGAGGTACGATCGCGATCGGAACCTGCTGTATTAGATACTTCAACTAAGTTAGGGAACTCGACTGATTAAATTTTATCATTCCTTATTGACTGCATTGTATTTGGTATGAGGTTATGTATGAACGAGAACGAGGTGGAAGGAGAATTTAAGGATCGCAACAAATCAGTTTAGTAGTTTTAAAAGGCTTCAAAAAGGAACTAAGTGACGTAACAAAATCGCATAACTATATTAGGTATTGGTTCATTAGTATTAATTAGTTATTTATTATAAAGAATAAATTGTCAGTTTAAAAAACTACTATTTCCTCCTTGTCTAAAAAGATAGTCGACTGATGTAAGCCTTTTTTTTTATCGTGGTAAAATCATCAAATGAGTCCTCCCGCCCAGGGCAGGAGCGGGAGGGACTGTCAGACTTGTACTGACTAAAATCCACGGTGTCCTTCTTTAGCCCTTTACGTTCCAGGGTCTCTGTAATGGAATCAGTCCCGCGACCCCGGCAGGCTTTGGCCCTCTAGAGGGGGGCCCCGTCAGATTGCTGACAGCTCTTTGAGGCGCGCGTGGAACACAACGCGCTGTCGACCCGGGCATGGTCCATGGTCGGGCGGCGAGTTGCCCATTACTCGCCGCCCGCATGCCCGCGCCTACGGTGGCCGGAGATCGTCCCGCGACGTCCGACGCCGTGGGCGTCTACCACTGCGGCCGGGGCGGAGGGAGGACGCTGTCCTCTCTCTCTCGCGGCCCGCCTCCTCCTTCGCGAGCATAACTGCTTCGCAGAAGGAGGCGACGGCTTTCCACTCCGTCTCGCCCCGCAGCATGGCCTAGACCAATGCCGGGCGCGAGAGGTCTCCGCCTATCGCCTCTGTGAGGACACAGCGGTGCTCTGCCCAACTGGGGCAGTCCTGCACCGTATGCTCCACCGTGTCCTCCGGGCGATCTTCGCAGTGGTGACACCCGGGCGTTTCTTCCCTCCCTATCCGACACAGGTACCTCCCGAAACTTCCGTGTCCGGTGAGGACCTGCGTCATCCGATAGGTCAGGACGCCGTGACGTCTCTCCAGCCACTCCTCAAAGAGGAGTCTTACCGCCGCGATTGTGGCGTGCCCGAACCTCGGTCGCGACAGTAGTTGTCTCCATACCGCCCTGAGATCGCGCCGGACCTCTTCCCGCCGCGCCTCGACTTGTCGGGGCAGCGGGAATTCTCCACTGATGTAAGCCTTTGTAATTTGGATGTAAAACACCAAATCGTAGCATTGTGTGTAGCGTGTACGCTACGCCGTAGCTCAGTTTGAGCTACGTCGTCGCTCTCGTAGATAAAATCAACAGCCGCGCCGGTCCAAACACATAGAAATTCCACATCGAATTATGACGTCACAGGTACACGTAATTGTGTTATCAGCTCGCACAGTGTGTTAGGTACGTCTTGTGAAACTGAGAGATGTGTTTGAACAAGCAATCTAAACTTGTGAACTTAATATTGAAGTTAGGTATATTTTAGCGTGCATTCTATAGTGCTCTGATTATCATGAGAAGTATTGAAGATATCGTCAATATAAAGGAAGTCGTGTAAAACTATCGGTCACCCGCGGCTTCAAAATTCAGTGGAATACCTTAAAATCTTAAAGCGGCTATGACTGCATAAGTTTGGTACACCTACACTTGTAGAGATTTTTCACATGATAGCTTTCCACAGAAAAAACATATTCAAAAACTGATTATCTGCAGGAGCGAATTATGCAAAGGAATACGATCAATTTGGATTTGCATACGATCTGTAGTCACCGTGATGGATCGGTGAATTTAATTGTTTTCATAGTATGTGTAGGTAATCCAGCCTTCCAATGCATAACAAAAAAGTATTCATTAATATATAACAATACATTTTGTTTGTATTGTTTACCGTATTACGATTGTAGGCAATTCAGATTTTATGTTCACTATAATAATTGTATTTTGACCCCACCCAATTAGCAAATAGAATTACACAAAGCCTGAAACTAAACCTGTGAATCGAGCACAGAATCTCATTGACCATGAATCTGATCCCTTATTTTACGACTACCCGCAACTTGTACACAATTAGAAGGAAATTAACCACGCGCTTGACCGCACAGAGGGAGTGCGGATGTTTATAGAGAAACATGGCAAGTAATGAATCTTGAATGAATTACAGCTTCCCTCACTGAATGTTTAAAGAATCCTTATTAATTTATATTACCTTTGTTGTGTGGGGTGAAGCGATTATGTTTGTGGGAGCCATTAAAGGTAGCTAAAATAAATATCATGCGATGCTTTGAATTCTGACATCAATGTTGATCACTGAACTGTTACAGTAAAGTTCAATTATTATGTCAGCTAGATTCCTAAAGTCACTAGTACACTGAGTACACAATCACAGTTTACAATTTGAGTATTTTGTTATCAAAATAAACATAACGTTGATTTTGTAATTAATGTTAGCGTAATTCTGTGGATTGTAGTAACAATTATACACATAATTACTATGTACCCGCATCTGTTCGCGATTGTTGCTAATGTAATAACATTGACGTGTACATAATTAAAACTTGAGTAGCTTCTGCTTTTGAAGTGTTTGATTTCAAGGAACAAAAGACTGATTGAAAATTTATAAATGAAAATTTAATAAGGTTTTGATTTCACTTCGTTTAGACCTGTCAAAAAAGACCGAATTAATACCGTAAACGGAAATGACTGTGACTAATGAGTGAACACTGTATAACATGCACTGCAAACAAAAGACGAAATGATAAAAACATTTTGTTTAATAAAAGGTCTCAACAAAAAATTTAGAATTTTAGTACCCTTTCCTTAAACCTTAGGTCATTATAAAGGTTTACGTACAGGCCGACGTAGTTAACTGAAACCCACATTTGGTTAAAGTCAGCTTTAGAAAATACGGCATGTAAAAGTTTCTTGGAAAGTATTTGTCTAACAATATTGTCTGCTCTATGATTCTTTACCAACACATTTCACGTATTTTCGGTAGTTTTTGTTATTTATAAACTTTTTCTACTATAATCTTATCAAGATTAAGTTTTCATGAAACTTGGTAATAAAGGTATAGCAGCATAATTAACATTTTTCTCATGATGGATTCAGGATAAACAGAATTTAATGGATAATTAATTGATAGCCAACAAAATTAGAAAAGTACTAGAGTGGAAACCACGGACTAGCAAGCGCAGCGTAGGACGTCCACCAACAAGATGGACAGATGACCTTATAAAGGGAGACGCTGGATGCAGGTCGCTTCCAACCGGTATATAAGTGGAGATCTAAAGGGGGGGCCTATGTTCAGCAGTGGACGTCCTATGGCTGAGATGATGATGATGAAACAAAATTATTTTTTCTTTCAACGGTTATAACGTAATTACTACTTACTTCTCTTCTACTAATTCGCACAAAAAGAAATAATTCAGCAGAATGCTCTCCTGTAATAGATTTTGTATAAAAAGGGCTTCGTTTTTTTATTTCATTGTCTTTTTTGCCACCTACTTCCGAAAGAAAAGTTATGATGTACGTTATTTTATCCTTTTTATGTGGTTGTTTTTGAAGGAGGTCACATTTTTTTCTTTTTGAAATAAAATTATTTTACTCTTTTTGGTTTAAATATTCAACTCAAATTCTTGACAAATACATCATTTTCTTACATGTGCAATATAATTTTGTAATCCGTAGCACCGGTAATAACATCGCTCATGTACACAATAAGCTAATGAAATTCCCTATATCAAAAACTACTGAACCGAGTTTGATGAAACTTGCAGTATTCCCTAAGTTAACCGATACCTAGTACAACTAATAAGAATTAGGTACTTAAATCGGACTTGCAATTCCGGAGATATGCGAACAAAAACTAAATCAGTCGATGCCTACTCTTAAGGAGTTGTACCTTCCATCATCATCTCAGCTACATGAGATGATGATTCCTATACGCAAGTAATTAAATTACTTCAAAATATTTGCGAAAAACGATGTGTGGGCCTATTAAATTTCAGGGTTGTTTGAAGTCGGATAAAAATAAGCAAATCAACTAAGTACTACATAAACTATCTCCCAATAAATTGAACGACTCGCTCTCAACGTTTTAATAATGCTTCAAACAGTGATCTTCGTATTTACTATTTTTATAAGTTATAAAAATTAACGTCAAAATGACGTCAAATATTTATTTCGAATATTAAAAATCACGTTCAATTAGATATCATTTTTTTTAATAACCTGTACCCTGAGCACGAGTTTTCAGTATTTGAGACGTAAAGTAAACTGGAACTTCGACAACTTCAAATTGACAATTTTCAAGGAAAAAATTAGTTCCTACTTCGCACACCAGAGGCGCTGTTCCATTTTTTCATACAAGAAACGCTGTAAATACTGGAAAAACGCTGTAAAGTAAAAGAGTGAAAACTCGTGCTCAAGGTACTGCTCTGTCCCACTCCTGGGTAAAGGCTTCCCTCCACTCCTTCCACTTCTCGCGAGACCGTGCGTCCTCCTTCCAATTCGGACAGAACCAGTCCAGTTAGTTCGTTCCGCCATTTCCTTCGCGGTCTGCCGCGATCTCGTCTCACTGTCTCAGAGCTCCAGTTTTGAGCTATTTTGGCCCACAGTTTGTCCGGCATGCGACAGACATGTCCTGCCCAGACTGGGTAGGACATGTCTGTCAGCCGACAGCCCAGTCCCGTTTGAGTTGGGCAGCCTTCTGAGCCACGTCGGCTATATTTGTTTTGGAGCGCAGTATTGTGTTTCGAACGCCAACGTCCATTGCTCGTTGGCAAACCTTGAGTTTGGACTTCTGGATGTTAGTCAAAGACCAAGTCTGTGTACCATATGTTAAGATTAAAATAATTATTTACTATTGTTAAATTCTGTAACGTTTGATCATTGATTCGTTGGTAGTTAAATTCGTCATGGGTTCCAGCATGGAGTTATATAATTATTTACTTACTTACTTTTATTTAAGTACGTTTATTTATTTCTAACAGAAGCCTAACCAACCTCTAAACCAACATGATTCTTTTATATTTTATGGACTTAGCTCGAATAACATTTCACGTAGAAAGCAAATAAATCTTGGTCAAATGTTTCCGAACTGATCTGAACTTCGAGATTTAATAAAGCCTTCGTAAAGAGAAAAGTTTTCAACAATAATCTCGACTTTGATAATTAATTTGTAAAATATTTCATTAAACATACGAGTAATTAAAGAATTAGGTAGAAATACTAAGGATGTACGTACTCAATTCATAACTTGCTGCTCATGAATAAAACCGCTTTATTACCGCAATGTTTGTTCAACCATATTCTGTATGGTAGTTTTCACGGACAAATCCCTTTAGTTTTAAAACTCACTCGTGAGCACGAATATGTTTGTATAAAGTTTTCCAATTAAATTAAACTAAGCTAACGTTTCACGCTAGAGAATACAAGTGACTGTATGAATGTAGTGGGAAACTTGTTACATCACGTCTTTTTAGAAACATAATTATGTAGTACCTATCTGTAACAGTTATTTTTTCATGACTAATTAAAAGTACCTAACTACGAGTATCTTAGTTGTAGTTATTTCATATTTCTTTGGAGCGGAAAGAAATATGAAAACGTCGACGGAGCACCGCGAAGCAGTGCTCCTACCTCTGGATGGTTTAAAAAAAGAACCATGAAAGGTATGGGGGATCCCCTTCTAAGTGCCCCGTCTGTACGAAACGGGGCACTGTGAAATAAAAAGTGTCGTAGAAACGACTAGGGGGACTTCGACAGGTTAGGTAAGAAGGGGACGTCGACGTTTTCTAACATTTTACTAGATTTAGTTTAGTTTTAAAATACCACAGAAAAGTATTTTTTGCAATTTCACTGAACCAATTTAGGGATTTGTCAAATCGCTAGATTTGTTTAGGGAAATGATAAAATCGTGGTGTTATTTTTAACATCTGTTTTTATCATATCCCTGCGTCATCAACATTCTAAAACTTCATCTAGTTACAACCAGTCTTGTTCTATCTCAGTAACAGCATGTGATTGTAACTTGAAGAACCATCTTATTAAATATGTACGAAATATCTCGGGTTTACTTGGATTTGGACAAACATTTCTGGTATATTCAGGAAGTAGGTCAGGCGAGTAGGCGACTCTTGCTCTAAAGTAAATGAACATTAGCTAAATCGAGTGTGAGGTTAGATAAGAGACTTATTAGTGTAGAGTCCACTTCGACCGACACCGGGTGACCAGACTGGAGTGGAGATAAGCTGGTACCGGACTTTACACATGGCGCGATGCGACGCGATTCCACCGATTCCAACTACAAGTGAAAATCAACCTTGCAACTAAGAAACTATTTTATTTTACAGCGTCTTTCCAGTATTTACAGCGTTTCTTGTATGGAAAAATGGAACAGCGCCTCTGGTGTACGAAGAAGGAACTAATTTTTTCCTTGAAATTAAATGTCAAAGTTCCAGTTTACTTTACGTCACAAAAAGTGAAAGCTCATGATAAGGCGGCTGTGCAATGAATAATACTGCAATTCTCTTAGTGTAAATAAATTTGTTGACGTTGCCCTAGTTAAACCTTCAATATACTGAAACTTTTTGCCAATTTATATAAATTAATGAAAAGAGGACGCAGCGGGGTGCTAAGTTGTCCTCACTCCAAAGTAAACCATCACACTGAAACTTTATTCGGCTTCGTCTAATTAGATTTCCAGGACTGCTATACAGTTCCTTGGATTCTATTTAAAATATACTTCTATACAAATTAAATGGAAACGCGGTACTCCACTGCAGATGACTGTATTCAAAGTATTGTATCGATGGTGAAGACAACTTAACAAAAAATTTTAAACAACAAATTTTCCGCACTACCTATGTAGTGAAGAAGTGCCTTTCCATCGCAACACGCAAAAGGGGCAGAGGAAGACCTCTAGCAACATGGCTAACGACTGTCCAGAAGGACATGAAGATGCTAAACCTGGCGAAAGAAGATTCCGAAAACCGCAGTAAATGGCGACGCATGATAGGGAAAGCCGACCCCGAATAACGGGACGTGGCGAGGCAGAAGAAGAAGAACAAATTTTCCGCACACAGCTTGAAATTAAATGGTGTTTTATTACAACATACCTTTTATAGATGGAATTAAAAAACGAAATTAGCAAGAAATTAAAGAAATCAAGAAATTAGACATGCAATTCTGCCGTTATCAGGACCGGCAATTTGTAGCACCACGAAGCTTGCGTTTCAGTTAATAGAATAAAGTCATCGCACTCTGACAATAATATAATACCTAGTTGAAATCTAATCTAATCTAGGTACCTTTGTTAAACATGTAGAAATGCACACTTTTATTTTGATCGAATACATACACGATTATAAAAACAGTTTTCCGTTTCACCCCTCAGTGGCACATATTTGCCACAACTTTAAGGCACCCAACGGAATTGAAACTAAAAGTGTCGTAAAATAAAGTCGTTTTAACTCCTCATTACAACAACTTTTCTCCGGAACCCTTATAATACCTACTACTAATTGGAACCGAAAGAAAAACATAATACTTTTTACAACGGAGTTGATTTATATGAAAGACAAACTTTGGAACGAAGATAAAACTGTTTTTCAGGAACCATTTTTCAGGAAGAGATTACAAGGCTTTTAAAAACTCGAACAAAATGAAAGTTAATGATTCTCATTATCTGTAAATGGGATTGTGTTATTCAAGTTAATGTTAAGTGATTTATATTTTCAGTCAAAAATATTTGCCTAACGAATAACGTTTACGTAATTATTACGCAATATTGCAATACTCTTTGTATTTCAATATTGGGTAATACCAAAAACATGTAATTATAGATTGCTTCTTCTTCTTGCTCGGGCCAGAAAATATTTTCGGTAATAGTAAATAATTCATAACACATTTTATGGAATAGAATAGAATAGAATAGAATATAACTTTATTTCATTAGTTAACAGGATGTAACATGTCACTTACAAATATAATTTTTACAAGTGCGTTTCGAGCATTTTTGTTGGTGCAGTTTGTCCGGGGAGGGATCTTTTGCAGCCTATTTTTCTACTTCTTTTCACACACGTTATTCGCATATGTATATAAAGCAAGTGTGAGAGGTATTGGATTTAAGATCCCATCAGGTCCTAGACCTGAAGTTACTTACATCTAGGAGTGACTTTATGAGTCAAAGTCTATGCTGACGGGGGAGAACCGATCTCTTGTGGAGCGGTTTGCTTCTCTCCGATTTATTCAGGTATTCTATTTCGCCTATTCTGTTGGCGAAAAGCAATGGGTTGAATTGGCCGTATCTCAAATACGCGGGGCCAGGATCTTCGAGGCCCGTGATCGTTAGTGACTTTAGTTTGTCGATCATATCGTGATGTAGGTCGTGTACTCTAATGTGCCACGGGTCCTGCCCAAGCATTTCCCAGAGTATTTTTGTGTCAGTGCGACGTGGGAAGCCACCTGCAGCTTTTAGTGCCATTCTGTATTGTCTTTCTAGTTTTGTCAGATTGCTCTTGCTGTATCTCGGCAGGAGTTGTATGACTCCATAATCAAGTACTGGCAGAAGACATGCCTGTATAACGAGCAATTTTGTTTCGATGTTCACCTGCGAACGATATCCTATGATCGAGTTAAGGGCACCTCTTACTCGTTTTGCTTTTTCCACTCTTTCTTTTGTGTGTTTGTTCATTGATAGTTTCTTGTCCAGTATAACGCCAAGGTATTTTACTTCGGTCTTATATTCGATCCTTTCATTTTTCAGTTGGATGTAGTTTCTATAACCACTGTTTAGGTTTCCTCGCCTAGGTCTTTTGTGGGAAAACATAATGCACTCCGTTTTGTCCACGTTGCATTGGAGGCCCCATCTCTTATAGTAATCGGTGATTTCCTCCGCTGCCCATTCTGCACGCCGGGTGGCGTGATCTGGTTTCTCTGCTGCGTTCAGGATACACAAGTCATCTGCGTATTGAGAAAGCATTAAGCCTGCAATTCGCTGCTTTGGTATGTCAGCAACATATAGGTTGAAAATTACGGGTCCGAGGATCGAGCCCTGCGGGACGCCGTGTGGTACCTTCTTTTCTGTCCCTATTGTTGTTCGGAATTTGCCTTTGGTGGTTCTATTTGATAGGTAGTTTTCTATCATTTTTATTATGTTGTTACGGGCTCCAGCTTCGTATAGTTTCTTCGTTAGTCCTTTATGATTTATGGAATCAAATGCCTTGCTAAGATCGGTGGATATCATGGCCACACTGTGTCCTTTCTCCAAGGCGTCAGTGATACATTTACCAGTTCTTAGTATTTGTGTTCCTGTCCCTCTATGCCGAACGAATCCATGTTGATGTTCGGGAATCAATTCGTTGATTTCTGTGTTTATTCTCGAGAGAATGATGCGTTCGGCCCATTTCCCAAGAATGTTAAGAAGGCAAATCGGTCTATATGATTTGGGTTGTCTATAGTCTTTTCCTGGTTTGTGTAAGAAAATGCATGTGCTTTCCTTCCATCTCTTTGGAAAATATCCCGTGTTCAGAATATAATCCATAATTCGTTTGAATATGGCTATCATCGTATCACCTCCCAATTTAAGAAAGTCTGCTCTTATTCCATCCGGGCCTGGAGCTTTTCGATTTTTGAATTTCCGAAGCGCTAGTTTTAACTCCGTATGTGACGTTGCCTCTAATGGTTGGAACGGTGTGTGTTTCTCCGTATTTTCATCTTCATGGGAAATTTCCGACGATTGAACAATAGCATTGTCCACTAGGTTGTCTATAATCTCCAATTCAGTGTTGCAGTTGGCTATGTGGGGTAGCTTTTGAGGTGGTTTTTTCATAGATCTCTGTATAGCCCACATTTTCTTCCTATTGTCTATTTTATCTTCTAAGACTTTTGCCCAGGTCTTTTCTTTGTATTCTATGATTTGTTTAGCCAGTTGGCGTTTTGCTCTATTATATTCTCGCTTGTGTTCGTCATATCCGTTTGTAAATCTGAGGCGCCATGCCATATTTTTTGTTTTGTTTCGGTATTCTATTAACTTTTTAATGTCATCAGGAAGAGTTTCTCTGTTTATCATTGGTTTAAGGGGCGCGAATTTATTCAGTGTCAGCAGTGTAGCGTTTTCCAGTTTTGTGATCGCATTGTCGCAGTCTACGTCTGTTTCGATTTTAATTTTGGGGTCTATATTTGATGCTAGGCATTGTTCAAACTCATCTCGTTTTTTCTTACATGATTGAATATCTTTCAGATTCCGACTGAGTTGTATTTCGTAGTCATTTTCCAATTTGATCGTTGTTATCCATGGCATGTGGTCTGATCCTATGGATTCTGTTTGTTTGCATTTTACGTCCAATTCTGAGTGGTCATATGTTGTTACTGCTATGTCCAATATGTTGTTATTTCCTGTACTTGTTGGTCTGGATGGCTGACCGGAGTGTATGATTCTGCAGTCTCCGTTGTTGTGTATTTCTCGTAGTATAATCCCAAGACCTCGATCATTTGACTGGCCAAGCATTTGCATTTTCAGGTTCATATCACCTATTATGAGAGCGCTCTCTTCTCTGAGCAGCTGCTCAAATTCATCCGATAGTTCATTTTGATTCGGTATTGGGACATAGATACCTTTTATTGTTATATATTCGCCAGTGGTGTGATTGGTGAAGACTCGAATGCTACATCCCTCTATTTTCCTCTCGTCGTCGCTGAAGGAACTAATGAGCTTGGTTTGGGCCCACCTCATACCTTTTTTGATGTATATGATCGTACCCAGGTGATTGGCTTTCTGATCATATATTTTGTCGTAGTTTGGGATGTTAAGTTTTTGATTTACTAGACTGATTTTAGCTTCGTTTAAGACGGCAATGTCTATGTGGTACTTTTGCATCAATTGTTTTATTTCAGTGAGCTTTTTTCTGATACCCTGCACATTTATGTGCAGAATCTTTATGTGTCTTTTACTACCTTTAGCTGAGCAGGACATCTCTAAGTTCTTTCATGAGCATCATTAACTTTTCCATGGTTTTGTTGAATATGGAATATTTGTCTTCTGTGGTTAGTTTACTGCATGGCTGGCGTTCACATTCATTGTTGGTTAATCTATTACTAGCTGCCTGTGAAAAAGATTTATCCTGTTGAATTCTCGATCTGCGTACTGGGGATCTCGATTTTCTATTTATTTCTTGTTTTGATGTCGTTGGCTTCGCAGTCGCTACAGTTGTACGTTGCTCTTCCCTGCGCTCTGACCTGTTCTTTTGTCTCTCGATTGCCTTTTTGAATAGTGGGCATTTTTTCTATGTAGCGGTGTGCTGCTCTGGCTGTACATCCTTACAGTTTGAGCAGACACTCACCGATTCATTTTGATTATTTTTTATCAGTATGGTGGGTTCGCTCTTGGGTGCATGACAGGCACTGGTAGCATGGTTGAATTTGAAGCAATTTTTACATTGTAGCACTCTGTCCGAACCTGCTTTGTATCGTTCTGGTCTTAGCTTGTAAGCACAGTAGAAAGCTTCGGTAGCATTTTTCATTCGTTCTGCTATCTCGTTGTATGCGAAATCGCCGCTGAATATACATAGTTGTACATCACTCGTTATCTTTTTTATGTTAAGAGGACGGATACCGATGCACTTTTCCATTTCGTCTTTTTGTTCTTCAACGGGGTAGTCATGTCCCATGTTTCGTATGATGACTTTCGTTGTCCTTATTTGTTCCGCCTTGGGTTTCGGTGCTATGAACACGAGGTCTGGTTTAAGACATTTTATGTCTTCGATAGCCTTTGTTCTTTTCTCTAGGTTAGTGAGTGTGATGAGGATATTTTTACTCCTTTCGTTTCTAACGATGCGGCCATTGTGTTTACTAATTAGCTTAGTGAGGTCTCTTACGAGTTGATCGCTAAGCATCTTTTTCATATCCTTGTTGTCCTTGTATTTGTATCTCTCGTCCGTGATCAGTATAGGCGGCACGTGAGTAGTAATGGTTTGTTTATTTTGATCGGCGGGTACTGGAGCTTTAAGCGAGCAATGGATTGTTTCTGTTCTCCTGGTGGCTTTTTTCGCTTGTGATACGCCTTCCCCTTCGTATGGATGTGGGCGTTTAAGTGACTGGCTTCGCGATCTCGCTGGTTGATCACTCAGTGTAGACGCGGAGTGCGAGCGAGATGTCATTACTTCATTTTTATTATCTTGGTTCAGGTCACTCGAGTTCGGTTGAAGTAACTCGAACCGATTTTGACTCAGTAACTCGAACCGATTTTGACTCAGTATTGCATCGGTTGCCTTTGTTGTTTTAGGAATTTCAGTTCGTTTTTTTGTTGTAAATGTCTTAGTTTTAAAATTTAATTCACTCGGTTTAATTTGAACCGTGTTTATTTTTAAACAATTACATACGTATTCCTCTTGAGCTGTGATCTCTGTTTGCGGAATTGCTTTGATAGTTCTTTGTTTTTTACACTCCACACAATTGTGGAATATACTTCTTATTACTGTGTTTGCGCATGAGTAAATTTTATAATAAATGTCGGGTATAAACTTGCCATTCGTGTGACGGTGGTTCACGAATGTGCAAATTTTTATAACACTGGTTTTGGTACATTTTTTACACTTTACTGTTTTTATTTTAGACTGTCCATTTGTCCATTCTAAAAAGTTTTTAATGTAGTTCTTATTGTTACACTGGTTACACTGCACGGTAAATGTTCCGTCGTCGTTTGTTGAAATTTCTCTCACTGTTTCACATGTAACTTCATGATCTAAACTAACTATTTCCCTATTCACTAATAAGTCCGTCTCCATTGTAGAAGAGTCGCTTTCACTGTCACTAATCACATAACGTTGCTTAAAAAGTCATGTTGGTAAAAACAATAACACGATACGTATATTTACACATTGGAATATTCCGTTTGCCATTAGCGGCGCGTGACCTTGACGCGGCGAACGGAGCACTCGCTAGACACGTCCGAGCCGTACGGTGGCGCGGCGCATCCTCCTCACACATTTTATGGAGCTCCATCTTAAGCAACTCAGGAGTAAATCAACATCTTTATTTACTTCCCGCAGGCAAAGCAATCTTGTGAAAATTTCAGAATTTACTTTGCTTGAAAAACTCGCGGCCGCGTTTTAGAAAACAGTTACTCATGGCGGAAAGGGCGTGAATAACATTTAATTGATGGCACGTTTATCAAGCCTCTTAACACTTGCGACGAAATTTCTCGTGTACAGTCACGAGCAATAACATGTTTAAGTTACGGCTAAAACCCGAAGTGCGGTTAAACCTAGATGTATCCTACTTATCTTCGGTTGGAACTAGGTTTAGCCAGTTATAACTAGGTGCAACCTCGGGACTTGCTGGCACCCCGACTCGGACAATTTAATTTAATTTGTGTTATAGTCACCACAAAATTCTAAATTGAAAAATCAAAAATTATTCTCGTAATATACAAAGCTTTTGTGTTCTGTTTACATTTTTCAAATATTAAAGCTTGAGTCATATTTATAGCATAAAAAAACCTGCAAAGTGCAATACATTATCTATAAAAACGGCAAAAAAAAAAATCATATCCGTTGTCCATACAACGGATACTCGTAAGTATGTTTTTTGCCGTTTGATACAGCCTGGCGTCAGGCGTACAGACAGACAGACGGACGGACAGCAGACTCTTAGTAATAGGGTTTTTACCCTTTTTATCGTGGTAAAATTATCAAATGAGTCCTCCCACCCAGGGCAGGGCGGGAGGGACTGTCAGACTTGTACTGACTAAAATCCACGGTGTCCTTCAATAGCCCTTTATGTTCCAGGGTCACGGTAATTCGGTAAGTCCCGCGACCAGGGTTTTACGCTTTGGGTAAGGAATCCTTAACACTACTTATTAAGCACAAGCAGAGGTTTATAGTTAAGTAGAGTGATGATCAATGTCGTAGGAGTAAACGAGTCAATGTGCTTAACTTAAGCTCGTAACTTTTATCACAGCTTTTATGTTCGCTGTTACTAACTTTGTATTCAGAGGCCTTATCATGAGTTTTCAGTTATTCTGCTGTAAAGTAAACTGGAACTTTGACATTGTCAATTGACAAATTTCAGGGAAAAAATTAATTTCTTCTTCGTACACCAGAGGCGCTGTTCCATTTTTCCATACAAGAAACGCTGTAAATACTGGGAAGACGCTGTAAACTAGTGAAAACTCGTGATAAGGGCTCAGGTCATTAAATGAGGCAATTTCTTACAAAACATGGAGTTCGTTTGATATCAAAAACTTTAATATAATAAAAACACGATTTACCACATGGTATAAATACCTTAAGTGTATAGTATTTACGTATATAGGTTATCGTGTTTCATCATAAATTACGATAGTCATAAAAAAATTGCGATCATTTTGAAAAAGTCAAATCTTTTTTGATAACTACGGTAGATTATTATTATAAATATTTCATCTTTTTAGATTACATATTTATTAAAAAAATATAGATTTAGAACATAAAACAGTTAAATTGTTTCAACACAAAATTAATTACCTATCAGCTTATGATAGTAACCACAAACTTTTTCTCATATGTGTATAAGCGGTAAAAATATCTTTGAAATTTTATTTTATGGCTCAATTTATCTGCTAGTGACCTAGCTAACTTCAACTATCGCAAAGGATGACCGTCTTAATGTTTACGACACAACTTTACGAGGAATGTACGAAGTCTGTTAAGTCTGTTTCGAAGTTCAGCGAAATCTTTATGACACAGCAAAAGTAAAGCTTAAATCTTAAGAACGAATGAAATAAGTCCTTCTATCCGGAGTGGGACGGGAGGGACTGTCAGACTCGTACTGCCAATAACCCATGGTGTTTCTTCAAGAGCCCTTTACGTTCTATGGTCACAGTTACCTGATAAGACATCAATCCAGCGGCCCCGGCAGGCCCGCGATCCCGGCAGGCTCACCATCGTTGCTACGACTTGGCCTACATTTTCGTTAAATTTCGCGAACGTAATCAATGCCTCTCACTCACTCCAAGTATATTAAGTATCGTTATCAATTTCCCACGTTATGACTTTGTTATAAATTTCTAAATCTCTTCGAACGAAACACCTCTCATAATTATAACCGAACTTCACTTACTACCAGTACCCTTAGCACGAGTTTTCAGTATTTGAGACGTAAAGTAAACTGGAACTTTGTCAATTTCAAATTGACAATTTTCAAGGAAAAAATTAGTTCCTTCTTCGCACACCAGAGGCGATGTTCCATTTTTTCATACAAGAAACGCTGTAAATACTGAAAAGACGCTGTAAAGGAAAAAAGTGAAAACTCGTGCTAAGGGTACAGTTCAGTTAAACATTAATTATACAACCGTTAAACACGGCATAACTGTGATAGATAGCAACACATACGCAAACACGTCCAATTTATCACGTGCTCAGCAAATAATGCTCGCATTTCTCGCAAATCGATCGAAAAGCTGCAAATAGAAAATATCTATGCAGATGTGACTTTGTTCCGGTAGAGCGCCTTTCGTGAGAGCTATTTCGTTTAAACGGGTAACCCTCAAGTGCCTTATGTAGGAAAAACTGAATATGTATTTGATATGCTCACGTGCGACACAAATAGCTTCAGTAATCTTTACTTCACATTCTGCACTGAAAAAAATAAAACGAGACTTTCTACTGTTCTTGAACAGTAAAAAAACGGTTCCGGGAACTTATTTATACGTTAAAATAATTAATTACGGACAGTGCACTGAAATGCGCAAAAACAGTAAAGAGCTAAACAGTTATTTCAACTGTATGAACATTAAAGTCTACTTACAGTTAAGAGCTAAACAGTTATTTCAATTGTTTGAACATTAACGTTAACTAAAACAAGCAGTAAAAAAATAACCGACCAGTACCCTCAGCACGAGTTTTCACTCTTTTACGTTACAGCGTCTTTTCAGTATTTACAGCGTTTCTTGTATGAAAAACTGGAACAGCGCCTCTGGTGTGCGAAGAAGGAACTAATTTTTTCCTTGAAAATTGTCAATTTGAAGTTGTCAAAGTTCCAGTTTACTTTACGTCTCAAATACTGAAAACTCGTGCTCAGGGTACAGTAGCAAAAGCACAGTAAAATCTACTGTTATAACTCAACTGTTTTTTTTTTCAGTTAGTTTTACTGCTTTGGACAATAGGCTCTGTTTTTACTGCCCAAAACGGTGAATATTACCGAAAAATCGGTTGGTATTACCGATTTTTTTTTCAGTGTGAGAGTAAAGGCTCACCGTGTTAAGAGCCTAAATCACGTGTTCATGAATCAATTATAACCATAGGTAAGTCTTAACATGGAATACGTTCACAAGATTACTCTTGTGAAAGTATTTTTTTTTATACGCATTTACGCCTGCGTTGCGGGTCGTAAAGGTTTGGAAGGAAAAATCGGAAGGTCGCAGATTGAATGCAATCGAATTTTTCTGTACTTAAAAATATTTTGTGCTCAAAAACGAGCAAAGATGTGTGAATCTTAAAGTACTCTCATCATATCGGATGAAGCGTATATTACCATATTCAACGTTCATTCAACACGGCAACTCGTTAAACTCACCTTACTTAGAGGTGTCGCGAGATACTGTGGGCTGCAGCTGAAAATCAGCGTCAGATGGGAAATTTTATGCTGCCATTATGCTGAGTTGAGGCCCTTTGGCATTAAATTGTTAGTTTTTCTTAAACTTATTATTTCATTATTTTAGTAGGGTACCTACTAAAATAATGAAATAATAAGTTAAATAAAGTTAGGTTTAAGTTAAGTTTAAGTAAAATAAAAAAAATGTTAAGTCGTTTTGTACTTACAAGATACTCAATAACCATTTTTTGTCGGTATAAGAACATGATATAAGAAATTTTTCCATTCTTATTTTTTACGAACACTTAAGGTAGTCTCACTACGTTCTCCTAAGAACTGACTTGATACGTGTTGGTCGTGACAATTTACAACTACTGAACATGATAAGAGGAAAAAATCCATTTGATGGTGGCACTCGAAACCTTTTCAGTGATCTGCGTGACAAGGAAATATTAGTTTTGTCAGGTGCTACCGTATCCTCGATACCTATATAATTATCAGCCTATTGCCGTCAACTGCTGAACGTAAGCCTCCCCCAAAGAGCGCCAACCATCCCGGTCCTGGGCAGCCCGCATCCATCCACTGCACGCTACCTTCCTTAAATCATCGACCCATCTTGCAGCAGGGCGTCCTACACTACGTTTGCCCATTCGCGGTCTCCACTCTAGCACATGTTTGCTCCATCTGCCGTCTGTCCGTCTACAGACGTGGCCGGCCCACTTCCACTTCAGCATGCTGATTCTAAGCGCAATGTCTGTTAAACTTTGGTTCTCTGGCGAATGACTTCGTTACGAATTCTATCCACCCCGAGCATTGCTCTCTCCATTGCACGCTGAGCAACCTTAAATTTATGGACCAGGCCGATGGTAAGTGTCCACGTTTCGGCTCCGTAAGTCATTACGGGTAGGACACACTGGTTGTAAACCCTGGTTTTAAGGGGTTGTGGGATCGATGATTCAAAGATAATTATGACGCAGCTTCCCGAATGCCGCCCAGCCCAAGCGTATTCTTCTAGCTGCCTCCTTCTCAAAGTTGTGCCGGCCCAGTTGTACAGTTTGGCCTAGATAAATGAACTCTTGCACAACCTCGAGGGCAGCACCATTCACGATTACAAGTTAGTCTCGGGGTGACATGACCATTAAACATGAGTTTGGTTTTTGTCCAGATTCATTCCGAGACCCACACGCCTTGAAGAATCGCTCAGGCTGTTCAGCATTTCTTCCAGCTCCTGCAGAGACTCTGCTATGATGACAATATCATCTGCAAATCGGAGGTGCGAGATGTACTGACCGTTGATATTTACATCCCGTCCTTTCCAATCAAGCGTCTTGAAAACGTCCTCCAACGCGTTTGTAAACAGTTTCGGAGAGATGACGTCTCCCTGTCTTACCCCTCGACGCAGTTGGATTGGTTTTGTGCTCTGTTCTTGTACTTGGACGGTCATTGTTGCGGCCTTATACAGACATCTCATCACCTCATCGTAGCGACAGTCGATGAGGCATCTCTGCATAGACTCCAGAACAGCCCAGGTCTCGACAGTATCGAAGGCCTTCTCGTAGTCCACATACGCTAGGCACAGAGGCTGGTTATACTCCTTGGTCTTTTGAATCACTTGCCTAAGGGTATGTGGTCCACGGTGCTGTAGCCTTTTCGAAACCCAGCCTGCTCCGGTGGCTGAAAGTCATCGAACTTTTGGGCGAGACGAAATAACCCTCGAGAACAGCTTATAGATATGGCTCAGGAGTGAGATGGGGCGGTAATTTTTAAGGAGAGTTTTATCGCCCTTTTTGAAAAAAATAGTATTCTCGATATCATTTTTTTATTAAGAAATGCGAACAGAACTTAAAAAAACCTAATCAGTGCACCATAATTATATTATTAACGAGTCTTACTGGCACGTTAGTGAGGACTCAATTATTAACCAATTAGATAATCGCTCACTTAATGAATCGAGCTGGAACAAGGTGTTTCTGTTAATTAATAATTTTTTTACACGATTTTCACATATCTCTAGCGACGTAAAGAGAGCGCTATTCGTATCACTATAAAGATTTTAGATCAGTCGACCATGAGTACACATACACCTGACCTGTCCAAAATGACATCTAATCGAAATTAAACTTCATATACTTACCTACCATTAAAACATCCCAAAAGTTATTTTAAGTATCAATATAAAATCATGTTAATATTATACGTAAAAATGGACAATCTGAAGTAAAATTCGAGTGACGTAATTTATTTCAATTGAAATAAAACCTGACACTTCGTATGAACGTCAAATTTATAATTTCCTTACTCTCATTTTCAGATATCAAATAAATTCGACATGCCTACATTTTAATTTCCTTTTCGTCTACATCAGAGCGTTCACATCTCAATCATTCCAATGTCGAAATAAAAAAAGGTCCTATCTCTGATTTCGAATTTTAACGCCCGAAGCGTGCGTGAATGACTTGATTCCACAGAACCCTTTTTATTCTAATAATGATCATATAAATGTATTGTCTAAAATAAATACCAGACTTCACGGAATCCATTGTTGAATCCAAACAAACAAAATTATTCAATTGATCCTGTTTTTCTTTGTGATGTAAAAGCGGCGTCTATTTATTAACGTATTTTTAACTTCCAAAACCAATATCAGCCACTTTTAACCTACGCACATGGCTCGCACAATTATTCCTCAATATGTGCGTCCACTCAGAACGAGCAGCCTCGCGAGGCATTTGCCGTGCGCGGAAACTGCCTCGCAAGGCTGCTCGATCTGTATAGACGCACCTATTTTTTTTTTTTATCAGTTTTTTTTAAATGTAGGTATAGTTTTAAAGTACATTATTTCACAGTACATACCTATTACGTGTATTGAAATACGATTTTGGTAAAAGTTAGCTATAAGAATTGCGTAAAGGACACTGAAAACTACAATTTGTTTATACAAGTTAAACAAACTACGCGTACTGAAAAGCTACTTTATATATTTATTTAAAGTACACTTTATTATTGGAAGACGCATTACATTCATAATTTGACATATTTTTTTTCTGGTGGCCCTTAACGTAGACATCTGAGTGATACTGGTCCTTTTTAATCGACTTCAAAAAAAGTTGGAGGTTCTCAATTCGACTGTGTATTTTCTATATTTATCTTTTATCTATATAATTACTTTCGACTGGGTAAATTGATGTTGATGATTCCCTTTTTTTGTTGGTTGCAGTCATTTAAGACCATCAAAATTTTATTCACTTTGGTCCAGTACTTTTAATTTTCTGATCATTTTTGGCTTATTGTGTACGTGGAAAATGTTAGACCGGTAATAACATGGTCCATGTAGACAAAGATTACAAAATTCCAAAGTACGTGTAAGAATACTTATTAGGTATTTGACAAGGTGGGATGAATTTTTGAACTAAAAAAGGGTAAATGATCAATCTTCAACATCGTTGACCTCCCTGGAGAGATGCCCACTTTGTTCCCAGGCACGATTTTTTAAAGGTAAGCGGGGTCTGAACGTGCATATTGGAAAAGCGCACAAACCGCATAATCTACCAACCTCAGACCCTGTCTTACCCTTTCCTCCTACAACACATACTACACCCTGTTCTGACCCGCTTTGGAAAATCCTTTCAAAATTCAAAAATTCTGTCCCTATATTAAAGCGAGTTCCCCGAGGTGCCAGACCTCTTGTTGCACAAAATTTGGCTGGTTGTGTCCGCCTTGCCGTCTAGGAGAATTCGCTTAGTGCTTGGGAAAAACTGCTCACCTTCCCTTATAGAATTCTCCACGTTCAAAAGAATTTGGCAACCAAAAAAACGCTAACTTCTCAAATTAAAGAAAATTGTAACGTTTCGGCTCAAAGTTTAGATCTCAAATTACTGACTCATAGATATAATAACGGTAGGAATATATCTCACTTGGTGGAATCTAAGTTAGGGGAAGGTGACATAAGTGGCGCGGCCAGGATTCTCTTCAGTAGCGATGTGGTGGCACCGTGTTCTCCAGAAACACTAGCAGCTCTGGAGTCTAAACACCCTGCCCCAGCAGATGACCTTTCCTTTCCCGACCCTCCTGACCCGGACATTCACTGCCTCACCGTTACAGGTCGAGAGTTGATCACAGCCGTTTGCTCCTTCCGGAGCGGCTCCGCCGGCGGCCTCGACGGCCTAAGTCCCCAACACCTTAAGGATCTTATTTGTTTGGGCGCCGGGGAAGCTGGTGAGTCGTTGTTGAAGGAGCTTACGGCTCTGATTAACCTCATGCTCTCCGGCAATGTGAACGAAGCTGTCATCGACGTCCTGTATGGGGCCAATTTATGTGCCCTGCGCAAGAGGGATGGCGGTATTCGTCCCATTGCCGTGGGAACAACCTACCGTCGTATGGCAGCCAAAATTTGCTGTAAATTTTTTAGTGAGGCTGTTTCGGAAAAATTTCAGCCCCTGCAGCTAGGTTACGGCTCTAAAGGGGGCTGTGAGGCTGCCGTACACGCTTTGTCGACCTACCTAAATTCTGGCAAAGGTGAGGTCATCCTGAAGGTTGACATTAAGAATGCCTTCAATTCGGTTAACAGGGACACCTTGTTGGCTGAAACTAAAAAAGAATTACCCCAAATTTATAGTTTTCTTTGGCAATGTTATAGACACCCTTCTAAATTACTGTATCGGGATAACCTTTTGGAATCTGCTGTTGGTTGTCAACAAGGTGATCCCCTCGGGCCAGTGATTTTCAGCTTGGCTATTCACCCAATTGTTCGACAGCTAAATTCTAAATTTAACGTTTGGTACCTTGATGATGGGACCTTGGGTGGCGATGTTGACACCGTTTTGAATGACCTCATTTTTTTGAAGAATGAACTTCATTCCATTGGCTTAGACCTCAACCTTTCGAAATGTGAACTTTTTTTAACGGACAGCACCGACAGACAATTGACAATTCCAAAATTTAACTCAATAGCCCCAGACATCAAAATTATTGACAAAACGTCTCTTCGCCTCCTGGGGTCACCAATCTTTGAAAATTCTTTTTCTGACTTCATTGAAGAAAAAATTCAAAATTTTCATGATGTTTCAGGTAGATTGCTCGATATTAACATGCATTCAGCCATTACTTTGATTCGCTATTGTTGTTTTGGCCCTAAATTGATATATTTCCTTCGTGCTTCCCATTTATGGAAGCTCAATCATCTTTTGGACAAAATTGACCTCATTATCAGACATACACTATCATCCATTTTAAATGTGGCTTTGGACGACCGAGCTTGGATTCAAGCTACTCTTCCCATTCGCATGGGTGGTCTCGGCGTTCGCAAAATTTCCAGTATTGGCTTACCGGCGTTCATTTCTTCGGTCCACGGCACTGAAAAATTAGTCAGGAATATCCTGGCTTCCACACTGACTGATTTTGATGTGCCGTGCTTCTCTGAGGCTTTGGACGCTTGGAAAATCGCTTGCCCGAATACCGATCTACCCGGCAATCCATCTTCCCAAAGACAGTGGGATGAGCCGCTCTGCAGTGTAGTTCAGAATAACCTACTAAACACATCTGCTACTACTGCTGAGCGTGCGCGCCTGCTGGCTGTGGGTAAGTGGGAGTCGGGTCTTTGGCTTCACGCACTGCCGTCGTCGAGCATCGGCACCTTACTCGACGACACCACCTTCCGGCTCGCTGTTTCCCTCCGGTTAGGTTCCCCACTCTGTTCTCCTCATCGCTGTCACTGTGGGGAAGCTGTCAACAGCCTCGGACACCATGGCCTGTCCTGCAGCCGTAGTGCGGGCCGTTTTGCGCGGCACGCGAACATAAACGACATTATTCGACGAGCTCTTGTTACCGTCGGCGTTCCAGCTGTTTTAGAACCCAACGGCTTGGCACGCGACGATGGCAAAAGACCGGACGGTATGTCTTTGTTTCCGTGGAAGATGGGTAGGCCTCTAGTGTGGGACGCAACCTGTGTCGATACTCTTGCGCCATCCCATCTTCCAAGTTCATCGTGCTCTGCTGGCGCTGCTGCTGCGGTTGCTGAAAACCTCAAGCGGCGTAAATATAGTAACCTGAGTAGTAACTATATTTTTGAGCCGTTTGGGGTTGAAACTATAGGGCCATGGGGTCCGAGTGCTCACAGACTCTTCAGAGACATTTCGAAAAGACTTGTTGACGCTTCCCGTGACCCAAGAGCTGGCTTTTACCTTGGTCAGAGGCTAAGTATAGCCATACAAAGAGGCAACGCCGCCAGTCTCTTGGGCACATTACCAGCTGACAGCGTTGAGGATGAGTTTTTCGATGCTCTATTAATAGTGTAATTTATTTAATTGGTAAGATATTAATGTACAATTAATAAATTTGAATTATAACCAAAAAAAGGGTAAATGTATTTTTAGATTTAGTTGTGTATACATAATTTAGGAATATGTTAGTACGTAATAATGTATATTTATAAAATATTGGATGAAAATACAACGCGATGTTGGATATCAAGTACATATCCCATTTTAAATGTAAACTCTTCAAAATACACTGGTTTGACGTGAAACCAATTTTTTTTCCAACATCTTTCTGTTACTTTGGACACTAGCCAAAAACGGGAACCGGTCTGATTGTCGTTATTTTTTTTTTCTGCTGTTTGTATAAAACTAATCGCCTGGAAGGATTTTTCAGAAGGAGAATAATCAGCTGGAAATAATAATAAAGGCTGCATTATAATACGTTATTTATGTAGTTTTAAATTATTTAAAATGCCTCAAATTGAATAATGAAGTAAAATAATAAAGCCTGCATAAAACTATACCAATGTTTTGTGTCCTGAAACTTTAAAGTTGTCTAAAATGTCAAACCATATCTTCTGTTGCTTTTTTAGTGGGTCAGACGAAACCCTCGAAGAATACATAAAGTTTACGATAGTTGGAGTGAGTCCAGTAGACTTCCTTCCGTTGCCAAAGCCTCCATGTTCCTCTCTTCATAAAACTGTCAGAGCAATGAAAAACCGGTTGAGTGTGAGAGAAATATTTATGTGCAAGTTGACTCAGGCACGGGGTGAGTACAGTAAGTACTACGTAAATTGAGTCTTATGTGCATGGCTCGGAAAACAAATTGAAGTATCAAAGCTTAGATTAAAGAATGTCCAGATTCGAATCAAACCAACGATTATAAAATCGACTAGTTCCCGCCAGATAAGTCTGGAATAAAGGTCATTGTTCGTAATAATAATCGTTCGAATTTCATAATACCATCGTTCGAATTTCAAAATAAAATATAAAGTCAAAGTCGCCTCTCACCATGATACGTTTGTTTTGATCGTGTTACGACAATTTTCTTTACATTTTTCTTATCGTTTTGAAACATTAGAATACATAGTACACGGGGGTCAACGAATTTTATTCTAGACTTATCTGGCGGAAACTATACAAAGACAAAATTTCCCATGTTGCAATCAAAATTTCCCAGTGTCAGTGATAAAAAATAGGGTCTTGTAAAATATGTCTGAAGACTGCGAAATTAACAGTCGGGTAGAGAGACATAAAAGTAAAACGATAAAAAATGTTGACTGGTAGGTAGAAGAAGATAAAATAATACTAACTCAAGTAACATTTAGAAACGTAAAGAAAATCCTGTCTACAAACTGTCAAAATTGCTATTTTTACTGAAAAAATGAAAATGCGCCTTCATTAAAAATAATGAAGTTGTAGTTTCGTGGTTCACTGTCGTTTGACGAGCGTCTGCCTCCTCTTGTCAGTTATTAATGAAGCGTCAACAAATCATGATGGATTCAAGCTTAAATTTATACTTCAGCCTACAAAACCTTTCCAATTTCAGTAGGATTAGTCGGACGCTAAATAACATTGTATTGTATAATGTCACACCCTTGTTTATCCTCACATGACTCGTGTAGTGTTTCAGTTTAATGCAATATAATTTATGAATGTCGTTAAAGTTAACATTTTGCGGTAGTATTACGTACTCGTACAACTGATGATTAAAGAGATAATCCGTTATCTAGCACAGTTGTAAATTGTACATCTACTGCGAAATTAACGTATTGGAAACGAGTGGGAATCGAAGTGTTGAAAGAAACCGAAATAATTATTGAATAAATGATATACCTATATATTTTCAAAAAGTTCACAAATAGTTGGTTTGTAAGGATTTTTTTTTACAACAGAGCCTCCCATTGCTGTTAATTAATTACATTAAAATCCCACAGCTAAGAAGCGGTACCAAAGCAATTACTTTTACAATTTGCCACGAAACTCCATTAATTAGTAAATCCACGTTAAATAGCAGACATGAACTTGACAAGGTTAATTTAATTAACTCATTGTTAGAAAGCAGTTCTCCAGACAGTATGGCTTTAAGGCGATGCGACGTCGCGATGTCGCGCCGAGATGCGTAGTATTACAACCTAAATAACCTAGTTTCGAGAAAATTAAATAATTAGGGATAAAGACTGCTCATATCTTAAGGGCGCATAACCAGAAAGTTGGCAACGTCGCAAATAGCTGTCAAATATTTACTAGTTTTAATTAATTTTGTTAATTTACTGTGTGAAAATAAGAAAATGGCTCTATAATCTATATTGCACTACAAAGTTTATGTAGGAATGCAATAAAACACTGCATTTGATGTTGTCACCGTTTCAAGTGTAAAAAAGGCATTCGGAAGGTTTCCAAATATTTTTTTTACATCTAAAACTATTTATTCGGTGTTACGATATTACTTATTGCATTCCCTTATCATTTTTTAGTGCACTATAACAGAGCAATATTTCTTGTTTCCATACAGTAACATTGCTAAATTAATTAGAACTTGTTAATATTTGTCAGCTATTTGCGACGTTGCCAACTTTCAGAATATGCCCTCTTAAAGATGATTTTTGAGGAAAGAAAAATTCAGTTACAAATGGGATTTGAACCCCGCGTCTTCTGGATAAATCTCATATCTTATCAGGTAACCGTGACCCCGGAACGTAAAGGACTATTGAAGGATACCGTAGATTTTAGTCAGTACAAGTCTGGCAGTATTGGAGGGAGGACTGACTCATTTAACGATTTTACTACTTTAAAAAAGGTCTGAATTATGGTTTGGTCCGTGGTACAAATTAAACTAATCAAAAGAAAATAATGTTTAACGATCCAACTACTCAGATGAGAAGTTTCAAATGGACTACAACGATTGCAGTTTCCTTACAAATCCACTTACTTTACCTGATAGACAGCACCTTATCGACTTAATTGATCCCGCCGCAGGTAGAAGCCCGATAAAGTCGTTTAATGGCTTTTTTTCGGCCTACTTGTACAGACGCCGGCAGATCAACCTACCCGAATTTGTAAAATTTTGCCAATCGAATATCAACCTTCCGCTATTGTGATAAGGTTGAAAATCTATTAAAGAAATCTGACATTTTGTGGTAGGTTGATGTGCTGGCGTCTGTACTTAGATAGGTTACAAAAATAACGAATATGTTAAGTATTATATTTTATCTACTCTCATATCGTTAAATTCAAAATACAAAACTCAAAACGAGTTTATATAGACGTACATTACAAATAGTATATTGAAACAAAATTGAAAAAAAAATTATGACTCTATTTCTCTAATAACATAATGTTATAATTTTTTTTTTCATTGCGATACAGATTACAGATCATAGATACATCTATTTAAGTTTTTATCTGTGGCTGCGCGTGCTTTGGCGCATGCGCGGTGATAACGGGAATTTTGGCGCCATAATACGTTTGTGTACTGTATCAATCTTTATCTTTTATTTGATATGTTCGTGTTCAATGAGAGAAGATAAAGTAGTGTATGAAGCTGCACATAACTAGGTATTATACACTCGTGTGATACTTTTAAACCCCTCATTACGTACCAGTTTCATAAACTACTATTTTACGTCCTATTACAGTTTGCATTAACATGTACAATGGTACAACTGTAACAATAAATTGCCACCAACTAATAACAAACTGTACAAAGCGAGCTAGAGTTATCTTGAGGTGCACCAAACTGAATGCTGCAGTCGAATTATTTGTTCAGAACAAATAAACCCTGAACACCTTCGGTAATCTAGTGTAAGCGCCGGCTTCCAAATTAAGGTTAGCTTAAATAGTGAAGCGTAGAGGTGAAATTGAACGAATTTATTGAACGTAAATGGAAGAACCTCGCAGTGTTTAAATGTTCTAAAATGTCGTTTAATGTTTTGCGAGTGGGTTTACTTACAAACAGGAAGCTACAATGCCAACCTTATAATTAATGTTCGTCTAACTGCTTGTGAATATGAAATTGTTATCTCAATATGATTTTTATTGACCTTGTGTTATTCTTACAGATTTCTCTGAAGTGTTGTTTGAAATCAACCCGAAGTTTTTAAATATTTATGAAATAATTGTAAATAACTATAAATAACTGTAAATAACTGTTATAATAATTATAAATAACTGTTGTTCTTTTGAAATTCTTTGACTTAATTCCAATCGTGTAGAATCAATCTTACTACTTACGAAGTACCTACGTACTGAGCAACACGGCACTTCTTAAGGGATTTTGAAAGTACAATGATAAAAAAACCATAAAACTATTTATTTATTACATTTTGTTTTAATTTACACAATGTCTAGACAGTGAGCACCTGCATGTTATTTATCTTTTCGAAAGAATTAGATGTTTTTCTAAAGGTAATCTATGTCATTTGTTACATGCAAAAAAATTTTACATATTTTACCAATTCCCATTATTACATTAACAGATTTGCCAACAACAATATGCAAAATTTAAAAATCACCAATAGAGAGATATCGCCACACGGTGGAGCACCATCATGGTCCCGAGTTCACATTAACATAGACCCAGTGTAGGTCAAAATTATTTTGTTTATATTTCAGCAAAGTTTACACGTTGATGAGAAAAAAAGCTGTTGACGCTGGACGCGTACCGTTTACAGCCATCATGCTCCAGTAACGTATAATAAATGGCGCTCATTCTGCTAACCCAGCACTCGGTGATCGGCGTAATGGTTAAACGAGCGAACTGCAATTTGCATATCGTTATAAAACCCGCACATTAGAATTTTACTGATACTGTGTAATGGGGCCGCGTGTCATCTGTCACCGTAGGCGGCTTTGGGGTGAATCGCTAGACTATCTCAACAGGTATCGTGACCCTGGAAGGTAAAGGGTTATTGAAGGATCACCGTTGATTTTAGTCCGTAAAAGTCGGACAGTAATCCTACTGTCAGACTTGTACTGACTCATGTGATTTGGGAGGACTCATTTGATGATTTTACCACGATACGAATGTGGAAACATTGTAGAGCTTCTTCTCGTGTGTTAGTTTTGTAATAATACCAGTTTTATAAACGTAATGCACTTATTTCTAAAACACAAATTATTTGTTCACAATAATAAATTAACGCGAACAGAACCACGAGTAATATCGCTATAAATGTTGTGCGCTTGGCATCCTTCCAATCTGTGACGTGACGAGACCGCGGTTGTGTCTCCGGTTAAATAGGTACCTTTTCATAATAATATTATGTTTCTTTCCAAACACGTAAAGTTAAATCATAATACATGAATTGCATTAATTAAATTAGACACAACATTTACTCCATACACAGGGATTTAATCTCTTATGTTCGTCTACAAAGATTAATTCCCCGCTAAAAGTAGTTTCATATTTATGAGTTTTGTAAACATATTAGCAGAAGGGACAATTGATATGTTATTATACAATTATTTAACTCATGAACACATGCGTCACGAATTTAAAAGATTTTCTGTGAAAAAAATATTTGAACCGCGAGCAGGATATGAACCTGCGACCTCCGGTTTCTGTAGATCTGACACTATTACCATACAAGACACCTAGGAAAACGAAACGATATTTGGAAGTGGTACGAAACAGCAAGTTGTACGTTCAGTCGAATCTATTAGTTTTCTTGCTTAGATAGTAGAACTTCTGCTCTGAACTGCAATGCACAAATATTACACGCAAACAAAAATATTTACTACAAAATTTTCCACTGTATTAGGTGTTCGTTATCGGAAATCAAAAGTTGTTTTTTTACATAAGCTTTGTCACGAGTCAAAGTTTATTGGCCGCCACTTTTCATTTATTTATTTAAGGTCGCTTTCTAAAAAAAATGGGTAAAGAACCGCTGCTTTTCTAAAAAGTTTCTAAAGTGTCCAAACAGACTCAATTACTGGCCTGTTTGTACACTCACCACAACAACAACAACAATAAAAACGTCGCCAAATGTTGTTGCCAACGTTTAGCTACGTTGTTCTCACGGCACATCACAGAGAAGCGCGTGCTTTGTAGGAGTTGAAGTGCCGCTTTTGAAGTTCGTCGTTCATTAAGCAAACACTGAGGAGACATTAAAGTATAGCACTACATGAAGGCGTTTAAGTTACATTTTTCTTTGTTCTACTAAGTTTTTCATCCTAAAAGACTTTAATGAAGTTACGAGTATAATAGTGTTATTGTATGCAAGTCATGGGAAATTATGGAATAACATGGTGATATTACCATCTTGCTTCTCTTTAATACCGGGCAATTAGGAAATGCGCCTAAAAATGATTTGAAATGAGAAGGTACATTTGACTTTATTTTACTTAACTTTTATTCGTCTCTCTCCTTGAAACTACTCTTTAAACGAGCACTCTTCAACAACACCATACTTACACGGTATTCACCAGTTTAATCCTACCTTAATTAGGATTACGAAGGAACGTAGGTTAATCATTTCAGGTTAACGTTGATACATAATATGCATTATCCGGTTAGGCGGCAGCGTGTGCTTGAGCTGTCAACCGTCGTCACACACCTGAGAGTGACGTGAAGTTGTGTCTGTGTACACGAAAAGGATAAATGCTAATACGTCAGAGGTTTAGAATTCAAATTAATCCTAATAAATGTTATCTATTATGTCTCATTGAGCCAAAACACTGTTCTTTACAAATTCGTTAACACGCGATTACGCCTCAACGTTTTGATATCATTATGTTATCATACAAGGTATCTTGGACTCTTTCCCAAAACCCAAAGAGTAATTTTTCAACGTGTAAACATTCCACAGTGAACACATTTAACTGCGCGTAGATATGGTAATGACACGGATTCGAAGTATCGACCTGAATCAGTATTACTATTACGCGCTCATATTGTAATTCTTTCGTCATTTTATGTTCCTTACTTTTTTATTTCAACTATTGTTTAGAGTCATTTTATGATACGACTACTGATTTTCAGTAGCCGTATTTTAAGACTCATAAAATACTCATAATAAACTAACTTTACAAACTAATTTCAATCAATTTAAACTTGATTATAAGTAAAGTAAAGAGCAATTTAAAATTTCAATATCTTTTTTCAGAAACTGTTTTGCTTACTACTTCCAGTTATTTATTTGAAATTGTAAGAAAACTGAGAAACATCGTTTTAATAATGAAGTATTTTCTGCTGGCTATTTGAAACTCACTTAAATCTTTATCATTTTTTTCCTGCCCTTACCAAACAACAAACAGTTTTATGTGGTCTAATAATGTTAGAAAAAAAACTTGGTTTTTGGGAATATGCTTCGATTTAGAGCACCACAAAGCCAAAACAACGTCATAATTGTAGACAAGTACTAATCCACGATTATATAGTTAACTGGTTAATACCCGATTAAAGTGTAAAAGTGTGAGTAATACGGCAAATTAACGACACAACTTACCACATTAATACACTATATCCATTTAAACTTAATGTCAGCTAGTAAGTATGCTACTATTCTGATATTTTGAAGCCTCATTTAGAGCGCCCGGCATTGGTCGAGGCCATGCTGCGGGGCGAGACGGAGTGGGAAGCGGTCGCCTCCTTCTGCGAAGCAGTTATGTTCGCGAAGGAGGAGGCGGGCCGCGAGAGAGAGAGGACAGCATCCTCCTTCCGCCCCGGCCGCAGTGGTAGACGCCCACGGCGTCGGACGTCGCGGGACGATCTCCGGCCACCGTAGGCGCGGACATATGGTCGGGCGGTGAGTAATGGGCAACTCGCCGCCCGCCCGTAGACCATGCCCGGGTCGACGGCGCGATGTGTTCCACGCGCGCCTCAAAGAGCTGTCAGCAATCTGACGGGGCCCCCCTCTAGAGGGCCAAAGCCTGCCGGGGTCGCGGGACTCATTCCATTACCGTGACCCTAGAACGTAAAGGGCTGATTAAGGACACCGTGGATTTTAGTCAATACAAGTCTGACAGTCCCTCCCGCCCTGCCCGGGGTGGGAGGACTCATTTGATGATTTTACCACGCTAAACAAAAAGCCTCATTTGGAAAACATATTTTCCTCCCCACTGTTCATATAAACATTATTACATAATCACGTCATGATGTGTGTCTACTTAGTAAACATAATTTTCTTCCCAGTTAAACAACCTACACAAATATGCTAAGTTTATTTACGAACCTAAACATTACTTTAAGAAGCAATACAAATATTTTAGGTTCCTAACTATGTATGGCTGGTGCACAGACAGAATTACACACAGTCATCGAAAAGTCGGAAATTGTGATCCTTGTCAGTAATATAAACTAAGAGAAAGTGTTATTGTAGACTACAACAAACTTTCCGAGCCACACAACGTGATGAGAAGACACCGCAATGAAGATAATGTTATTTTTGTTGTTCAGTTCACGAGTACTTCGAAATACTTTCCAATGTTGACTGTTTCAGCACGATGACTAGGGATAATACATAATAGCCTTTATCCAGAAATGGATTTAGACAATCGTTAAAACTTAATCTTAAATAATTCTTCCATTAACATCACTGTGGCTACATAATAATACCTATTGTACCATATTTAGGCACATTCAGTCCGTTAAGCCTCCTGCAGACTCACGCGATTAATCGCGCGGGGCGAATGTCGCGGTCCATTCGCAGCACATTTAGAGTGGAAAGCCTCCTGCAGACACACGCGATTAATCGCGCTGCGACAACGAGCCAAGCTAATTTCCACTCTAAAAATACTGCGAATGGACCGCGACATGTCGCCCCGCGCGATTAATCGCGTGTGTCTGCAGGAGGCTGAAATTAGCTTGGCTCGTTGTCGCAGCGCGATTAATCGCGTGTGTCTGCAGGAGGCTTTAGTCTTTGGTCTGTGATTATTATAATATTTTTTTTTGTCTTCTGCATATTAGTTGGCAATCTAAATGTATCAGGTCAATTGAGTACCTAGCTAATGTATGAAACTGTAGAAGTATGTTACATACATGTAAGAACATGCTCTTGTTTTAATGTACTTTCACCAAACTTTTCAAAATTTCATCATTAAAGAATCTCTAGAAGTAAGAATATTACATATCTTTCTTTTTCTACCCGTGTATCTGTACAGGTGTAAGAATATATGCTCTATAAATCATCTACAAGCAAAACCATAAATGTCTCAGTAATAAACTGCTGTTTAAAATTCATGAGAATTCACTCTTAATTCTCATGACTTTTTGATTGATTGATTGAGTCAACTTCTGAAAAAATAGATTTATACAGCGTGCTGTTTATTATCGGCTTACAAAGTGAGAAAATATACCGTGAGAATGAATGTGAATTTCGTTTTCTGGGCAGAAGCGTATCTCGATCAACTTTTTTATTATTCTGTCAAAATGTTAAGAGAAATGAAAAAACAGTTCCCCAAAAAGTAACTATTTGAAGTCATCATTGTCATTTCAGACTACAGTAGTTCACTCTTCCGGTTTTTTTATCCAGCCACTGCCTGACCTTCTTCAGGTCATCGGTCTATCTTGCCGGAGGGCGTCCCAAACTACGTTAATTTGAAGTGAAGAAGACATGATTTTAACATAATATCAACATGTCAAATTCGGAGGGATGACACCCATGTGGCTAAGAAAGTGATGAGTATGAATGTAGATGGATGGAGAGGACGAGGAAGGCCAAAGAAAAGATGGATGGATTGTCTAAGGAATGATATGAAAGAAAAAGGAGTAAATGATACTGTGACGTCTGATAGGGGAGAATGGAAGAAGAAAACGTGTTGCGCCGACCCCAAATAGAATGGGATAAGGGCAGGAAGAAGAAGAAGATCAACATGTCAAATTCACTCCTGACATTAGAGTTCGTACGCTCAGCTAATCCCAAAATGTATAAAACTATGATCATTTCACAGAAACAGGCAACAGTTGATCACGCGAGTGATTAATGTTCTCGGTCAATTGAATAACCAGGCCAGTTGGAGTGAAAATGTTTCATAATAAACGATGCAATCAGTAGGAAATATATTAAAGTCAACGTAGAGTGAATGAAGTTTAAAATAATCGTGATAGGAGGAAATGCAAGTAATTAATAGGTAGATTACGCAACAAGGGAGTAAAGGCTCGAACAAACACACGCGATTAATCGCGCTGCGACAACGAGCCAAGCTAATTTCCACTCTAAATGTAGGTACTGCGAATGGACCGCGACAAGTCACCCCGCGCGATTAATCGTGTGTGTCTGCTCGAGGCTTTAAGCATTGCCTTACGTCACGGGCGTATTGAATCCCGAAGCGACACTAAGGATTCTGGGGAAACGAAAAAATTAAGTTAAGAATCCTTAGTGTAGTGAGGGATTCAAGTTAGCCCAAGACAAGGCAGCTTTACTCCCGAGGAGCGTACTCTGCTTTTCACACCTACTGCGAGGAAATAAATTAGATTTTTGAAATTTGATGTGGTACGACAACCTTCGAATAACGTGAAGTTGGCACCACTGCAAGCGATCAGCTGTTGCGGTCACTGGCCGCCGTGGCAGATTTACATTGAGTCAGTAACTGACGTCAGTGCTGGCGCCGAAAACTGACTCATGCTATTTAGACGAGGTCAGTATTTCAAGAAATCAATTTACATTATGGCAGTGCCAGATCAGCACTGACTCGTCAGTGGACCACAGACTACATATCAGTGGACTGACGTCAGTTACTGACTCAATGTAAATCTGCCATTACTGCTACAACTCCTTGGTAAAAGTTTAGGCACTGTTTTATTTGAGCTTCCAAATTCAAATCACATTATTCCCACGGGAATAATGAAATTCAGTACAATATTATTGCCCGGCTCGAACGGGGGGCAGCAATGACCTGCTTTATTCCTTGTTTGCATGACATATAATTTGACATTTACGAGCAAGTGGTGTAAAAAGTAGGTAACTTGTGGTAGTGATTTTTCAAGGCGTTCCATTACAACTTGACTAAGTAGACACTAAGTTAAAATCTTTAATGGCCAAGTTTCTAGAAGTACTACCTGCTCTTACCTATATTGTACTTTTTATTGAGAGTGCTCTTCATCAGGCAGCATAGGTAGTAACTTGTTTAAGTATTGCCATGACATTATTACGTAAAAGTATCTTGGTAACAAGGAAGTCTTAAACTTTTTAGTTGATCAATACTTTACGTTGTACGCTTAGTGATATTAACACATGTGCAGGGATATGTCGGTGTGTGTTAAAAGGATAATGTCCTTTAGATGTATCTCTTTATCAAAGGTACGTATACTGCGGGTTATGGCTTTCGTTTTCACCTAATAACAAATAGAGGAGCAAAGTTTTATGGATTGTACAGTAGAAGTTGGTCAAAAGTAAACTAATGTTAGGTACTTCAAATAGCTTAATGTCGTATTGGTAGGTAGTAGTCAATATTTCATAATATTTTACCCACTTCTGTTATCCAGATATGTTTCCTCCAATACAATGAAATTATCCTAGCATGACATGAAACTAAATAGCAATATAAAAATTAGGTATTTTTTAGATCATAAAATTTGTATGAAACAATATTTAGCTAAAGACTATAATTTTTTTTCTTCTCATGCAATTAATGATCCTTATCTGAAATATAGACGAACAGCATTAAAAAAAATGTCCTATTTCCCTCACTTGACCAAAACATAAAATGTACCAATATGGTTTATATCAGAAAAGAATTTTTTTCCGTATCTCTTATGTATGGGGATTTTTCTTATGTAAAGTTATACTACATTCGTTAATATGAATGAAACAATTTTATTGTCATAGGAAACCAATAAAATAGTTCAAACAATAAAACAAAAAACAGCGATTATATTCCACAATCGCTCAGACATTTTCAACACACATGACGTCGTCGCCGTCGTCACGACAGATATTAAAATGTTCAAGTTCGAAATTGAGCCGCAACCTCTTTTGTATTCGAATGGTATTCAGAAATACTGGCTAGTCTAGTTAAAAAACTTTGGAAGCCTTAAAATCTTTACTTTTTATTTATTTTTCTTTTGGAAATGGCATTCCAAAATTAAAAAAAAAATGTCCAGTACGTTTTGTTCAGTTTCAAGGCGTGCAAACTTTTTCGTTCTAGAGTTCCTTCGTAAATTAATTGCAGTATTACTCAATTAATTAATGTAGTCAAAGAGGTATAGTATTGTGGTTCCTGAGCTAAGTGACAATGCTAGACGTCTAAGTTTTTAAGACAAGATTTAATGGAGAGTTCACTTGGACATAAACAATTCTATTGATACGGTTGGATTTATAGCTTTCACTTGGATTTGATCTGCACTATATCGTTAAATTACGTCCAGTTCAACAAAAATCTTCATTCTTCACTCCTGTATTTCGGTAGAGCTATTGTTACATTTTTAACGAAGATTATCAGATCTTTAAGTGGTTTTTATTTATTTTAATTACATGTACCTATACGATAGGTTCAGTTTAATTTACGTGTTTAAACCATGCAACTATGGTCGTTTGCGAACTTTTTAGATTTTGTTACTTGACCTTTAAGTCACATATACATGAAAAGTTGCTATGTTAGGGCTTTTGTAATGTAAAAACCATTTTCAAACAAATGGGAAAATAAGACAAATGTATTAACTTTTTAGCGACGACTGTTTCACTTTTTATACTTACTACGAGTGCAGCACAAAACTTTGATTTCATAACACATAAAAGCCACACCCTCGTTGTAAAGAGCATAGATTTTAGAAGCACAGAATGAGTCTTCGAACAATAACTGTCTTATTACTTATCACAAGATATTACAACTTTTGAACAAACTGAAACTCTGGCAATAACTGAGCTGAATTTTTGTAAAAATATGAGTCGAGTGGAGTAGTTATTTCATCTTTCTATTTCACTTAAGGTAAGATACGGGAATTGTTTCCAAGTACTGACTAGTTCTGCCTCGAGAAGTCGAGGCGCGGCGGGAAGAGCTCCAGCGCGATCTTAGGGCAGTATGGAAGGGACGACTGTCGCAAGTCGCGACCGAGGTCCCGGCACGCCGCAATCGCGGCGGTAGGACCCCTATTTGAGGAGTGGCTGGATAGGCGTCACGGCGTCCTGACCTACCGCATGACGCAGGTCCTCACCGGACACGGAAGTTTCGGAAGTACTGCCCTGCTTGGGCAGAGCACCGCCGTGTCTTTTCGGCGGCGATAGGCGGAGACCTCTCACGCCCGGCATTGGTCGAGGCCATGCTGCGGGGTGAGACGGAGTGGGAAGCGGTCGCTTCCTTCTGCAATGCAGTCATGCTCGCGAAGGAGGAGGCGGGCCACGTGAGGGAGAGGATAGCGTCCTCCCTCCACTCCAGCCGCATTGGTAGACGCCCACAGCAACGGACGTCAGCAGACGATCTCCGGCCACCGTAGGCGCGGGCATGGTTGCAGCGATTAATAGGCGACTCGCTGTCCGACCATGGACCATGCCCGGGTCGACGGCGCGTTGTGTTCCACACGCGCCTCAAGGGGTGTCAGCGTGATGACGGGGGCCCCCTTCTAGAGGGCCAAAGGCTGCCGGGGTCACGGGACTTATCTCATTACCGTGACCCCGTAACATAAAGGGCTATTGAAGGACACCGTGGATTTTAGTCAGTACCTACGAGTCTGACAGTCCCTCCCGCCCTGCCCTGGGTGGGAGGACTCATTTGGTGAATTTACCACGCTAAAAAAAATATTTTTTTTTTATTTTAAAAGAAAAAAATACATTTTTTTTATTTTAAAAGAAAGAATCGCCTACCGCGTATTTAACGAGAATATAATTTATTTAAAATGTTTGTGGTGCACTATTGTAATAAAGAACTGCTTTGTTGTAGGATAATTTTATAAGTAGGTTTCACTGTGAAAACTCCTTTTGTAGCTCGCCGTTTAGAATCCAGTAAGAAAAAGTAAATTGTCTTTATGACGGATATTTTTACGATTGCCGGAGTCTCCCGAACTGAAACGACGTTAGACGATACGTGGTGTCAGGTATTTTCCTTAGGTTTTTTCGTTAGGTGTTTGGGAATTCGGCCGCCACGCCGCGTCGCGCTCAGAGCCCGCGATAAAAGCTATGCAATAGCATAAAAAGTAATGACAAGTTATTTTTAATTTACGATAGATGAGGTTTTTTTACGTCTACGCGTTCTGAATAAAATTGTCAAACAAAAAGGCAGTATTAATAGCAAATTATTAAGAATGCATATGGCATCAGCTATTAATATTATACTCAGAAAGCTTAATTAACTACTAAATAACTAAGTTTTACGATACTGATGGACTCAATGACAATATTGCATTGATTTTTTCTTTTCTTTTTCACTTTGTTGACCTTTTAAGGTAGTGAAAACCTGAAGCGGAACACCCAGTTTTCATTTTATTTTTCTTGAAATATTGTATAATCAAAATAACAATTCCTGGCTACCTGTTCAAATTCCCAGTAACCAGTTCATTTTACTATTTCGTCTGTTTGTTAAAAATATTTTCAGCGAGGAATAAAATGTTTTCATTGTTTGCCACTTTGGCTCTCGACGTCTCTCCATCTTACTTTGAATGTAAGGTTGTTATTTTTTTATTATTCATGTCTTTGCTTTCCTTTGTCTCGTTTGGAATACGGACGCAATTTTATTATTATGCATATTTTGTTATTAAATAGATAACTTCTTGGTATAGTTATTGCTATTTTTAGGTTTTGTTCTTTTTATGAGTTTGTAATTTTTTGTAATGAGAAAAATGTATCATCTTCCCCGCTAAAGTCGGCATGGGCATGTTACGGGGAGATGGCAGAAGATAAAGGGAACCGCGATACAGGAGAAATTCCTAGAGAGGGCCGATTGTTTAAAAAAATAAGCTGCTTTTAGCTTTTAGAAAAACATAAATTAAACAGGTTTCCCCGGCTCCTTGGCTTCCTCACGATGTCGTTTTTAAATTTATTTATATTCGTTTTAGACAGTGTGTCCGGACACGAGTTAGCGATACTTGAAGGGGATATTATAGATTCATTTTCATCGACAAAACTGCTTTTAAAAAAATTCTTACTCGAACACCTCGCGAATGGCGGCCATTTTAGTTTTTTGATTTGTCAAACTGGGGTATGTACAATAAAATGCAAATAACTTTAAATCCAAGAGACCTACATACATGCAAATGACTTTATTGCAAAGTTAAATGTTAAGGCTTTTCAAAAACTTGCGAAAGTTTTCTAAATAATATGTAAAAAGAACCAAAAAACGTGGGCAAACACGAAATTGTACACAAAAATTACTGAATATTTTCACATTTTATACTCTAGCACGAAAAGTACCCCTGTATTTTGCTTAGGTGTTTGCATTAAGTTAAAAGTATTTGAGTTAGGCTATAAAATGGTTTCAAAATTATTTCTCTACGTCAAGTACTTTAGGAGTTATTCTTACTTGAATATTCGACAAATCAAAAAACTAAAATGGTCGCCATTCGCGAGGTGTTGGAGTAAGAATTTTTTTAAAAGCAGTTTTGTCGATGAAAATGAGTCTATAATATTCCCTTCAAGTATCGCTAACTCGTGTCCGGACACACTGTATAATTTACGAAACTTGAGAAGAATGGCCTGAAATGAAAATCATCTAATGTTCGATTATTTTAATTTTTCTTGGCCATGTGGTTTAATTCAATGGTGTGATTAGTGTTAGCAACTGATCTATCATTAAAAAATTCTTGATACTTGATCCAAACTTCTACAAATGATTAATTATAAACGATTTATTTCCAGACAGCTCAATTATAACATCCTTGTTTTAAAGAGCTTGCAAACGGAATTAGTTACGGCTGATGAAACGTTCTGTAAAGTGAAATATTCCACTGTTTAATTTCGGTGGAATATTTTATGAACCATAACGTTTCATAGAACATAAGGTTCCTTCATCAATATTTTGTAAAACAAACCTGTTATTCTTTCAGAAAAATGACACTGCTGAATAGTTACCAGTAATCCAAGTTTGTTAATAGGTATTATGAGACATTGCTGAGAGTCTGAAACAATATGTTGCTGATGATTTTCAGTTCGTGCTTCACTTGTTAAGCTTATTTAACAAGTGAGATAGGTGTTTCCCTTTTGAAGTGATTTGATTTATTTACACTCGGAAACGAGTTCTTCTTTGTGAAATCGTTCAAGGTAGCTCTTCATTAATTTGTTAGTAGCTCCTTGTTCCACAGATAGAATCTATTACGTTTTATTATTCAGATGCGATTCGTTCGCGTTCGCAGGATTTGAGGTTATATAAATATTAGATAGCTAAAGCTAAGTCTTTTTTTTTGTTGAGATACGCTTTGTATAAGACCTCGGTCTGAAAAATTCAAACTGGACATTCATTTTTAGGATCGCCCGGGGTGGTCGAAATTCGACCGTTGAAAAGAAATTATCGTTCAAACAAAACGTTTGAAGTTCATACACAAAGACAATCCTCATTCTAACAACTCTACATACCGCGATGAAACATAAATTCTACAAATCTGCATTGTTTTACCAAAACAACGATATTATGTTCTGAACTTTTATAAGTGTTGTTAAAATTCCTTTTTTATATATAACATTATAATGCAACAATAATAACCACTCTTGTACTAGGTAGGTTAGTTTTCAATACCAAGATCCAGACATTTCGTGGAGGTCAAGTCGGACTGATTCACTGACTAGATCTATCAAGAAAATTGGCAACTAATTTCTTTTGGCATTTTGTTCATGGCTACCCGAAGGTTAATTACGGTCTAGACAGACATTCATAATAATTATGTCAAGGTCAGACTTATCAAAGTAATAATAGACTTTCATGGGAAAAAAATCTCAATTTTATTATTTTCTAACTCGATCAAATCAAAATAATGCACTAATTCTAACTCATTTTTGGAAGTAACATGAAGTATAGCGTTGAGAATGGTTTCAGCTCCATAAAGTCAATTCTGTGTAATCATGCAGTAATTATGGAAAGCTAAATGAGCCATTGGAGTTGCAGCGTTAAAGAAAATTGGTAGACTTTTAGGATAATCGCGTTTTATATCCGTTATGGTTCAGTTAAATTAAAGTAGCTACACATTAAAATTAAAAGAGTCGTAAATATATTTTTATCTGTTTCATAAAACTTCTTGACAGTTAGACGTGTTCGACAAGGCTGTAAGAGTTAAGAGTCAATTATTATAACAACAATTTCATTCGTACTGTTGAGGTACCGGCAAGTATCATAAATCATTCGTTTTATTTGGTTGTGTGCGAGGTTGTTCTGATCATAACAGTTCGGTCATTGTACTCAGTTTATTGTTGCAGTTCATAATTACACGTAATGCAGTCATTTATAAATAATCCTGCCAGTTTTACCCTGACCGTGACGTGGTATGTAATATCATTTGCTGCCAACAAGTGGGCATGCAGGAGTAAGACGTATGATAAATAATAAGTATAAAGAGTAAATATTTTTGGCCAGGCATGGAGAACGACGTACGATGCTACGTTTCCAAGTGTAAAAAAATGCCAAACTATGTAGTAAGTATTCTAGAAATATAACTACAACGGCAACAAGTGCTTCCAAAAGGTATTTTTAGATTTAGTTGGCCCTTTAGATAAGGATTTAGAAGGTAACGTTTTTATTTTAAGTTTACAATGTGAGCTCAGTAAGTATGTCGAAGCGTATCCATTACAAAGAAAAGATACGGATAAAAAAAATTGTTTACGAATGATCTAGCTACACTTAAGCTAGATCATTCGTGAACAATTTTTTTATACATAGGAATGGGTTACCAACAACCCATATTGCATTCTCAGCGTGCAATGGAGAGAGTAATACTCGGAGTCTCTCTGGCGGATAGAATTCGCAACGAATTCATTCGCCAGAGAACCAAAGTAATCGACATTGCGCGTAGAATAAGCACGTTGAAGTGGAAGTGGGCCGGCCACGTCTGTAGACGGACCGATGGTAGATGGAGCAGACAGGTGCTAGAGTGGAGACCGCGAATAGGCAAACGTAGTGTAGGACGCCCTGTGGCAAGATGGGTCGATGATTTGAAGAATATGGCTGGCAGCGGTTGGATGCGGGCTGCCCAGGACCGGGAGGGTTGGCGCTCTTTGGGGGAGGCTTACGTTCAGCAGTGGACGGCAATAGGCTGATAATATACCAACAACCATTGCTACGGATCGAGGTACGGAATTTATGTCGGAAACAATGTCATAGGTTTGTAAATTACTGCAAACTTGCTGATCATAATTACATACCACACTGTAGGAGTTCTTATTAAATTAGACCTTGAGGCGGGTGTGAGGTCGTGACCTTATTATACTGCTCAACGGCTTTCTTATCTAAGTTAGAATTACCATTTAGCCCAACGAGTAGCGGCTTAACTTCAGGATTTTGTAAATTTCGCAAAAGCCGCTTGGAAAATATTTTCATACTGAATGATCATACAATTTTTCAGGTGGCTTTTACACTGATTTTTTAAGATGGAGAATTTCTTCACGCTGAGACGGTGGAGTTGTTTAATAACTGATAAATAATTATGAACATATCGTTGTCTATACATTGCAAGGGAGTTCGGTGCACGTATATACAGACTCTTTGCTAAGACGCGACGCCGACGCAGCGTAGCATGTGAACACAACGAGAGCTAAGCACAAGATCACAAGTGATTGAACATTTTACAGAAATTTTGCGTAAGAAGAATACAAAACTTTTAACAAATATTTTGTTACATTTTAGGATCTGAATTAATAAAAAGAGTCCAAGAAAACACGATTGTACAACGAACAGATTTTTAATGTTATGTGAACATTTGTGTATTCTATCGTCGCATCCTCCCGGGCGCGTGCTGAGTCGTTTGATAATGCCTAGAGGACTATTCGTTTGAAAATCTGGATAAAACTCGAAGAGTTTAAAGATAAATGCATACAAGGAAGTGTTTTCTTGCAAAATATTTTTTTCGCCTATACCTTACCGAACTCTGTTTAAGCGAAGTTTTTTGGGGAAGATAGGTAATTAATGTTGAAAGCAATCACGTATTCCAATATTTATAGTAAAAAAGGCTATCTCTCTTTAAAAAAAAAAAGAAATTTTAAAACCAAACTGACAAATGCACTTAAAACTCATTCAGAAATCCGTTTAGTATCAAAATTAAGAAAAGAACAAAACCTTTTACTTTATTTTAATCTCTCTTGAACGTTTTATCGAGTGGAACGCGGAAGTAATGTCCATTTGTAAGCGTTTTTTAAACAAGGATATTATTTATGAAACTGCTTTCATGAACGATGACGACAAAAAATAATCTACATTCATAATATAAAACTTGGAGTGGATCATTACGAAAATAATGTAGCTGTAACTACTCCTAATAATAACGCATGACTAATATTCGTTTCAAAGAACGTTTTATTTACGCCATTTACATTCTGCGTGCGCTTTCTAAAGCTCCATTAAATATACCGCAAAAGTAAATAAACTAAAAACAAAACAACTTCGTGAGGAAGTGAATGTTACAGGCGTGGGGCCGGGGACTTTTGCTGTAAATTATGTGTTCCTGAAACAATTTATGTATCTGTAGAGCGCAGAATTATTCATAGCGAGGTGTGAAAGATGTGACAAAATGGTGGCTTTTATGTTTGTTTTATGATAAATAGAACGGATGGACTATAATTCCTTTGTAATTGTATCTTCTTGATATTATGATTTCTGTGTCATCGATATAACAAAAGATTGCCAAGTAAATGCGCAAAATAATTAAAATAATTTAGGTTATCCATTTATAATGGATCATTTGCATTTCCCACAGAGGATGAAGTTGTAACTAGAATAGTACTAGCAGAAGTACCCAACGAAATATTTTTCATTTTTTATATATCCATAATGTCTCAAATTCATGCTATAAGACTAGGTTAAAATTACGGTTTGTGAGTTCAAAACGAGCTTTATCGTACGTGTATTTTGGTGTACCTTTTAAGTATTCATCCCTCGTTCTGCAAAAACTCGATACCAGACGGAAGCTTATATGTTTAACCAGATTTGTATCAGATGTTCACTTCTTGAATCTTGCTTTTCATTCCGTTTTATTTCCTTGGCAAAACATTGTAGTTGTAAGCATTTCATGCTTTCTTCAACACAAACATGTCAGGGTACGTTAAGGAAAATGGCAAGACTACCAGCCGGAAAATTGTGAAGCTCACCATTACAGCGGCTTAATTCGACCATAACAGTTATGGGCGCAATTTATTATCCAGTAATGTATTAGGTTGCGAACATTGTTAACATTTTTCCAGTTCCGACAAAGGCAAGTAATGTGTAAAAGTTGGTCATATTAAAACAGATCGAGCGTCATAATAACTTTCTTAATGGGGTCTAAAAACTTTAGTGCAATAAAGTTATATAAAGGTCGCCGGAAGACGCTGGATGCAGGTCGCTTCCAACCGGTATATGTGGAGATCTAAAGGAGAGGCCTATGTTCAGCAGTGGACGTCCCATGGCTGAGATGATGATGAAGAATAAAGTTATAGTAATTTGATATGACTATACATCATCATCATCATCAGTCGGAAGACGTCCACTGCTCAACATAGGTCTCCCCTTAGACTGCCATACCGAACGACAATTCGCCAGTTGTATCCATCCGTTTCCCGCGACTCTCACGATGTCGCTAGAACACCACATAGTAATTTTATAAATATACTGCATTTATAAAATTACAAAATTACACACGGGCATTATTTATAAGTTTGATGGTTTTGAATTAGATTTAAAATAAAAATAAAACAGTTATACATTTATGAAACCAACACAAAGCTTGTTAATATAAGTAAAAAAAAATAATGTGAAATTAAGCAAAACATGAATTTGAAAGCTGGTATAAATCTGACAAGGAAACGAAAATCTGAGATTTGAATAAAGAAATAAAAACGTGACAGACAAACACGGGGAGACGTAGACGTCGAGGTGACAAGTAATGAAAACAATATCTGGGGGCACGGTAGTGCCCCCGCCAAGACGAGCCAAGCGAAGCGCAAGGGCACTACCTAACTTTTATCGAAGTGTTTCGTCGTTACTTTTTCTTTTAATGTGTATTTAAATTACCATATAATCAATTATAAGAGTTAAAGCTTTTAACAACTTACTAATGGGTCAAGCAATTAAAAAATATTTCGAGGAACACTTTGCAGCCCTGCAGACATTGATAACGACGTCGCTCCACAGTTTCATTTCAGCTAAAAATTAATTATAACGTGTCATTTTCTGTGACTAAAGTTTTCATGCCAGACTTGAAATACAACATTTTCATTTAGATTTATGTTCGCATATTAAGTTCCTGTTCATCTCGTTATTAAACGAGATTAAAAAATCTATAAACAAGATTTACAGAGAACTTAATATGTTTCTAGCTTGAATTAAAAAAAAAAAGAAGGCGAAAACTCAATTACAAATTAATATTTCTCTTTCAAATAAACACAAAATAGCAGCTACAAAGAAAATATTATAGCACTTTAATATTATAAGGAAGCCTGAGATTCAATAGGTACATTTCATCGATCATGATCGCTCTATTATATCGTCAGTCATAATTATAAGAGATGATTATTGTGTAGGGAAATACAGTAACGGCAAGTCACATTGTGCTTATTCATTTTCGTAAAAAAATATTATGTGTTTAATATTTTGTATGAATGAATGATTGAATGTAGATTTTATTGATTGAATTCATTAAAATATTAGTCTTTAGTAATTTCAAAAAGTATTATTATACGTTAATCAAGTTAAGCATAAAAATAAAATCTTGTATTTTATTTTTATGCTATATACCTACGCGTATGTGTAATTTTGGCGCGTTTAAATGTGACAAGCATAATGTTTGCTAACCCAGAGCCCTTATCACGAGTTTTTACTAGTTTACTTTACAGCGTCTTCCCAGTATTTACAGCGTTTCTTGTATGGAAAAGTGGAAGCGCCTCTGGTGTGCGAAGAAGGAACTAATTTTTTCTTTGAGTTATGACAATGTCAAAGTTCCAGTTTACTTTACAGCAGAATAACTGAAAACTCATGATAAGGCCTCAGGTTACCACGCTGGTGGTTTCAGTAGGAACTTGTTATGTGGGTAATATACAGGTGTTCAAATAACATTAGTTAGTAAACTTAGTAGGGGTACTTTGTCATGTTTCAAACATTCTGAAACTTGTTACACTGTTCACATGTCTTGTGAGGTACTCAGTCAGTGTATTTTAATAGAAACCATACTGATACCATGTATGGTTTCTATAAAAATAAGTTTTTATTCATATTATTAAGTACTTTAAACTGAAGACTTCATTGTTGTGAATAGGATCAGACTGGCAAAATGGCAAGTACCTTGGTACATTAAAATGTGTACTCTACATAAGAACAATAAAGCTCATTTTACGATGAGAGTACCAGTGAAGTCAATTGAGACAGCTGAAAAATCGATGGCTCTGACATCTATTAAAAGGGTAGGCGTTACAATGTCACGGTATTAATGAGTATTATCGAATAAACGTCAGAGAGTAGGAGATGATAGGGGAACAGTGTATAAGACGGGGACACGAGGTATAATGGGAAATCACACACCTAAGGCAAACTTAATACAAAACTAAAGTAGCACAAGCGCCAACAGGACGCCATTTCCGTCTGGCCGCTTGCAAATGACGTCCTGATGGCGCTTGCTCTACATTAGTGTTGTGTTAAGTATGCCTAAAGAGTGTATGTCCCCATTATACCTCGCGATTATTAACGTCCCCGTCTTATATACTGTTCCCCTATTTAAATATTTACAATTGGAGGAAGGCACTCTAGGCCACATTTTCTTTGAATGCAGAAACAATCTTTTACCTTTGGATTTTAATAGCCATTTCCCCAAATTCAAGATCTTTAATCTCTAAATAAAAGCGACGACGTCCGTAACATTATGTTACTTACTCAATAAATCTATCCGTTTGTGATAATTTCGCTTAGTTTGTGTTCTGTTCACCGTGGTCGGTTGGTTTTGTATCAAAGTTTACTGTTTAGTTTAGTTCAGACTTACACTGATCGGATTATGTAACTTCATAGATTAAATGGTGGAAAGTACTTGAGATTAAAATTAGTTTAATAATTATGTAGATGACAATCAATGGGAAATTGGTGCTTGATGACAAATAAACATTAAATTCATGTATTATTTAATGGAATAGATCAATTTTTAAAATCTGACATTACACACCTTATAATTTCCCATTACCCGTTAAAAGATAGTTATATTATTAATTATTAACTTCAATCTCAATAACATTCTTCTGAAAGCCTTTTAACTTCATCATCATCATAATCCATAATTATAAAAAGAGTTGTATACCTCCGTCTACGAATAATTCTGTAACATTCTTTATCTGGTTATCCTCAATAAGGTAAATGTATTTTAAATACGAAAGGCAAAAACGCTTTTTGTTACAAAAGTCTTTCACCAAAAGCCTTTGTGGTACCTCTTTTTTAGCGTGGTAAAATCTTCAAATGAGTCCTCCCACCCAGGGCAGGGCGGGAGGGACTGTCAGACTTGTACTGACTTAAATCCACGGTGTCCTTCATTAGCCCTTTACGTTCCAGGGTCACGGTAATGGTATAGCACCCCGGCAGGCTTTAACCCTCTAGATGGGGGCCCCGTCGTCTTGCTGACGCTCTTTGAGGCGCTCGTGGAACACAACGCGCCGTCGACCAGAGCATGGTCCATGTCCGGGCGGCGAGTTGCCCATTTCTCGCCGCCCGCATGCCCGCGTCTACGGTGGCCGGAGATTTTCTGTTAGATTGCTTACGTCTGTTTGACATTTATTTCAGTGAACAGCCGCCTCACGTTCTACTTCTTCAAATACAATGGAAACACCCGCTCTATGTGAGCCCAGCGGCACGCGATATTGTGTGTTCGTGAAGCTGCACTCAATGTAGCAGCAAAGGTACACACAATATACTTCACATTGAAGAAACATTATATCTAGAGGCTATATAAGATACAGCGTTGTGTGTCTAATAAGAAATAATGTCGGTGCTAGAGAATGTACCATTAGATAAGAGCTCTGAAACTGACTTCGTTTTATACAGAAAGAAAACTGTGGAATTAGTTTTATGAGCCTTATCGTAATTTGAATCGATGATAAATTTTCTCAAGGTCTAAGCAGGCCTATTAAGACTATTATTTCATTATACTTCTTACCTAACCTTTTTTTTCTATAACCTTTAGGAAAGGTTTGGTATACAAGAAACTAGGTAGGTATGTACCTACACTACAGTTATATTTTCATCGAGTAGCTTAGTGCTATGAGGTAAACTAACTTCTAATACAATAAATAAGTTTCATAAATGGCTTTCAGCGAAGTTAGCTCACCTAGCCACTACTGCGATACCACTGATTGCTTATTACAAGTTAGTCGTACGCTCACACTTGCGGCCGATAAACTAATTATGGTCCAACATTGACTTTGATAAACAGTTCGCACGGAAACCGCTGTTTATTAGTTTCACGTACATAGAGTTTATTGCCTGAGAAAGTTTAGGCTCGAGTAACCGCTTCATTCTCAAACATAACTAAGACATGCTAAGTTTTACAATGGCGCTCATACCTAAATAACAAGAAGTGTTCTTGATATACAGTGACCTGAGATACGTTTTAGTTATTTTCAACACATTTGCTCGAAAAATGCGTTTACGAAGCCTGTATACATTGTTCGAAAGTTAAAAATTACGCACCATACAACGGAACGTGCGGTAAAATAGGTACTCTCACCCTCAGAACAATAACTAAAGCATAGAAGGCGCTCTACGACATTTGAAGCGTACGCTGTCATAGACAAAAGAGTATTAGCTAGTGATGTGACTATGCATTAAATAAATACCGATATCGACTTCTTAGTTTATGGTATCGCTCCATTGGTCGCGGGACTTATCTCATTACCTTGACCCCGGAACACAAAGGGCTTTTGAAGGACACCGTGGATTTTAGTCAGTACGAGTCTGACAGTCCCTCCCGCCCTGCCCGGGGTGGGAGGACTCATTTGATGATTTTACCAGGCTAAAAAAAAAGGTATCGCTCCATGGCAATAAATCTAAATATGCTAAGGTGAAATAAAGAACTCACTTCTGTCTGACCAACATATTTATTTATAAACAGCATAAATTATTAAGAAATTGAAATTACAAAGAAAACGCTTAAATAATATTAAAAGAGCGATTGGCCCTGAACGATTCCCAGTTGTTACGTGCAATAGCGTTGATCCATTTTTGCCTCATATCAACATCAGACGGAAATCTGAAAGTGACAAAAAAAAATATAGCCACACATGAATGGTTTCTATAAAAATAAGTTTTTATTCATATTATTAAGTACTTTAAACTGAAGACTTCATTGTTGTGAATAGGATCAGACTGGCAAAATGGCAAGTACCTTGGTACATTAAAATGTGTACTCTACATAAGAACAATAAAGCTCATTTTACGATGAGAGTACCAGTGAAGTCAATTGAGACAGCTGAAAAATCGATGGCTCTGACATCTATTATAATAATAATAATAATAATATTCCACAATAATAATATTCCACAATTATCACACAACGCCATCTAGTCCCAAGCTAAGCAGAGCTTGTGTTATGGGTACTAGACAACTGATAAACATACTTATATATTTCTAAATACATACATATTATAGATAAATTACACCCAGACACAGAACAAATGATCGTGCTCATCACACAACATTTGTCCTGGGTGGGAATCGAACCCACGACCTCCGGCATAGCAGTCAGGGTCACTAACCACTAGACCAACAGGCCAGTCAAATCTATTAAAAGGGTAGGCGTTACAATGTCACGGTATTAATGAGTATTATCGAATAAACGTCAGAGAGTAGGAGATGATAGGGGAACAGTGTATAAGACGGGGACACGAGGTATAATGGGAAATCACACACCTAAGGCAAACTTAATACAAAACTAAAGTAGCACAAGCGCCAACAGGACGCCATTTCCGTCTGGCCGCTTGCAAATGACGTCCTGATGGCGCTTGCTCTACATTAGTGTTGTGTTAAGTATGCCTAAAGAGTGTATGTCCCCATTATACCTCGCGATTATTAACGTCCCCGTCTTATATACTGTTCCCCTATTTAAATATTTACAATTGGAGGAAGGCACTCTAGGCCACATTTTCTTTGAATGCAGAAACAATCTTTTACCTTTGGATTTTAATAGCCATTTCCCCAAATTCAAGATCTTTAATCTCTAAATAAAAGCGACGACGTCCGTAACATTATGTTACTTACTCAATAAATCTATCCGTTTGTGATAATTTCGCTTAGTTTGTGTTCTGTTCACCGTGGTCGGTTGGTTTTGTATCAAAGTTTACTGTTTAGTTTAGTTCAGACTTACACTGATCGGATTATGTAACTTCATAGATTAAATGGTGGAAAGTACTTGAGATTAAAATTAGTTTAATAATTATGTAGATGACAATCAATGGGAAATTGGTGCTTGATGACAAATAAACATTAAATTCATGTATTATTTAATGGAATAGATCAATTTTTAAAATCTGACATTACACACCTTATAATTTCCCATTACCCGTTAAAAGATAGTTATATTATTAATTATTAACTTCAATCTCAATAACATTCTTCTGAAAGCCTTTTAACTTCATCATCATCATAATCCATAATTATAAAAAGAGTTGTATACCTCCGTCTACGAATAATTCTGTAACATTCTTTATCTGGTTATCCTCAATAAGGTAAATGTATTTTAAATACGAAAGGCAAAAACGCTTTTTGTTACAAAAGTCTTTCACCAAAAGCCTTTGTGGTACCTCTTTTTTAGCGTGGTAAAATCTTCAAATGAGTCCTCCCACCCAGGGCAGGGCGGGAGGGACTGTCAGACTTGTACTGACTTAAATCCACGGTGTCCTTCATTAGCCCTTTACGTTCCAGGGTCACGGTAATGGTATAGCACCCCGGCAGGCTTTAACCCTCTAGATGGGGGCCCCGTCGTCTTGCTGACGCTCTTTGAGGCGCTCGTGGAACACAACGCGCCGTCGACCAGAGCATGGTCCATGTCCGGGCGGCGAGTTGCCCATTTCTCGCCGCCCGCATGCCCGCGTCTACGGTGGCCGGAGATTTTCTGTTAGATTGCTTACGTCTGTTTGACATTTATTTCAGTGAACAGCCGCCTCACGTTCTACTTCTTCAAATACAATGGAAACACCCGCTCTATGTGAGCCCAGCGGCACGCGATATTGTGTGTTCGTGAAGCTGCACTCAATGTAGCAGCAAAGGTACACACAATATACTTCACATTGAAGAAACATTATATCTAGAGGCTATACAAGATACAGCGTTGTGTGTCTAATAAGAAATAATGTCGGTGCTAGAGAATGTACCATTAGATAAGAGCTCTGAAACTGACTTCGTTTTATACAGAAAGAAAACTGTGGAATTAGTTTTATGAGCCTTATCGTAATTTGAATCGATGATAAATTTTCTCAAGGTCTAAGCAGGCCTATTAAGACTATTATTTCATTATACTTCTTACCTAACCTTTTTTTTCTATAACCTTTAGGAAAGGTTTGGTATACAAGAAACTAGGTAGGTATGTACCTACACTACAGTTATATTTTCATCGAGTAGCTTAGTGCTATGAGGTAAACTAACTTCTAATACAATAAATAAGTTTCATAAATGGCTTTCAGCGAAGTTAGCTCACCTAGCCACTACTGCGATACCACTGATTGCTTATTACAAGTTAGTCGTACGCTCACACTTGCGGCCGATAAACTAATTATGGTCCAACATTGACTTTGATAAACAGTTCGCACGGAAACCGCTGTTTATTAGTTTCACGTACATAGAGTTTATTGCCTGAGAAAGTTTAGGCTCGAGTAACCGCTTCATTCTCAAACATAACTAAGACATGCTAAGTTTTACAATGGCGCTCATACCTAAATAACAAGAAGTGTTCTTGATATACAGTGACCTGAGATACGTTTTAGTTATTTTCAACACATTTGCTCGAAAAATGCGTTTACGAAGCCTGTATACATTGTTCGAAAGTTAAAAATTACGCACCATACAACGGAACGTGCGGTAAAATAGGTACTCTCACCCTCAGAACAATAACTAAAGCATAGAAGGCGCTCTACGACATTTGAAGCGTACGCTGTCATAGACAAAAGAGTATTAGCTAGTGATGTGACTATGCATTAAATAAATACCGATATCGACTTCTTAGTTTATGGTATCGCTCCATTGGTCGCGGGACTTATCTCATTACCTTGACCCCGGAACACAAAGGGCTTTTGAAGGACACCGTGGATTTTAGTCAGTACGAGTCTGACAGTCCCTCCCGCCCTGCCCGGGGTGGGAGGACTCATTTGATGATTTTACCAGGCTAAAAAAAAAGGTATCGCTCCATGGCAATAAATCTAAATATGCTAAGGTGAAATAAAGAACTCACTTCTGTCTGACCAACATATTTATTTATAAACAGCATAAATTATTAAGAAATTGAAATTACAAAGAAAACGCTTAAATAATATTAAAAGAGCGATTGGCCCTGAACGATTCCCAGTTGTTACGTGCAATAGCGTTGATCCATTTTTGCCTCATATCAACATCAGACGGAAATCTGAAAGTGACAAAAAAAAATATAGCCACACATGAATTTAAATTATTACACCATGAGCCACACGGATTTTTGACACTATCATTTCATTACTCATACGTACGATTCGCTCACAAGACCGTAGGTTTTTATTTAACTCTTAAATATTTAATCCTTCCCAAAACTACGTGTAAAGAAAAATAATATAATAATTTAGATGACGCTAGTTTATCGATATTGTATCGATAGTTTGTTTTTGCAAGCACTATTGCACAAAATTTATATGCCGATTTAAAATTTATAATTTCCATATAATCGAACTATTTAATTGCATAAAATATTGATTTCAAAACACTACCGTGTACACTTAGCTCAAATAATTTCAAATAATGCCAAAATAACATAAAATGAGAATAAAAAACTGACAAAATGACCATAATTGATTACTTACCGATGGGAGCTTATGATTTCCGCATCATTTTCTTTGCGGGATGAATGAGATTTACATCCCACTATAATGCAGGACATTATTTAATCTTTAAGCTTTGCGATTTACACTAAATCACTGTTATTTTTGTACTATTTTTACAAAAATACGTAAAACCAACGAATCACTTCAACTGGCATGCGCCCATAAGCATTATACGAAAAAATGCGATGAACAAAGTCATAGATAAAAACCTGAGACGTTAAGTAGCTTTTAAACTTAGTACTATAAAGGTAGCCAAGGTCATGGCCAAGGTATCCAAATTGACGTTTACTTTGTGACGATTTGCATTTTGAGCAACCTACATCTGTCTCTCTCTAATGCTGTTATGAGTGTATAAGAAAACAAAGACGACTATATTAGTTAAATTTAGCTTCCTTCTATGCTTTAGTTATTGTTCTGAGCTCTCACCTAAGTACCTATTTTACGGCACGCCCCGTTGTATAGCACCGTGCGTTTTTCGTTTATTTTTTTCATTAAAAAAAATAAGAACTCCACCAAAGAGTTTCACATTATGAGAATAAACAACCTGACTTGAAGCTGCGAACAAATTATCGGACGCGTCCGTCAGCCGCGGCTGAAAGACGCGGCTTACTCATTATCTAGCCAGTACATTTAATACTACACTGTGCAAACTGTCGGTCGTAAGACGCGGACGTGACCTTGAGCGTTCGGACGTCCGAACAGAATCTGGCCGGCTGGATGTTTGTGCATCCGAAGAGGGTCGTCCGAACTACCGTGCACACTGCTAAGCCGCGTCCCTCAGCCGCGGCTGACGGACGCGTCCGTTAATAATGTTCTCAGCTTGATCGAACCTCCTTGGAAGCGCTTTTGCTCAATACGTTGTCTCATTTTAATACTAAAGAGTAAATGAGACGAAAGATGTAGTTCTATTTTTCACCACGTGCATGTGGCGCCATTTGCAAATTCGCGCCATTTTCATATTAGAAACTTCTAAATAAAGTTTGTTTAATTACATATTGTACTGTTTCTCGCAAATGTGTTGAAAAACATTGTATGACACACGTGCGGAAATTGGTATTTACAAACTCGTGACTATGGTAAGCCCTCGACTTCATCTCGGGCTTACATTCGTCTACTCGTTTGTAAAAACCAACTTACCGCACTAGTATCATAAATAACTATTATAGCTATGTGACCAAAGCATGCCGTGGTGAAATTGGAATCTAAAATCATTAGAATGTTGCAGAATATTGGTAAACTCCTCAATGTTGTACATTGCACGGACGTAGGTTATAGTTAGGTATTAATGACCTACATGTGTGCATAGCTTAGCTTATTAGCTTTCATTATGAGGCATTATCTGCTTCAAACTGCATAAACTACGTTAGCTACTGCTGCGGTTATTAGAATTCGATTGCCTGTTTAACTCATGAACTTTATATTGACGTTAATGGTTCTGGGGTTGTAATTACCTCAGAGTGACGACTTTAAAAGGTTTTGGATTATTATACCGATTACGTTTATGACATAATAGTAGATTATTAACCAAGGGCTGTATGACATCAATTGCATACGAGGTTTTTGGCGCCTGAGCGAAGCGAAGGCGCTAATTTAACCCGAGTATGCAATTGATGCTTACGCCCGAGATAAATACTCTGCTTTACATTATCGATTGTGAGGTAAGTAAACAACAAGACAGCAGGTTTCAATGAACATTTATTAAGAAGAAAAAAATGTGTATTTAATTAAAATTAATAGTAAAATTATTACAATTTGTAAGAGATATGGTCACGTTCTTTTTAGGTATATTTATAGTTTGAATATGAGTTTGTGATGATAAGACTTGAGTTTGAGTGACTTGAGGTTCTTGCATCGTAAATGGCGGCAGTTGACTGGTACTATTTTCTTCATTAAAAAATGGCTCAGATGATGTGCTTTGACGTGGTGATTTTAAGTTTATATTTTCTTTTATTTTAGAAGTAATTTTGCTTTTGTTTGCCATCGAATCTTCGATATAACCTTCGGCCACTTTGCTGGACTTCCAGCCGCCGTGCCTTTTTAACAGAGTGAGGTTGGCTCCCGAATCAGCCAATAGAGTCGCTGATGTTCTGCGAAAGCAATGCCCGATGTATAACTCTACGTTACTCAGTTTTAAATATGTGCAATGGCTATTTGGTTTGGCATGCCTGTAAATTTGTTTTTTCCTATTACTTGTCTGTGGCATTTTCCTTTACTGTAATTTAGAAAAAAACGATTTGTATCCACGTTTTCAGGCCGAAGAGCTTGATATTTTTCAACATAATTTGCAAATTCTTCATGCACAACAAATGACCGGTCAATTTTAGTTTTCGTGATAGGCAGTTTTATGAGTAGTAATTTGTTATGTTTTTCTACATTTTCTATTGTCAAGTTTGTCAATTCCACGGTTCTGCAGGCTCCCGATATCCCAAAAATTAGAACAACCTGTAAAAAAGACATAAGTTGTATTAAAGGCACCAAATTCGCATAGTATTTTTGTGAAATATTTTGGTAACTTATTAAAAAGGGCAAGTAAATACGTAGGTACCTTTATTGCTAAATAAATTTCATCCGGAGCTTCATTTAAGAATTTCTGTACTTCTTCTGCAGTAAATACCTTCGATTTCTTGCTTTTAAAGCCGTCAGACTGCCTTTTCAAGAAAGCAGTAAGTTTAGAAAAATCTTTCAAATTCACGTCATGTTTTGTCATCATTGTAGATTTTAGCATGGAATAAAAGCACCATAAACTGGAAGGTTGTAGCCTCTTAGATAATTCATCAAAATATGATATAAAAACACTTTCAGAAAGAGATTTCACTTTTTTTTCTGACCGCCATTTCATAAATTCTTCGTATGCCTTTACATAATTATCTTTCTTTCGAGTTCGGCGGTAATATATTTTCGACAACTGTTTTTGCCCTTTCTTTAATAAAATCGGGCGTTAGATCTATGTCTTCGTCACTAGACATGTTTAAAACTTTTGAAAAAGAACTCAAACAAGAAAATTAATTATTTTCGCGATGCTTTCGCGCCTACTAGTAGACTGCCTTTTTTTTTTCACGCACGCAAGCGCGTCAAATCTTGCTGGCCAGTTTGATTTTTAAATCGATTCCATCTAACATACGATGTGGAAACAAATAGTTCCATATTTAAAATAAAATCTTTATAAAATAAATTGTCTAGATTCCGATTCGAGTAATTAATCGATACCGAGAAAAAAAAAATTAACTTTTTAAAAATATTCTTCGTGCAGTATGAGTATGACAGTTCTTTTTTCAAATTCCAAAACCTATGCTGTAATGATAGTCATACACCCCGGCATTCAGGGGTGTAAGGGTGTACTTACAGAGCAAGAGACATGTAAAGCATATAACATGTTGATTGCATTACTTATTAAATAGGATAGTAATTCTGAGTTTCGTTGATGAACTAAACCAGCCACTTTTCTGGGAAATAACTTTTTGTATTTTACAAGATCATAGTTTTCCATAATAGATATAATTCATCGCTATTTTCGCTTATAAGTAAGAGTGTTAATTGTAGATTTACGGTTCACGCTTGCTCTGGCACTCCGAAGCACTCGATCATCATATAAAGATAGTACGCTCCATCACATTGTATCTGAAGTTTCTGTTAACTCACACGTTTGTTTTATTTTCTTCTGTTCGAGATGTTAAAGAGGTAGGAGAAGAGAATGTAGGAGGTAAAAACGAGATTAGTATTAAATTTTCATTTCTCTTGTTGTATCTGCAGTGGACTATAATTTACAAACGCTTTAATAACACTGTAAGATTAAACTTGTGACGTGCATTTTCAGAAAATATAAGCTACACTTTTGGTGTACTTTATTACTCTTATTTCAATTTGATTTGAAAATGTCATGTGAAGTTATTGAAATCATTTGACAGTAAAAGCCTGTACTTATCAAACAAAAGCGGACAAACACAACATTACGAGCTAACATTTTTATTTCTCAAGTTTACATTAGGTATCGCAGTTTATTACAAAAGTCCCTTCATGACTAGGATCTCTCTTTTCGAGATGTTACTTTATTACTCACAAAGTACCTCATTTTATAAAGTACAGCATTAACTTGGTTTCAGCATAATATAAAAACTAAAAGGTAGCCTTAATTGTGCTCTGTATTAAAATTTTAGCTCCCAAAATAACGAGGAATAATTCTGACTAAATTAGAATACATTTCAAATGTATATTATTGCCAAGCAGCCGGCGAAGGTGAACCGGAATATCCGCCGGTGATTAGCCAGTCATTACGTAAAAACGTGGAGCAAATGGACCAGATCAACATTAACACACGAACTGCTGAACCATCTAGATGATTACATTATCAAGTAAATCAGAATTGTTTAAGAATGTTAATCAGTTTGTTTTTAATTCAGAGATTATTTTATCAAACAAAAACTTTCATCCGTAATTTCTTGCAATAAATTCTATAAGTATTTCTAAACAACTTTAGGTTCTTACTTCATTTTCCATTAATTTGAAACAAAATACTATGACGCGCTGATACTTTTGAATACTAATTTTCTTGTACTTTCTAAACAATATTTTCGTCGCAAACTCTCGAGATATTTAATTACACAACCTTAAATCGAGATATTCACATTTTGCTTTTTGTTTTACAAACCAGTTACAGAAGAACGGATGAGGAATAGGTAAATAAATAGGAAATTATTTGGAGTGGTTAAAGGGAACGAGCCGAGGAAACTGATAAAACGTATTGCAAGTTAGTTTGGTGTTGTGTATGTTCTACACTTGTTAGTTCGATTATTCGTTTGACAATCCATGGATTATCTTCGTTTTATTATTTTTCTTATACGATTTGGATTAGAAGTGAAAGTAATATTTTTCACATTTTGTTTTCTATAATTATTTAATGTTGTTTCACAATCAAGTGCTAGCAACTCTCGCTTCTAATCTCTGACCTCCATATAATTGTAGCTATACCACAATAGGTAGGATTATTTATTGACGGTATGCTCGGACAACGCTGACATCCGACTAATTTACGATGTCATAACTTACTTGACGACACTGTGGCTGTGATGTTGTTTTGTAATAAGTTGGTTTAAAGAACATTTTTGTAGCATTTTATACTAAGTGATAAGCAGTGAATAACAAGTTTTGGGTTCAGTTTTGTGTTAACTATATGCACGATGAAACGATAACAGAGCCCTTATCACGAGTTTTCACTACTTTACTTTACAGCGTTTTTCCAGTATTTACAGCGTTTCTTGTATGGAAAAATGGAACAGCGCCTCTGGTGTACGAAGAAGGAACTAAATTTTTCCTTGAAATTAAATGTCAAAGTTCCAGTTTACTCGTAACAATAAGTGAAAACTTATGATAAGGCCTCTGAACTGAATTTTACTGAAATACGCACATAAACCTTATTTTTCAAGAAAGCTTGGTCTAATAAACACTTTTCGTGACTCGAGTAACCAGACTTTGTAACTTTCAAAAACCGTATGGTAAAAAAGCTGTTAATTGCAAATATTATGTTGGTTTTACATAATTGATCTTTCGTTGAGTGCCTCATAACGTTGTTAGTAATTACGGTAAATTAAAATAATTTTTGATAAACACGAGAACATTCCACATAAATATAAAGGGATATACGATAATGAGTGATATTAACGTAAAAGTTACAATATAAGCATTGTAAGTTGAGTTAAATAATTTTAATTGGGTCTGAGGACGTGCTTTGTGAATCCACGCAGCGAAAATAAAGTTCATGAATTGAGTAGAGTAAATTTTGACAAAGTTATAAATAATATAATGGATGTCGCTTTTGAAAAAGTTTTTCTGGATACTTAATGATAGACCGCTAGATCTTTTAAATAGAACAAGAACTCTAGAAAATTTAGCGCTATTTCTATCAATATAAATAATGATGGCTTATCCCTTTGATATTGAATAATAAGTTTTGCAGAAGCTGCCTTAATAACAAGGTACTAGTTTAGACAAAGACTGGACCATGCACGTATTTGAATAATAATTTGCTAAACTTAGTGGCTGCAATGGTTTGAATAAATTTTCCATTGATACTGAACACGTCCTCGATGCCTACACTTAAAAACAATGAAGCTGAAAGTTCAGTTTTGATTCATTGTGATCTGATACTTGTAGGTACAGTAAACCAATGCCAATATGTTAAATTGTTAATATTTGAAAAGCTTTAGAAGACAAGAAAGTGCTCGCTCAACGCTAAATTTTTTCCACTCATCGTAAGTTTCATAAGAAGAGCTTCAGTAAAGCTTTGATGATGTGCACCGTACAGACGCGTGCAGATGAGAAACCAAAGTGTATTAGTTTAGGATCCTCTAGGAACTGTGTAAATATAAACCGTTTAATTACTAGGTACATACTTATACATATATATGTTATAGGCAATGTGTATAATCCGGCATTGTATAGAATGTCTAGGCTTTATATAATTATATTGCCTAAAACGTTCAGGCATTGTGTATAATGAACGACCACGAGAAGGAGACACGTGTGTGCGGTGTGCGGGACTAGCCTGTACAGCCCGCGCCAAACTTTGTGACAGCCTTGAGTATAGTCGCGAGTCCGAACTTGCGCATGATAGAGTCGAGTGGGCAATACGTAATCAAATGAAATGTGAATGTTTCTCTTCGAATCTAACCTGTCCGTGTCGGGGTGCTCCAAGTCCCGAGCTCGCTCTTGCATCCTAGGTCAACTAAGTCACTGATTACTACCCGCCAAGGTGGCTCGACGGAGCCCCGCTTCGCGGGGCTCCTACTTCTGGGTGGTTTAAAAAAAAATAACCACGAAGGGGATGGCGGGGTCTGAAAGATCCCCTTCTAACCTAACCTGTCCGTGTCGGGGTGCCCCAAAGTCCCGAACTCGCTTCGCTCGCTCTTGCATCCCAGGTCGCAAAACTGATTACTACTTATCAAGGTGCCACCGCTTCTCAGATGAGAAGAGATAAAATGTAAATGTTTATCCGAAGGCAACTGCTATGTGAGAAACGCTCTCTACGCAAAAACGCATATGTACTTAGGCATACAAACCAATAGAACACATGTCTTATCGCTGTCTGCTAATGGAAGTTGAAATTAGGATTAGCTCTCAAAAGATCAGTACCTATCTAACTAAATCATAGAGAAGAAAAATCGATTAAATACATTGCCTGTACTTCAACTGGCATTCTATACAATGTCTAGGTATTTTATACATTTCCTAGGTAAAGTGTAAAATAGTTTAAACATTGAACATCATTTCATAGATTGTCTGAACGACCTCGGCATTCTATACATTTCCTAGGTATTGTATAGAATGCCTGTATTGTACACATTGCCTATAACATATATACTATTTAAATTGAGACACTGCTCCAGAGTGAAGGATCATAAAGGCAGGGTATTCGGCGCCCGACCTACATTGTCTGAAAAATATGAAAGGCCTTTCAAGAATTTGGCAGCGGACTGTTTAATAAATTCTAAATAGTAGAGCGCTTGCCTTTTATCTTTTAGCTGACTCGCTGTCTTTAAGTGGCTTCTCTTAAATAAAACACTTTTGTTTTTTGAAACGCTCACAACTTTTCATTTTATTTGGAAGAAACCGTTGTGGTTGATAGTCGCTAACTATAACAATATCTTTTGGATTGTTAAGTGACTATTTATACGGAGATAAATAATTATCTTGTGACTTCAACTACTTTTATAGAGAACTTGGGGGCACCTCGTTGGCTGTTTTAATCAGAGTTCTTCTAAATGATATAACTAAAGCATCCTTGGTATCATTGAACCTTGGTTTAAGCATGATTAAACTCACCACGGTCTTTTTGGTTGCGTAACAATAAATGGACTGAGAATATTATCCACCCCGCCTGAATAAGTAACAGCAGTGAACCGAACAAACCTACATCAAGATTATATTATTTTAGTACTTTAGTGTCTGTAGTTTATATTTCTTTTTTTATATATATATTTTTAGAATTGCCAAAGTTCAGCACTCAGAATTCTCTGAATTTTATTCAAATATTTATATAGTTAAATCACAAGAACTTATTCCTCTCTGTTTAACAAAACAATGAACTTATGTCAAAGTTTGATATGCACACAGATTATTAGTTTCCAAATTAGTTTCCTAAAATTAAGTAGGTATACATGAAAAAGCTTTAAAGTTTTCTAGTGGCTTTAATATTCAAAGTCTACAATATAAACTCTCTCCAACTTTGATTTATTTAGAAATAAATATCATAAGTATTACAACTTTTATTAAGTATTGCAATTATAAAAGCGACAGATTCCAGAAATAGAAGAACTTCGTGTTTAATATTGGTGAAAAAGCGACCTCGTATTGTAATTAGAAGAATGAAAGGGACCGCTCTATATGCTGAGTTGGGAATAATATTCAGTGTTAATTGTGAGGTCTGAATTCAGATCTTGAGCAATAAAATTAAAAAAGAAACTAAGCCACCTAATTTTATCCACATTCCAAATATACTAACAGGTTAACATGACGCCCTTTTCATCGCCCTTCTAACCATTAATCTCACTACAAAAATACATAACAAGGGTAACTTAATTGCACTGTTCAATCTGTTAACCACACAATGGCTGCTGTCCAGCCAATTACACCATAAATACAGCGCGGTTGTGGCTTCCATGACGAGGGTACTTATGTCATGTCTGCTCACACACTATAGAGCGTACGTAAATGGGTAATAGAGGGAAAATGAAATTAAAATAGAATGAATATAAATATGGCTCATATTCAACTTTCTGTGTACTTCCATTCTGAATTTGATGAACGTTTGAATTACAAAATTGTATCTGGGTTTTCACTCTTCTCATGCCCGACATGTGTACCATTTTCAATTAACGCTGAATAAAGAACGTTGACCACGAGTTATAGATGCGTTGGTTATAGGTATTACTAAAATACGTACATAAATAAATTAAGTTTAACAGTAAAACCTTAAATTTTCTGAAAAAAAGGAAGGAACCGACTTCAAAAGCAAACACAAGGTAGTTCAGCCAAACGCGAGATAATCGCAGACAAACATACAAACATACAGGTCGAACTGAGAACCTACTTTTCTTAAAGTCGTTTAAAAGAGATCTATTTCCCTAGGACATAACAATAAACCTTCTTGATAGAAAACTTTCTCCTAGTTTCAAAGTTACACATTTGCGGTTCTGTCCAAATCCTGGAAATAAATCTCCTAACCGGGAGAGTTACATGGGTAATGTTTGTAGGTCATGGGACCGACACAGATGTTACTTGAAATGAAAGGAGATAATATACACCGTGTTCCGGACGATATACATAAACTTCGACCAGATGTTCAAACCACGGAAGTAAGCATTTTTCATTATGGACACATTAATAAATTCTTATTTTTTATTTTTTGTTAATTTTCATACAAACTAAATACCTAGACGTAAATAACCCGATATGCATGCCTCTTTATCCGAATTGGCAACGTCATTCATAACATTTGGCGGGCTGAAACAAATGAAATGCAAATAGTATTTGATAGATTTAAAATTAAGATACTTTCTCACTGCATAGCTCAATTAAATTTCATTACATGAAATTACAAATATCTTTGTAACGAAGCCTTTTTAAGTACTACTTCCTTTGTTGGATTTGATTTGTAAAAGCCATAGAAGTATTTGCTAAAGTTTATGGATAACGTGAAGAACACGGTGTATATGATATACCATTTATGTTATAAATACTTAGACTTTTTCTGTTCGAAATAAAACCTACGAGTTTGAAGCCAAACCGTTTAATCGTTTAACTCAGACAAAAAGCTCTAATATTTTTTAATTGCCTGGTTTAATTTTACCAATTTATGATTCCAAGTGCCGAATAAATATTCAAAGGATAAGGCACAAGTTCTCGCCGCCGCCGTGAATGTTTGCATAAAATTCTGTTTGGCAGCGTTCAGTAAACATCACTAACATACGTCCTTTTATTCATGACGTATCGAACTTCATTTACATGGAGCAAATAGAGGATAGAGATAGAGAGGGTAATAGATAACGTGAAGATTATTTATTATACATTTTTTCCGCCTGCTAAATCATTTTTTTTGGAACAAAATGAGGTTTCAATGTTCTGACCTGAAAAGCTTACTGGCTGACAACCTACAAAGAAAATGACAGGTGCCATTAGAATACTCGTAGTTCATTAAAAAGAAAATAAAAACTTTTTCTTTTATTCAAATGGCTTATGTATTATTGTTTTTAGTAACTGCCGCCAGCTATCTAGTGGTATTTTTGAAGACCCAAATTAGTATTGAATTATAAGGAGTATTATTTAAGACCTATAGTGAAAAGATTAGTAGAAAAAAACTGTCTAATTACAGTCGCCAATATTTAAAATTAATGAAGAAAGCTTTTTTTTCTTCAAAACGACACAACAATGTTTCTACAATATTTTTTAGCTTTTGCAAAAGTATTTAATTTATACAGTTTTGTGACCTAAATCATTTCAAACATCGATTATAAGGGCCAGGTATCTTAAAACGTGTATAATAGAGTATCCCAGAGTATGTGGTCGAGCGCTACTTGAAGTTGAATATCATTTATGTTACCTCGCTCCGCGCTGTGTCGCAGGGAAATAGACTTGAGTTGAGATTGCCGAGAGAGATATAAACTTATCGAAAGCTAAACTTTTGCTGTATTTTTAAAGCTCTAGAGTAAATATGAAATATGCCTATTAATTAATGCGAACATTAATCCTTTGAAATATAAAGCGACCACAAAATTAATTATCGCAAATGTAACAAAATATTTAAACAAACTAGCTGTGCCCGCGACTTCATTCGCGTGGATGTCGGAACTTAACAATGTATTTTTTAGTGACGCGAATCCCTTTTGGTGAAAGTTCAGACTCACGTGAGAGGGCGTGTTGCTCTCGGTCAGGCTATAAACGCGCTTGGCAGTCCTCGATGCTTTCTTGGGAGCGCAAAGTCGCAGTCAGAATTCTTTGCGGACCTACTCCCTTTGCGCGACTCCCTTTCGGGGAAAGTCTCAGACTCACGTGAGAGGGCGTGTTCTTGGTCAACCGTCAACCTCGTCGCGTTCCTCCAAACTCTCCTGTGATCAAGAAACTGCCGTAAGAGAACACTGTATGACTAAGTCGAGACTCACGTTGGGTAGGCGTTTCTGACGAAAGAGTTGCCTTGCTCGAATTGCTGTTAGGATCACTTCAGGATCTTCTGATTCCTGGGTCCTACTTAGTCTCACCCTTTTCGCATTTCGGCTAAGCTGCGACAGGTTTATTTTTCTCTAGTCAAAAAAAAAACTGAACCAAACATTTATAAAATGTTGAACCAAATAAATCAACAATGAGGACTAATCTGAGCAGTTCCAAAAATGTCCGCTTGGGCAGCGCCACTGCCTCTGGAGACGTGTCAAACTATCAAACTCTCTACAATGAGCAGTTCCAAAAATGTCCGCTTGGGCAGCGCCACTGCCTCTGGAGACCTGTCAAACTATCAATCAGATTAGTCCTCATTACAACAACACACACACACTTTCAACATGAGATTGAAGACTAATCTAATTTCAAACTACGAAGTAAAAACTACTTGACTCAAATTGCAAGTTATTATTTACTTCGCACTTCAAAATTAACGGATCTCGTTCTCGGTAACTCGGTCTGAGCTGACCTTTTTTTTTATCGTGGTATAATCATCAAATGAGTCCTCCCACCTCACAGGGCTGTGCGGGAGTTACTGTCAGACTCGTACTGACTAAAATCCACGGTGTTCTTCAATGGCCCTTTACGTTCCAGGGTCACGGTAAATGCACAAATCTTCTGGGAAATCGATACGCTCTGTGACGCGGGCTAAATAATCACGAGGATCGATATCAATCCCCGAGAACGCCCGCCTCACAAAGCGCATCACCCTAGGGCGAGTACCCTCCCTGAAGCAGATCAACTTGCCGATGAATGCTCTAGCATCGCCGATACGCCGCTCAATCCTGCACTGCCAAGCTGGAGCAGCTGGTTTTGGTCGCGTAGCTCCGTCACTGTCAGGGAATTTGACGTGAGCTACACGACATGCCGCTACAGCTCTACAGTACAATATTGAGTGGGTATCCGCGAGGTCTTTGCTTTTATCAAAATAATTTGATAGCTCCGGGTCTAGAGCACACACCAGCGCCTTGTTTTTATTGTGCATAGGCAAACGAAGTAAACGTGGTCTAAGTTCAGGAGGTGTTGAACGGTACTCCCGAAACGCACAATCCAAAGCGCTCCTCAATTATATGTTGCACTGGGTACTCACGGATATAACTTCGTCATGATCCTTTTAACAACGTGGAAATGTTTTGTAGTTGCACCGCAGTCAATGGTAAAGCAGGATCAGTAACTAGGTTATTATTATTATTCTCTTTATTCATTTTATATACTTATTTGTTACATTTTTAAATATTTTTACAAAAAGAAATAAAAAAAAACATTTAAAAATATAAAAAATAGCAGTCCACCAGGACCGGGAACAGGGTCCGGGCCGCTGGCGGTCAGGGCTCCTGAGAGAGGAACCTCCTAACAATACGCGCTGTGTCCAGAAGTACTGCCTTCTGAATCAGGCGCCTGATCCAGCTGCCAAGCGAGAGCCTCCTCAGATGTTGTTCGAGGCTCTTGGCTATTAAGCCATTGGCAGACACGACTATCGGCACAATGACTGCTGTATTCACGTCCCACATGTCAACAACCTCGCGGGCCAGATCAAGATACTTGAATTGTTTATCCTTTTCTGCCTTCACGAGGTTCTCATCATGCGGGACCGTTATATCAACAATCATCGCGCGACGCTCCGATCGATCTATCACCACAATGTCAGGCTTATTGGCAACAATAGTCCTGTCAGTGATGATAGGTCGATCCCAATACAACGAGATATTGCCATTTTCGAGAACTGGGTCGGGCGCATACTTATAGTACGGCACTTCCGATTCCACAAGATTGTACTTCAAAGCAAGTTGCTGGTGGATAATCCTGGCGACGAGGTTGTGTCTATGCAAATATTCTCCGTTAGCCAGACGAGAACACCCAGAAATAATGTGTCGGATCGATTCTCCCGGACGGTGGCATGCCCGACATATGTCAACCGTGCCATCCTTCACAATGTATTTCCGGTAGTTATTCGTCATCATAACTTCGTCCATAATTGCACAGACAAAACCTTCGGTTTCCCCAAACAGGTCACCAAAGCGCAGCCAGGATACGGACGCTAAAAAGTCTACATCGGGACCATGTAATGCCCGGTAAAAGCGTCCGTGAAGCTCCTTGCTCTGCCATACCTCCTTTCGATCATTAGTGTCTAATACTTTAGGTTTGCGCCAGTTCTCGTTAGCCAAGGAGAGCGGAGTAAGACCCTTGTCCACTGTGACCACATCTCGGTGCATCCCCACGTCGGTTTCTAGGAAATATTCCCTGAGACTGCATATCTCACGGTTGTGCAGGGTCTTAGCATTTAAGAAGCCACGACCCCCGCACTTCCGCGGGATATACAGTCTCATCACCGACGACCGTGGCTGATGCATCCGATTTGCAGTCAGCAGTGAACGGACTCTCCTATCCAGGGCGTCAAGTTCCGTCTGAGTCCATTTGAGTACGCCGAAAGAATACATCAATACCGGCATGACCCAACCGTTGAAAGCGCGCACCTTATTGCCACCTGACAAAAGACTGTTAAGTACTTTATTCAGGCGGCCAAAGAAGTTATTATTATTATTATTATAGATGTCCTATGTTACTATTAAATCCACTTTGATCTTATAACGGTTATGTAGGTGGCGCGTATGAAGTACAAACCAAACAGTAAGTTATTCCAATACCATAAAAATTAAAAAAAAAAATGTAACCGGCTTCAAAAGCAACCACAAAAAAGGGTAAAATAACCTACAAAATAACTTTTCTTTCAGAAGTTGGTGACTTTGTTTTTTTTTCATTTCATTGTCTTTTTTGCCACCGACTTCTGAAAGAAAAGTTATTTTGTAGGTTATTTTACCCTTTTTTGTGGTTGTTTTTGAAGGCGGTTACATTTTTTTTGAAAAAGTTTTTTATCTTTTTAGTTTAAATATTCAAATCAAATTCTTGTCTAATAAAACATTCTCTTACATGTGCACTAAAATTTTATAATCCGTAGCACCGGTAACAACATCGCTCAAGTGCACAATAAGGTAATAAAATTCCCTATCTCAAAAACTCCTGAACCGATTTTGATGAAACTTGCAGTATTCCGTAAGTTAAACAATACCTAGTACTTAGAACAAAAAAAGAATGACTTAAATCGGATTTGTAGTTCCGGAGATATGCGAACACAAACTAAATCAGTCGATGCCTACTCCAAGCCGTTGAGGAGTTGTACCTTCCATCATCAGCTCATCCACCTGAGATGGTGATTATCAGATGCAAATACTTGAACGGCTTTAGAAAATATATGATAATAAATAATAATAATAATAATAAATAGTTTATTGGTTTAAACAGTAAAGTCATCAACACATATTCTGATTGGACCCTCCTTTTAGGCAAACAGTGCCTGTGTTAGGGGAGTCCGCTCTTCCATAACAAAAACGTGGTACAAAAACAGGACGCATAGATCTTAAACTAGATTATAAATTAACATTAACTAAGACACAAAAATAATGTAGTGTTGAATGAACTAAGAAGACATAAACAATGTGTGTGTGAGTGGGTGTGTATGTAAGTATGAGTGTAAGTGTAGGTATGTGAGTGAAAGTCTGAACTGTAGATGTGAATTAAGAGAACATGATTGTGGTGATGAACATGTGTGATGAAGTGAACATGGTGTGTGTGTGTATCAAGGTTTCAAAAGTGCTTCGGTGTCACTGTAGGTAAGTGATTGTATCCATTCCATTACTATTTTTTTACTATCGTAGTAATTTTTGGGATAAATGAAAAAGATTTTATTGAATTTATTATATAGCGCCGCAGATCGTTTATTGAACTGCATACTGGCAAACACAGTCCTGGTCCTAGGGATGTTTAATATAATGTCTTTTCTTCTTTTTGTCAGAATGTCAGCATCGTAGGTAAGAGATTTATGTTTTTTTAATATCATTTGTGAAACGTAGAGTTTCCTAACTGAGAGCAAGTTGCTAAGGCGAAATAGGTCTTCAGTTGGGTATCTCTTATTTTTAAAATACATGCACTTGATAAGAGCGCGTTGTGCTCTTTCCACCGTAAGGAACTTTGTTTTGGCTGCGCCACCCCAGACAGGCAAACAATAGGAAAGGACTGATTGCACAAGGGAAATATAGATCATCCTAATATAGTCTTTATCAGGTCCTGTGTGTTTATTACCTGTTTTAGGAACTACGTATCTGAGAGTCCTGAAGATCCAACTCAACCTTCTGATTCTATTGGTAACCTGCTCAATGTGGGGATACCATGACAGACCCTGGTCCACGATAACACCTAGATACTTAGTATGGGATACTTTGTAGATTATTGGGCAGTCACAACTAATTCGATTATCATTGCTGCAGGTATGAATTTTAATATTAAAATCGTTTTTTGGTTGAGTACGTTGGCAGACACTAAAGCAAATGTAATTTGTTTTTGAGATGTTTAGTGTAAGCAGATTTGCTGTTAGCCACTTAGCGATTCTAGCCAGGCCTGTCTCAGTAATATTTTTAGCACTTTGCCAAGTATCACCAGTGAAGACTACAGCAGTATCGTCCGCATAGGAGAACACTTGTGCGTTGGGCACCTTTATATTACAGAGATCGTTAACGTATATGAGGAAAAAGGTAGGACCCAATACGCTTCCTTGAGGGACGCCATATGAAGTGCTTGCGTCTTCGCTGGTATACTGACCCACTCTGACCCTCTGTTTCCTGTTACCGAGATAATCCCTGAAAAGCCCAAGAGGCACTCCACGAATTCCAATGGATTCTAGCTTTTTTAGAAGGATTGGGACAGAGACGGTGTCGAAGGCTTTTTTCAGATCCAGGAATGCAGTTATACATTTTTTGCCTTTGTCAAGGTTTTCAGTTATATGTGCACTTAGTGTAGTAACTGCATCTTCAGTAGATATTCCTCGACGAAAACCAAATTGTGAGTCAGAGAGTATGTTGAAATCTTTTAGGTATTTTAGGAGTCTTGTATTTATAAGTTTTTCTAATATTTTTGAGATCGATGGTAGCACAGATATGGGCCTGAAGTTCGAGATATCGTCTCTGTCCCCACCCTTGTACACCGGCGTAATAATAGCCATCTTCAAGAAAGTTGGGAAGATGCCTTGGTCAAAACAAAGATTAGCAAGGTGTGCAATAATCGGAACAACCTCCTTTCTGATGCATTTTAAAAATGCATTAGAGATACCATCCCACCCGGAAGCACAATGAAAATGGTGCTATGTGTAAAATTTGAAGGTTGCCCTCGATTTCCCTGGAATCCCATCATCAGATCCTGACCTGATGATCATGGGACCACTTGGGAAGTGTACCCTTTCAAACAAAAGAAAAAATTTCCAAATCGGTCCAGGAGGCTTACTCCCGAAACTGATTTGATTCTGATTTTGTTTCCATTCCATTCGAATTTCGAGATGGCGCTAGACGACTTGTATAGCTCTGTCTCTTTCCCACAGCCAAAACAGGATCGCGTTAAGAGCTCGTGGTAAGGCCCCAGGCATCTTCGAGAAATCGGGGAACATACATAAAAAAAAAGATTCCGACGAATTGAGAACCTCCTCCTTTTTTGAAGTCGGTTAAAAAACAAGTAGAAAAACTCTCACATTATAGTACATTTTTACCCTATAATAATATGTAAAAGGAAACAGTTGTCCAAGTAATAGTCGCTGAAAAGCGTTTTACTTGAACAAATTAATGAATTTGTATTCCGCTGTACAGGAAAATCTTTTGTAATACAAAGAAAATGAATCAGTAATTTTCTTTGTCTGGTTCGTTATTATAGAAATTGTATTTTTAATACAGAACAAGAGGCAAAAGTCTTTTGTGAAAAGGCAACGAGATTAATTCAATTGACTTGTCTACCGAAATTATATCAGCGACCAATATTTTATTCTAGATTGCTTGCCCAACCCACGTCTACTTGACATTTATTGAACAGTGCGCCTCACGCTTTTCTTTGTTGAATACGATGGTAGTACCCGCACTATGTGAATCCAGTGGCAACACGTCATCGTGTAGGTACGGGAAGCTACAATATGCATCATATCGATGACCATATTTTTGATGTAAGAATGGACCACACCATACTACGAGGGTGTAGTACGGTGTTGGTTACGTAGGTAAGCAACGATTATGTGCTGCTAATTTTCCTATTTATCAGGATTCTTGAAATAGAATGACGTATTCATATGTATATCAAATGGAAAGTAAATAGGAAGCTTCATGAGCTCTTGGTTTTTCAGAAAGAATTTCGGAAATTCGGCATCCGTGTTAAGGTCAGCTCACCCCAGCAAACAAACCCTTATGATTTGGAGAGCCCTCGAGAAAACTATCATTAGTTTTCATCAAGTTTCATCAATTAAGCTACGCCTAACAATATACCTACAAATATTATTATCATTTGAACAGTTTGGGCTTCCATAGAGCCTACAAGACATTTCCATCAATTGTTATGAATAAGAATAATTTATTTGCACAAAATATAGGTAGGTACTACCAGTTGTTACAAATTCGTGGTTTAGGCACAAACCATTATTTCGCCTCCCTTATATTTACCTACATACTTAGTATTCCGCGTCTATATGACAGTACCAATATTACCTACATGACCTACGCCAGTTGCTGCGGTTATTCTAATTTGATTCACTGTTACCTAATCACTTGACTTGATTGACGTTAATGAGATTGCAGTTTAAGTTTGTTTAAATAAACTGTAAGTGTGTTGACGCCGGGCACGCCGCAATCGCGGCGGTAAGACCCCTCTTTGAGGAGTGGCTGGATAGGAGTCACGGCGTCCTGACCTACCGCATGACGCAGGTCCTCACCGGACACGGAAGTTTCGGGAGGTACCTGTGTCTAAGGAGAAAGGAGGAAACGCCTGGGTGTCACCACTGCGAATATCGCCCGAAGGACACAGTAGAGCATACGGTGCAAGACTGCCCCGCTTGGGCAGAGCACCGACGTGTCCTCACGGCGGCGATAGGCGGAGACCTCTCGCGCCCGGCATTGGTTGCGGCCATGCTGCGGGGCGAGACGGAGTGGGAAGCGGTCGCCTCCTTCTGCGAAGCAGTAATGCTCGCGAAGGAGGAAGCGGGCCGCGTGAGGGAGAGGACAATGTCCTCCCTCCGCCCCACCCGCGGTGGTGGACGCCCACGGCGACGGACGTCGCAAGACGATCTCCGGCCACCGTAGGCGCGGGCATGCGGGCGGTGAGTAAAGGGCAACTCGCAGCCCGACCATGGACCATGCCCGGGTCGACGGCGCGTTGTGTTCCACGCGCGCCTCAAAGAGCTTCAGCATAATGACGGGGCCCCCTCTCTAGAGGGCCAAAGCCTGCCGGGGTCGCGGGACTTATCTCATTACCGTGACCCCGGAGCGTAAAGGGCTATTGAAGGACACCGTGGATTTTAGTCAGTACAAGTCTGACAGTCCCTCCCGCCCTGCCCGGGGTGGGAGGACTCATTTAATGATTTTACCACGATAAAAAAAAAGTGTGTTGACGTACCAATCGCACTCAATGGAAAAGGCTATTTTATTATTCCTTTTTCAGGAACGATATGTTTTTTGCCGGCACTCTGCTGTAAAGTTATAACATTAAATAAGATTTACTGACACAATAAAAAATAAACGTAAGAAACGAAAAACAGGATAACATTTTTATAATACTTACACATTGTTTGTGTTTGCTCCTACCGATGTCATTATAGCCTTGACCTAACCTTTGCGAATGGGTGTACAATCAATCCCATCCCTTCCTATTTCCTTTAATTTAATAATCGATGTTCAAAAGTGTATGATGGCCTAATTGGAATAAATGATTTGACTTTGACTTAATTAAAAATGTAATAAATAAGTTTTCAGGTTCCTTCATAGATTTTGTATTCTCTTTTATCGCTAGATCAGTGAGAGTATTAAATCTCGGCGCCCCGAGGGAGTCGCCTGAGTGGAAGGTTAGCAATGCGTCACACATCAGTTAATGATTGAAATATACGCCCTAACATTCTATCTGAAGTTTCTGTGTGATCATTTTATTCCGTTCAGTGCTAAAGTACGAGTATAATGTAGACATAACTTTCTTTTGTGAAAAAGAAATTATGTAGAAGTTCTTATTTTTTACAATTTATTGTTTTGTCGTACGTGTTTATCTGCAATTAACAGCAATGGTGTATTTAGATAATTGATTTAATTACCTGTAAATGATAGGTCTCAATCTCTACAGGTTATGCATATTCAATCAATTCGTAATAATTTAGTAAATTATTACCTTAATAGGTACAGTCACGAGCAGTAAGATGTATACACTTAGCAGAATGAAAAAGCGATATTCTCCTACCATATTGATAAAACTTTTGCGTTTTCATGAACCTTCTATTTTGGAATCCATGCTATTATGAAAATAATGAGTCTTATTTCAAAGTAAAAACCAGTATTTCACGAGAAAATCGCGTTTGAATTTTGGTAAGTGTATACATCTTACTGCTCGTGACTGTACGGTGCATTCTTGTTCAACGTTTTAATAATAGAAAGATAACAGGAGAATATGAATGACTAAATATAATAGATGGAATGGATGACTCAATACTGCGTGGTACGACTGTCACCAACATGATGCATGTGCTCAGTATATCACAACTAGCTGGTGAATAGGCTCTTGATCATAGTAAATACAGCATGAGACGTGCTGCACTTACGAAGTAATGCATTAAAAATACGAATCCAGTACCATCAGATACATATTAACAGTTAGGTATAGATGTTTCTATTACAATGAAAGTATCTCGTTAAAATTCTAATACATTATGAAGTAGCAGTTGTCCGGGCGAAATGAAAAGAAGGGAAACATCCGCCGGTGATGAGCCGGTCATTATATAAAACATCCGGTGAACGAACCGGATTACCATAAACACACACGTGGATGCTGAGCCAAGATAGTGAATGTTAATTTAAATAAATAAGTAGCTTTTTACTTTAAAAAGCTAATTATTAAAATAAAGTTAATAATATCTTTGTAATAATATTGTATCAAGCAAAAACTTAGTCCGTTATTTTTGGCAATGAAAAGTTCATTGTAAACCAAAAGTTCCCAAAACACCTTTTCTTTCTGATTTCAACCGTCATTGATTTGAAACAAAATACTCAGTTGCTTTGAAATAGGTACTCTTGAATACCTACTAATTTTGTTGTACATAGTTTACAATCAACATTTCTTTGTTAGTCTCCCGAGATATTTAATTACACAATCTAAGTTGAGGAAGCCACGTTTTATTGTTTGTTTAACAAACAGTCACAGAATGGATAATTAAAAGCAAATTACTAAGAGTAACTGGAGGGGAGTGAGATAAGTAAAACTTGTATTCATTTGTGTATGCGTATATGGTGTCATTATTGTTTCGATTCTAGTTGTGTATTGTCATTATTATCATTCACACAAATCCGACAAGAAGATTCGTGTTTTTTGACGAATCGTCTTTATCACGAATCGTTATTTTGATTTGTATGGGCGGGGGCGGCTATACGTTTTAATTGCCCGTGTTCACACTATTACGGCATGACGGATACGTCTTAAAAGACGTTTCGTCTTTCAAAAACCTTCAGTTTTAAATCACGAATCGTTATGACGGACCCAGTGTGAATGAGCCGTAAAAATTAAAATAAAGCTTTCCAATGTTTTTCTCTTATGGTTCAAACACATTTGCAGTTAAAAGACTAGATCATTCAATTCCTCAAATAACATAAATATGAAAAAGGTAACAAATACAGATTCATAGTTCATAATATTATTATTCACCTGTGACACTGCTGCACTGCTGCCTCACTTCCGATACTCACTGCCAGCCGCCATTGTACTCGCCACACTATAATACAACGCATATTGTTCGGCATCCTTTCACGATTTTCTTTTTTGTGAAAATGTATCAACCGTATATGTTGTGTTAGTGTCGGACGGTACACTTTTTTTTTCTGCGAAATACTTAAATTTAAAATAATAGGCTCAGTAATGTATAACACTGTCACCTTTTCATTCCAATATCAAAAATGCCTGTGAGGTATTAGAAGAACACAGTCATATTGTCTGTGCGCGAGCTTTTCTGCTAATCTTTGTTATAATTTATTACTTTTATAGAACTGGCAGTTACCTGAATTTGTCAAATTCATCGTCACAATAAAAAAAACTAATGTTAATGTGTAATTGTATTCAAGCACAGTATTAACACTATTATTAAGTAGGGGAACAGTGTATAAGACGGGGACACGAGGTATGATGGAAAATCACACACCTAAGGCAAACTTAACATAAAACTAACGTAGCACAAGCGCCAACAGGACGCCATTTCCGTCTGGCCGCTTGCAAATGACGTACTGATGGCGCTTGCTCTATGTTAGTGTTGTGTTAAGTATGCCTAAAAAGTGTATGTCTCCATTATATCTCGCGATTATTTACGTCCCCGTCTTATACATTGTTTCCCTATGCTCGTTCTCATCTAAAACAACAAATATCTCTGTTCAAATGATTTTGAAAACATATATAAAGTTTATATACGTTGTGCTGTTGCTTCAGGCATTACATTATTGTGATACGAGGTTTCAGAGTTCTTAGAGTAAACATTGCAGGAGATTTATGGTTATTAAACATGACTTTAATTTATGTATGGGATTCGTGAACTGTAACAGCTCCATATAATTTGTAGAATCAAAGAGGTTATTAGAGGAGATATTTCTTATTGAATCTATATATATAAAAGCGAAAGGTCACTCACTCATAGGACACGAAATCTCGGAAACTACCAGTGCTAGGGGTTTAAAATTTTGCATAGGGGTTCTTTTTATGACGTAGGTACTCGCTAAGAAGGGATTTTGCGATATTACGCCCCTAAGGGGTTGTTTTTGGGGTTGACAGTTTGTATGAAACTTTTTTGCTACAAGTACTAGAAGTTTTAAATTCTGCATGCGGGTTCTTTTTAGGAAATAGGTGTCACTTACGAAAGGGGTTTTTAGAAATTCGACCCCTAAGGGGTTGTTTTTGGTGTTGATAGTTTGTTTGAAACTTCGTTATTATAAGTGCTAGAAGTCTCAAATTTTGCATGGGGGATATTTTTAGGAGGTTTTTTAAGAAGTAAGTACTACTTACGAAAGGGGTTTCTTGAAATTCGACCCCTAAGGGGTTATTTTTGGTGTTGATTGATAGAGGTCTCAAATTTTGCATGGGGATTCTTTTGAGGACATAGGTGCTCACTAAAATGGGATTTTGCGAAATTTCACCTCTAAAGGGTTGTTTTTGGGGTTGATAGTTTGTATGAAACTATGTTACTACAAGTACAAGGAGTTTCAAATTTAGCATGGGGTTTCTTTTTAAGACGTCGTATTGCTTAAGACGGGAATTGCGAAATTACACCTCTGAAGGGTTGTTTTTGGGGTTGATAGTTTGTATGAAACTATGTTACTACAAGTACAAGGAGTTTCAAATTTAGCATGGGGTTTCTTTTTAAGACGTACGTATTGCTTAAGACGGGATTTGTGAAATACGACCCCTAAGGGGTTGTTTTGATGTTGATAGTTAGGTGTCTCAAATTTTGCATAATGGTTTCTTTTTAGGAAGTAATTACTTACTAAGGCGGGATTTTGTGAAATTTGACCCCTAAGGGGTTGTGTTTGGGCTTGATAGTTTGTATGAAACTTTGTTACTACAAGCACTAGGAGTTTCAAGTTTTGCATGGGGGTTATGTTTAGGACTTTAATGCTCACTAAGAAGGGATTTTACGAAATTCAACCCCTAAACGGTTGTTTTGGGGTTGAGAGGTAGAAGTTTCAAATTTTGCATAGGGATTCTTTTTAGGACGTAGATGCTGCCTATGACGGGATTTTCTGAAATTCTATCCCTAAGAGGATGTTTTTGGGGTTGAGAGTTTGCATGAAACTTCGTTATTACAAATGCTGGGAGTCTCAAAATATGCATAGATATTTTTAGGACGCGGCCATCGCATACTTTCGGCATACTAGCAAACTAGCGAAGCGAGGCATACTAGCGAAGGAGTAGGCGGGACGTGTGAGGGAGAGGACAGCGCCACCTTACAACCCAACCGCAGTGTTAGACGTCCACTGCGACGGACGTCGCAAGACGATCTCCGGCCACCATAGGCGCGGGCATGTGGACGGCGAGTAATGGGCGACTCACTGTCCGACCATTGACCATGCCCGGGTCGACGCGACGGCGCGTTATGTTCCACGCGCGCCTCACAGAGTGTCAGCACAATGACGGGGCTTCCCCTTAGAGGGCCAAAGCCTGCCGGGGTCGCGGGACTAACGAATACCGTGACCCTGGAACGTAAAGGGCTATTGAAGGACACCGTGGCTTTTAGTCAGAACAAGTCTGACAGTCCCTCCTACCCTGCCCTGGGTGAGAGGACTCATTTGATGAATTAAACACGCTAAAAAAAAAGATGCTCACTAAGACGCTGCTTTGTTCTTGATAGTTAGGAGTCTCGCTTATGGGTTTGTTTTAGGACGTAGGTGCTACCTCAGGCGGGATTTTGCGAAATTTGAACCCCTGAGGGGTTGTTTTTGGGTTGATAGAATTTTTGTTGGATATTGATTTAGAATAGAAAAGTATCCCATAAGAAGGGGGTGGCCGGGAGTAGAAATTCACAGATAAAAAGTTCGAAATACGCGCAGACGAAGTCGCGGGCGAACTGCTAGTAGAATCATAAATTAAACATTGTTTGTGATACATTCACACATTCTTTTATTGGATCAATACCACTAAATATAGCTGTCTCATCGCCAACTCATCAGTTGTTTCACAATCAAGTGCTAGCAATTCATCAAGCTCTCGTTTCTAATCTCCGACCTCCGTCTAACTGTAGATACTGTAACAGTATACAATGGTATTTCTGGATATAATATGAATTTCTATTTTAATCTGTAAATCACAGAATGGCTGCTGGCTGACCAATTAAACCATAGAGTGTGGTTGTGGCTTCCATGAGGTACATGTATTATCACATAGTTCGGCACACCTATAGCTACGTAATTAGGAGTATTTTGATGCAATTCCATTTAGTGATAGACCAGGAATTTCATAGACATTTTGGTACTAATGTACGTAGTTCAATTCTAATTTGTTCCGTCCAATGAAAAGTTTGGTCTGTAAATGCCACCGTAATTAGTAGCTTACTACACAAATACAGTTCTACAAGGACACTTTTACTTTAAAACATTTTACTTAAAAAAATATGCTAAGTTTTAGTTCATGAATATACAATGACAATTTCAACAAAAAGTAAATCTGGAGCGGCCGGAATGATGTAAGAAAATGGGCTTTTACACCGTAGTAGTTAGTACCAAGTGCTAATCGAAAGACTCTCTCGCACAACAAAGCTTTTCCATTTCTTGTTATCTCTTCCTTTACACAACACTACCGCATAATACCGTTTGCCACCGTGTTAATAGATAATAGAACAATTACTACGCTCTTTTCTTTTACCCTTGACTTCAAATTCCACTCTCATCATCATCATCATCAGCCGGAAAACGTCCACCGCTGAACATAGTCCTCCCCCCTTAGACCGCCACGCCGAACGACAATTCGCCACTTGCATCCATCGGTCATCCAATTCCACTCTCGTATTCAGTATAACATTATCGTTTGTGAATTGATCCCAGTTTTCATCTAGTGTAGTATACTCGATGGTAAAGCTTTGATATTCAGATTAGAGATCGCGAGCCGGAATCTATTTTTCTGTCACTTCACCATTTGACTCAACAACTGTTTTGGTTGAGACTGAAATATCTGAAGAAAACACTTTGATTTTTGCAAAGTATGTCAAATGGAGTTTGATATCTTGTTCAATTTCTAACAAGTAAGTAATTTCAGTTTTACACGAATGCCGTTTATATATTATGTTCATCAATAACGTTATGCCAATAGGCATGTATCGCACAACTTTGTGTGAAATAACTATCTTATAAACTCCAGCATACATAAATTCGTTTTGAGATCATGCCCTTGTTAAAATGTTGTAGCCGAATATAAATGGTTTGCAAATATAGAACATAAAAACTTGGTCTCTCTAAAGAAGACTTTGTAGATGTATAAAGTAACCATTCTTGGATCTCAATTTTTTTTTTTTAAGTTATGGACAAATATGCTTTAATTTTATCGACTTTCATAATAATAATTATGTTCATGCTTTAATAAAGAACAAAAGTAATCATAGGTAAAATGTGTCGGAGGTTTCCTTAACGTATAATATTATTTGGCAGCCTGGTTCTCAATTCAACAACAAAGAAGACATAAGTCAAAGAAATGCTCTCGAATTATTTATGAAGATGTATTTGTCAGCCGCTCCCGCCTTAATCTATAAGAAGAACGGAAGTTACGAACAAGAAGATAGGGGCTTGGCAAATTCCAGACTAAGAAAGTATTTTTTCAGAACAAGAAGTATATCCGTTATTTACAATAGAATTAGTGTGGCGAGTACCTATATAAAACATTTAGATACAATTTGTATGGGCGTATCTTTTTTTTGTATCATGAAAAAGCTTAGAAAAGTCATGTAGCTTTAAATTGCAAAAGCCTGTGTTATCAACAATGCGGTGAACGAGTTTTATACGCACGGACAAATATTTATTTGCCTACAGGTAATTGTTTTGGGTTTAGCTGTTTGTGTATCTGAGTTCAAATGTTCATAAATCACATAGTAATACACTGGGGAAATTCCTGGCGCGAGCCAACGGCTTAAGTTGTACCCGTTTAGAAAGTTACACTGACCTTCCTCTGGTGTTAGTAAATGAGGGACAATTCAATGAGCACTCCTCGTATATAATATTCAGTGAGTTGTGTGGTGTGCATAAACACTGCCTTTAATCACAGACGGCCGATTTAATTGTCTCATGGTAAAGTGATTCTACTTATTTTTAGGGTTCCGTAGCCAAATGGCAAAAACGGAACCCTTATAGATTCGTCATGTCTGTCTGTCTGTACGTCCGTATGTCACAGCCACTTTTTGTCGAAAGTATAAGATATAAAAAGATATGAGATAAAGTATAAGCTATCCTGTTGAAACTTGGTAGGTAGATGTATTATTTGAACCGCATTAGGATTTTCACACAAAAATAAAAACAAAACGAATTTGGGGGTGCCTAAGTGCCCCCCGCACTTAGTATTGAAACTCAAAATATTTTTTTTCACCAAACCCATACGTGTGGGGTATCTATGGATAGGTCTTTAAAAATTATATTGAGGTTACTAATATCATTTTTTTCTAAACTGAACAGTTTGCACGAGAGACACTTCCAAAGTGGCAAAATGTGTGTCCCCCCCCCTGTAATTTCTAAAATAAGATAATAATAAAACTATAAAAAATATATAATATAGACCTCAACAAAAACTTCCAACGAAAATTGGTTTGGATGAGATACAGTTAGCAGTTTTTGAGATATAGTACATTTTCAAAAACCGCAAATATAACTTTGTCGTTCATACAAACACTATGAAAAACAAAGTTATTTTTATTGTTTGTGTATATTACTTACTAATCTCAATATAATTATATCCCTAATCCATGCTTGCTTGCACTTGGCCGGTTTTTTTTTTACTTCTTTTACAGTTGGTATAAGAAAAGTCAAAGTGGTAAATCTGATGCTTGGAAGTCTTAGTTCTGATACGGTTAAATGGATGAGCGCGGACTACTTTCTAGAACAAAATATGCGGCGCACATAAAATAGTAAATTTCTCTTCTGCAATTTTACCTACAGACAATTCAAAGCATGCACAGAACAAAAGGTGTTCAACAAGGATATTTCAGCTTGTGAATATTCAATGAAATTTAAACTTAATAGAAAAAGAATTCGATTTTTCTTGTTGACATAATGTATTATTAAGTTAGTTCGTTGTCCTAGACCAAGTATTTTGTTCAAGGTTGTGAGCATTTTCCATTTATTGACCAGATGAGTATCTGGTATATAGTAGGTACCGTGTAGGATATTCATCATTTGAACAGGTAAATAGCCAACAACGTGCAACGTTAACTGTGTAATGGATAATGTGGAAAGTTTCAGAGAAGAACAAAACCTGGTGAACTAATAAGCAGAATGAATTTGATTTGAGAGTAACATGTTGCAGTGACATGAGACTTTTTTGGCTGCACTATTGTACTTTAATTCAAGCCGAATATCTTGTAGATTTACATGCGTTTTTAGTTAATTGTTTGTACTACCGTGTTCAAATTACAAATGGCGATAGGAATTAGCACCTTTTTTTTAGCGTGGTAAAATCATCAAATGAGTCCTCCCACCCAGGGCAAAGCACAGAGGACCGTCAGACTTGTACGTACTAAAATCCACGGTGTCATTTACGTTCCGGGGTCACGGTAATTCGTTAGTCATGCGACCCCGGCAGGCAGGAATTAGCAGCTTAATTTAAATGTCTTTTCTCGACATCAAACGGCCCTCAAGATATCGTGTGCACTCAACAGTATCAAGCTTATCTGTAATTACTACTAAGAGGCTGTCTCTGTTGCTAGGTAATCTTGTGTCCCATCTCAAGGCATTAGGAGCACGGCTATTTGCGGGTCCATTACACAGTTAACGTTGCACGTTGTTGGCTATTTACCTGTTCAAATGATGAATATCCTACACGGTACCTACTATATACCAGATACTCATCTGGTCAATAAATGGAAAATGCTCACAACCTTGAACAAAATACTTGGTCTAGGACAACGAACTAACTTAATAATACATTATGTCAACAAGAAAAATCGAATTCTTTTTCTATTAAGTTTAAATTTCATTGAATATTCACAAGCTGAAATATCCTTGTTGAACACCTTTTGTTCTGTGCATGCTTTGAATTGTCTGTAGGTAAAATTGCAGAAGAGAAATTTACTATTTTATGTGCGCCGCATATTTTGTTCTAGAAAGTAGTCCGCGCTCATCCATTTAACCGTATCAGAACTAAGACTTCCAAGCATCAGATTTACCACTTTGACTTTTCTTATACCAACTGTAAAAGAAGTAAAAAAAAAACCGGCCAAGTGCAAGCAAGCATGGATTAGGGATATAATTATATTGAGATTAGTAAGTAATATACACAAACAATAAAAATAACTTTGTTTTTCATAGTGTTTGTATGAACGACAAAGTTATATTTGCGGTTTTTGAAAATGTACTATATCTCAAAAACTGCTAACTGTATCTCATCCAAACCAATTTTCGTTGGAAGTTTTTGTTGAGGTCTATATTATATATTTTTTATAGTTTTATTATTATCTTATTTTAGAAATTACAGGGGGGGGGACACACATTTTGCCACTTTGGAAGTGTCTCTCGTGCAAACTGTTCAGTTTAGAAAAAAATGATATTAGTAACCTCAATATAATTTTTAAAGACCTATCCATAGATACCCCACACGTATGGGTTTGGTGAAAAAAAATATTTTGAGTTTCAATACTAAGTGCGGGGGGCACTTAGGCACCCCCAAATTCGTTTTGTTTTTATTTTTGTGTGAAAATCCTAATGCGGTTCAAATAATACATCTACCTACCAAGTTTCAACAGGATAGCTTATACTTTATCTCATATCTTTTTATATCTTATACTTTCGACAAAAAGTGGCTGTGACATACGGACGTACAGACAGACAGACATGACGAATCTATAAGGGTTCCTTTTTTGCCATTTGGCTACGGAACCCTAAAAATAAGTAGAATCACTTTACCATGAGACAATTAAATCGGCCGTCTGTGATTAAAGGCAGTGTTTATGCACACCACACAACTCACTGAATATTATATACGAGGAGTGCTCATTGAATTGTCCCTCATTTACTAACACCAGAGGAAGGTCAGTGTAACTTTCTAAACGGGTACAACTTAAGCCGTTGGCTCGCGCCAGGAATTTCCCCAGTGTATTACTATGTGATTTATGAACATTTGAACTCAGATACACAAACAGCTAAACCCAAAACAATTACCTGTAGGCAAATAAATATTTGTCCGTGCGTATAAAACTCGTTCACCGCATTGTTGATAACACAGGCTTTTGCAATTTAAAGCTACATGACTTTTCTAAGCTTTTTCATGATACAAAAAAAAGATACGCCCATACAAATTGTATCTAAATGTTTTATATAGGTACTCGCCACACTAATTCTATTGTAAATAACGGATATACTTCTTGTTCTGAAAAAATACTTTCTTAGTCTGGAATTTGCCAAGCCCCTATCTTCTTGTTCGTAACTTCCGTTCTTCTTATAGATTAAGGCGGGAGCGGCTGACAAATACATCTTCATAAATAATTCGAGAGCATTTCTTTGACTTATGTCTTCTTTGTTGTTGAATTGAGAACCAGGCTGCCAAATAATATTATACGTTGTGTATGTAAATCTACAAGATATTCGGCTTGAATTAAAGTACAATAGTGCAGCCAAAAAAGTCTCATGTCACTGCAACATGTTACTCTCAAATCAAATTCATTCTGCTTATTAGTTCACCAGGTTTTGTTCTTCTCTGAAACTTTCCACATATAATTCCTATTTCATAATATATTTAATATTTTATAAGGGTTCTACGATATGTTTATAACACAAGACTGACATTTTCGTTCAAGTCGCATTACTGCGGGCACGCCGCAATCGCGGCGGTAAGACCCCTCTTTTTGGAGTGGCTGGATAGGAGTCACGGCGTCCTGACCTACCGCATGACGCAGGTCCTCACCGGACACGGAAGTTTCGGGAGGTACCTGTGTCTAAGGAGAAAGGAGGAAACGCCTGGGTGTCACCACTGCGAAGATCGCCCGGAGGACACAGTAGAGCATACGGTGCAAGACTGCCCAGCTTGGGCAGAGCACCGACGTGTCCTCACGGCGGCGATAGGCGGAGACCTCTCGCGCCCGGCATTGGTTGCGGCCATGCTGCGGGGCGAGACGGAGTGGGAAGCGGTCGCCTCCTTCTGCGAAGCAGTAATGCTCGCGAAGGAGGAGGCGGGCCGCGTGAGAGAGAGGACAATGTCCTCCCTCCGCCCCACCCGCGGTGGTGGACGCCCACGGCGACGGACGTCGCAAGACGATCTCCGGCCACCGTAGGCGCGGGCATGCGGGCGGCGAGTAAAGGGCAACTCGCAGCCCGACCACGGACCATGCCCTGGTCGACGGCGCGTTGTGTTCCACGCGCGCCTCAAAGAGCGTCAGCATGATGACGGGGCCCCCTCTCTAGAGGGCCAAAGCCTGCCGGGGTCGCGGGACTTATACCATTACCGTGACCCCGGAACATAAAGGGCTATTGAAGGACACCGTGGATTTTAGTCAGTACAAGTCTGACAGTCCCTCCCGCCCTGCCCGGGGTGGGAGGACTCATTTGATGATTTTACCACGAAAAAAAAAAAAAAAAAAAAGTCGCATTACTGAAATATAATTACAGAGAGGTGTTTTAAGGGTATTTAATTTAGTTAGATGACCCAAATCTTATTGAATTAACTCAGAGGTTGCTCGTGAAGGGAATTTCCATTTACTCGCTATCTGCTGACTACAGAAGCTGCAAGTGTAATGGAAGACGACCAATGAGTATTTTATCAATACTAACCCACGAGGATATGTATTTTAACTTGTTGATAAGGCGTGTTCGAGGCGTGAGATCAAAGTTCACGTTTCGAATTTCTCACTAAAGCAATTAAGTTGAGTTCTGTGTAAATGCAGTACCTACTTCTTAAGTTCATAGTCAAAGTATTTGTGACTTGGCCGCTTGGCTTGCAAATAATGTATCATGCATGTACAGGTGTATGGGCGAAGGAGAGCTTGTATGTTTTAGGTATATTGAAATATGTATATAAGTTACGTTGGTGTCGTGTGGTAAATGTAACATACTCGTATAAAACAAGAGGCTATTTGCTCCTATACAATGTCATACATGAGCTGTTAATAGATCTAATATTTAAAGCACAGATTATTTGTACAGAAGTGAAACTTAAATGCTCTTCAAAGACTCATGCCAATATTGAGGACTGAATGTGCCTTAAAATATTTATCTTGTCGGGACTCTCATTAACTCAGAGAACTGACCTTGATATTTCGACAAGGGGTGACGTCGTGACCTCATTATAATGTTCAACGTTTTTCTTCAATAAGTTAAAAAAGGAGCATTTAGCATAATGTTCCATTTCGAAAAGTTTTCAGTAGGTACTGTTGTCTTTTACCCTCATCATTTTTATCATCATCATAACCACATACTGGTAAAGTGGTACAAATATTTAATAACAGAGCTATCCTCAGGGGAGTACAAACTGTAGGCTAGAGTACACACACATAATTATTAAAGGGAGAGAATTTGAAACATTAAGTAACGAGTCGACGGGATAGTATGAGTTAATAGGCTCACTTGTACCTATTATTAGTGTTTAATTGTTAATGTTGAGTTTGTATGAGTACATACACCTAATGTTCCATTGCTTCTCCGTTGCTACAACCCGACAAAGCAAACGAAAGCAGTCGAAGCACAACTGTTAAGGGTATCTCAGTTCTCAACATTGCTACAACCGCTTCATTACTAATTTGTGAATTTTTGGTGTTACACCAATAAATCACAAATAAAAAGAAATATTCAAAATTGTAGATTATATTAAATGTAACTTCACCGAAGTTTCTAAAAGTTCGCAATCATTGTTATCTTCCACTTGTCGCCTGGTCGAGTGCTGAGTCGTTTGATAATCCCCTACATAATACAGATTGTTTGAATATCCGAAAAAACTCTCAGAGTCTCAAGACATACATTATTCAACAACAATCTGTTTACTCGCTGATACCTTCCTGTTTTTGTAAATAAAACGTTTTCTTTTTATGCGTGATGAATAGCTTTCACAAGTACTGTAGAGCTGTAGAGCTTGTTTAAGCAAACATTTTAATACAAGTATTAAATGAAATATTAGGCAGAGGTCTGAGTTAAACACTCTGCAGGTATTTTTTTATTTTAAAATAAATATTTTTTTAAATTTCTCGTTATGATAAAGAGAATCCTTATTCAGTGAATATAGTTGAAAAAATATTAGTATTATTGGTTTACATGTGTGTAGGTTGGAAACATATTTTGGAAATAGTGTACAATAGAGCCACAATATGAGTTGAAACAAATCTGTGGGTCTTATCCGCTTAGCAATGTTTCTAATGATTCACTTCGTGAATTTTCAACAAAAGTATTCATTCAGAAAGTTAATCATTAGGAACATTGCTATGTGGCTGTTTTTGACCCGAAGCAATTCTCTCTAAACGCCTTTTTATAAAATGACAGGGTATTCCAAAGAGTCTAAGCTTGTTTTAATATAGTTTTCAGCGTGTGTTGAAGAACGCAACTTGAAGTCAACATCATTTATCTTGGCTACCGTCGCCACTCCTTCTAAAAACTGGACTAGAGACGAAGTTGATAGTTCCTAGACAATTTATTTCAAAATAAAGTAACTCGGCACTGTAACCTTATGAAACGTCATTTAACATATTTTTATACACAATTATAGCAAATTATCTTCTTATATATAAAAATCAATTGCTGTTCGTTAGTCTCGCTAAAACTCGAGAACGGCTGGACCGATTTGGCTGATTTTGGTTTTGAATTACTTCTGGAAGTCCAGGGAAGGTTTAAAAGGTGAGGCGGTACGAAGTTTGCCCGGTCAGCTAGTCTTATATATAAAAATCAATTGCTGTTCGTTAGTCTCGCTAAAACTCGAGAACGGCTGGACCGATTTGGCTAATTTTGGTCTTGAATTACTTCTGGAAGTCCAGGGAAGGTTTAAAAGTTGAGGCGGTACGAAGTTTGCCCGGTCAGCTAGTAGCAAATAATAATTTATATCAGATTCTTACAAGTCAAACCAAAGCAAGACAGAAATAAGTAATTGAATAAAACACATTTACAACAAAGCGAGGGGGGACGTCGTAAAAAAGACATTATTCATTTGAATGTCTCGCGATGAATTTGCAAATTAAATAACAGAAGGAGCAGATGACTGGTAATTTTAACACAAAGACACAAATTGTTTCTTTGATTTATTTTATATCATGAGAATAAAATATTTTTCATTTTTGGAATAAAAACAGCGTTACTTCTTGCGGAGAAATCTTAAAATAACAAATGAAACAGCGCGTTTACTACAGTAGTTTAGTTTGATTGGAGACTTTTTTTATCGTGGTAAAATCATAAAATGAGTCCTCCCACCCAGGGCAACGCGGGAGGGACTGTCAGACTTGTACTAACTAAAATCCACGGTGTCCTTCAGTAGCCCTTTGTATACCGGGGTCGCGGTATACGTGTATCAGCGGAGATAATGACCCTTTTACTTTTTGTACCTGGAAGGCATCCGTAGAACACTATAGCTACTGGTGCTCTTAATAAAATCGTACCATATTAAATATAGGCGGAGACCTCTCGCGCCCGGCACTGGTCGAGGCCATGCTGTGGGGCGAGACGGAGTGGGAAGCGGTCGCCTCCTTCTGCGAAGCAGTAATGCTCGTTAAGGAGGAGGCGGGCCGTGAGAGAGAGAGGACAGCGACCTCCCTCCGCCCCACCCGCAATGGTAGACGCCCACGGCGTCGGACGTCGCAAGACGATCTCCGGCCACCGTAGGCGCGGGCATGCGGGCGGCGAGTAAAGGGCAACTCGCCGCCCGACCATGGACCATGCCCGGGTCGACGGCGCGTTGTGTTCCACGCGCACCTCAAAGAGCGTCAGCACGATGACGGGGCCCCGCCCAAGAGGGCCAAAGCCTGCCGGGGTCGCGGGACTTATCTCATTACCGTGACCCCGGAACATAAAAGGCTATTGAAGGACACCGTGGATTTTAGTCAGTACAAGTCTGACAGTCCCTCCCGCCCTGCCCGGGGTGGGAGGACTCATTTGATGATTTTACCACGTTAAAAAAAAAAAAGAAAACCATATTAAATATTTCAGCACGTAACGGTGTTTACAATATAGACAGAAATCCTAGGAATTGTAGGTATAACAACAAAGTAAATAAGATGTAAACATAACGAACCACCACCGATCCATTTATCTCATTTCTCGCTTATTGCTGGGAAATAATATTCACAAAATGTCTTATTGCTAAGGGCATATAGAAAAATGAAATCGTGAATGCTTATAGGTACATCATAGCATTTCAAAAGTATGGAAGCGTGGGATCCCGGAATACGTTACGCGGGTCATCACTCTATTACACCGTCCGTCATTGGATACAGGTGATTTATGTGAAGTGTAATACATCAAGCTCCTCGTAGTCAGGTGGGTAAGAGGTTTAGGTATTCGTTTTCTTGAAAGTCCATTTCAAAATATAGTCTTGATATGGATATATGGATTCCGATATAATTCAACCGCATTTATCCAATAGTTCTTTTGGTTAAGCTACGTACAGTACAAATGTAAGTGGCTACGCATGTACAATATCAGATACAACACCAGACTTTTTTCGCCTGGAAATGAAGAGTCTTCGTCTGTAGAAGTGTGAATACGTCTAATGTTGCGTTAAGCTCGCAAATACTTAAAAATGAAGACGTCAATGTGGTGGATAAGAACACTGACGACTGCCGGTGGCCAACAAAATAGTTTGGTACATTGAAATGTGCGCTCTATGGGTGACCAATAAAGCTTAACTTTCGATGAGAAAGCTATGTAGCAAGTCTATTGGGCCAGCTGAACAATCGATTGCTCTGATGACATCTATTGAAAGGGTAGGCTTTACACAGCCGCACTAGTGATGAATGTTATCGAACAATCGCCACAGTAATTGATGGTACTATTTTATTTCAGACTGAGGTCGTCAACATAACAGTCGCTGTTCTAACATCAATAAGGTTCCATATTTGGAGGACTTTACGATATTTTCAGCCTGCTTTCCACAATCCAATTAAGACTAAAGTAACTGAATTGGCTCTGATTTCAATAGGTTACTCGATCGGATAACTTCTATTAACATTGTAGCAAGACCTCTTCCGTAAATTAAAATGGAGTATGAACTAGTTCTTTGCTAAACTGGTCGTAATTTAATGGTTTAGAGTGGATCTAACCCCGGAGAATGCCATAAATTGAAGCGTGGTATCTTAGTTATGTCCCAGTAAACTCTCCGATAAATCTAATCTCTAAACTTGAACGTCTAACATTGTCAGTTGCCGCACCTTGATGCTGACTAAACCTTTACCCTCGCACACAAAAAGATAAAAATCTGTTGAACATTTGTCAAAAAAACGCCAAACGTCGTTTTATAGTTGACAGTTTTTTCAGACAAGTGTTCAACAGATGTTTAGCTTTTTTGTAATAAGACATGTAGCGTTTTCGACTACTCCAATGTATAACGATTTCAATTTAACAAGAAACTAGAATGTAACAATATAAATATGTACATATATGTTATAAAAATTGAACAAGACGTCGATACGTTTTACAAACAAACAAATAAATAAAAGTCTAATGTTATCCAATCTTATTGTTTTACGCAATTTGGCCCGTATTTGCTAGATATCACACGTCAACAAAAGAGTTTGCAAACCAATTTCAAACTTCAATAAATACAATTCAATATCTGTAGTAACAAAGTTAAGTTTACAATGAAAATATCTGAAATATTCTGGAATATTCGACAGTCATGTTTTATTGTTTGAACCTGTTTTAATAGATTTTTGATGACTATTGTATTTGTCTGAGAGTATTATTTGTTTTGAAAACTTTTAATAATTTAACAAAAACACAGGCATTATGATCTACTATTAGGTCGTATCCTTACCTCAGTACCCTTAGCACGAGTTTTCAGTATTTGAGACGTAAAGTAAACTGCAACTTTGACAATTTCAAATTGACAATTTTCAAGGAAAAAATTAGTTCCTTCTTCGCACACCAGAGGCGCTGTTCCATTTTTCCAACAAACGCTGTAAATACTGAAAAGACGCTGTAAAGTAAAAGAGTGAAAACTCGTGCTAAGGGTACAGATCTCTATCAAACTTGAACATTAGGTTCTATTACTAAATCATTCAAAGCTACCACTTCCCAGACGACCACTGTCCCAAATTGTCCACTTCCTAAAATGGTCATTCCCTAAATATCTATATGCCATTTCATCCACTTTTCTAATAGCCCACAAGTCTACAAGGCCTAAAAAAAGTTTATTTCTCTTAACGTCTAAAATCAAAACGTGTACTTTTCAAATACATATAATATTATTTTCTTTTTATTAAAATGTTACGGGTGCACGGCGTCGACTTATTCACTTACGGGTACTGAATTCTAAATGAAGTTTACAGTGCAATCCGTTTCATATCATGGAACTTATAAAACTTTGACTTTCTGTATTCTAAGTGAATGGAATCAATTTCAACATCGTTATGAGTACTAATATTACTTGAAATTAACACTAAAATCTTCTATTATGTTAAATAAAGTTATAAAACTCATTTACAACAACAAAATACATTGTTGACGCTATTACCCTTAAGAAGTAACATTTCCACAAATTATTTTGTATCTCTGAATAGTTCTGTTTTTCTCTTGTATAAGTAAACGAATTTCATTCCCCTGTACCTGTTTTGTATTCCCTTGCAAATACTTAAATACGAGTACACTAGGAAATTGGATCAGTAATTTTGTTTCTTGTTTTCCTGATGTAGCTACTTTTAATTGGAATATAGAAAAAAAACAAAAAGTGTTATGGTCAATTTATACCGAGGCGCGACGCAATATTTCAATAAAGCGACGTCACGTCTCATAGCGTGGCATCTTGATGTGAACTGGCCCTTATAAACAAAAATTATAATTTTTAGTTATCTAACTTTGCTGAGTTAACCCATCTAGTCACTATCGCGTTATACACAAGTTAGTCGTAGACACACACTTGCGGCCGACAAACTAACTAAACTGCTAATATTGACTTTAGTAACTTTAATATTAACAGTTCACTACGATTGCTTATTAGTTTCACGTACAGAGTTAATTGATTTAGGAAGTTTTAAGCTTTGCTAAGTGCTCCATTCTTCAGGTTGCCTTAGCGCACATACCTATAACAACAAAAGTGTTTAATGGAATACTAGGATATTTTCAATAAGTTACGGTCTTGTAACCAGAGTACGTCGTGCTCTTATGGAACAGAATACGTCAGTAATATTGTTCTTACCTAATAACTGGCTGTATGGTTTATATTTAAAAAAAAATTCACTCACATACCGGACCACGCTGGACATCTAATTCGACGAGAATGATTAAAAACACTCGTGTATCAAATATATCTACTGGTTGCCTATGGTTGTGACATAAATATGAATGGAATGTTCACGGCTTTTTAGGGTTCCGTAGCCAAATGGCAAAAACGGAACCCTTATAGATTCGTCATGTCTGTCTGTCCGTCCGTATGTCACAGCCACTTTTTGTCGAAAGTATAAGAGCTATCCTGTTGAAACTTGGTAGGTAGATGTATTATGTGAACCGCATTAGGATTTTCACACAAAAATAAAAACAAAACAAATATTGGGGGTGCCCCCATACTTAGAATTGAAACTCAAACATTTTTTTTTCACCAAACCCACACGTGTGGGGTATCTATGGATAGGTCTTTAAAAATGATATTGAGGTTACTGATATATATTTTTTCTAAACTGAACAGTTTGCACGAGAGACACTTCCAAAGTGGTAAAATGTGTGTCCCCCCCCTGTAACTTCTAAAATAAGAGAATGACAAAACTAAAAAAAAAAATAATGTAGACCTCAACAAAAACTTCCAACGAAAATTGGTTTGGCTGAGATACAGTTAGCAGTTTTTGAGATATAGTACATTTTAAAAATCCGCAAATATAACTTTGCCATTCATACAAACACTATGAAAAACAAAGTTATTTTTATTGTTTGTGTATATTACTTACTAATCTCAATATAATTACATCCTTAATCTATGCTTGCTACTACGGAACCCTTCATGGGCGAGTCAAACTCGCACTTGGCCGGTTTTGCATTTTAAAATTAGAAATGCGTGTTAGGGTCAGAACACACCGAGTCGCGACAGTATTGTAAATGTGTATCTTTTCGTATAGTAAATAAATTATGATTTTGAATTGCTCTATTGAAATGGACGAGCAACGCAGCGTTTCGGTATGTATTGGCCTTTAGGGATTTACGTTGAACATGTTAACGTAGTTTTTTTTTTGTTAAATATTATTAAATAAGAAAGATCGTGAAATTCTCCTGTGCCGTGAATGTGTTCATAAACATTTGTATTAACATACACAAACAGCGTACTGAAGTTTTTATACGTTATTGTTGTAATTTCTAATAAGAAAATGATGCAATAAATAATATATGAACAAATGAATTGCATCGTAAAAACACTATTTGCAATAAATCATTATATCGAATGAATGGAACGAGTGGAACTGGCGAGTTTAGATAAAAACTTGAATAATGGTACGGACATATTTTAATGTTCCCGGAAACAAGTACGTAAAGCTTTTTCAAAACATTCTATTTTTTCTTTGTTGTGTCTACAGTTTACATTAACGTTAAAGTATTTTTTACACAAAAACTTTTTCAAAAAAAATGTAACCGCCTTCAAAAACAACCATAAAAAACGGTAAAAAAACCTACAAAATAACTTTTCTTTCGGAAGTCGGTGTCTTTGTTTTCTTTATTTCATTGTCTTTTTTTGCCACCGACTTCCAAAAGAAAAGTTATTTTGTAGGTTTTTTTTACCGTTTTTTATGGTTGTTTTTGAAGGCGGTTACATTTTTTTTTGAAAAGGTTTTTATTTTACTCTTTTTAGTTTAAATATTCAACCCGAATTCTTGTCAAATACAAAATGTGCACTAGAATTTTGTAATCCATAACACCGGTAATAACATCGCTCATATACACAATAAGCTAATAAAATTCCCTATCTCAAAAACTACTGAACCGATTTTGATGAAACTTGCAATATTCCCTAAGTTAAATGATACCTAGTACAACAAAAGAAGAATTACTTAAATCGGACTCGTAGTTCCGGAGATATGCGAACTCAAACTAACTCAGTCGATGCCTACTCCTTACTATTAAGGAGTTCTACCTTCCATCATCAGCTCAGCTACATGAAATTATGATTACCATACGCAAGTACTTAAATTACTTCATAAAATTTGCGAAAAACGGTGTGTCGGCCTATAAAATTCGAGGGTTGCCCTCGATTTCTCCAGAATCTAATCATCAGATCCCAACTTGGTGACTATAGGACCACCTCAGAAGTACCTCCTTTCGAACAAAAAAAATAATTTTAAAAATCGGTCCACAATTGGCGGAGTAATCGCGTAACAAAAATACAAAAAAAAAAAACAAAAAAAAAACCGTCTTATTGATAACCTCCTCCTTTTTGAAGTCGGTTAAAAAGTGAATATTCAAGCACTTCGTCGCTACGTGTTTATCTGAAGTCAAAACGCTCGTAATAACCAGCGTGGAGCCGATATCTGTATGTCGTCATACATCATTGTGACGTCATGCCTGTAACGTTCACAGAAACGCTTCCGTTAGCCGCGCTTTTAATTTTTAGAATGAATGCTACGTTTTAAGAAATGAGATTAGTACCTAATAATTATTTTACTTCATTATTTATTCTGGCAGTTTACTTTAAGTTTAATGTCTCAAACTGAATGTTTTCGTTACAGAGCCCTTGTCACGAATTTTCACTAGTTTACTTTACAGCGACTTCCCAGTATTTACAGCGTTTCTTGCACGGAAAATTGAAACAGCGCCTCTGGTGTGCGAAGAAGGAACTAATTTTTTCCTTGAAATTTGTCAATTGACGATGTCAAAGTTCCAGTTTACTTTACAGCAGAATAAGTGAAAACTCATTATAAGACCTCCGTGTAACATTTAACAGTATGTTTCTATGAAAAAGAGAACGAAGATAAACATTACCGTCGTGGTCGTACCACAAAAACTTTTAAACGTCTGTTGAACACTTGTCTAAAAAAATGTTGAAATAAGGTCTGTTTTGCAGTCACTCTTTTTTTAGACAAGTGTTCAACAGATGTTTAAGTTTTGTTGTAAGGCTGTAGAAGTTTTAAACAACTTTGCCCTCGTAATAGCAAATGCAGTACTTGCAAAATGGCGGTTTCGAAAAAAACGCGGTTAAGTGTTTTTTCTGAATCTCTACTAAAACGTAGTTTTTTAAGGCGTTATATTCTGTAGTTTTCTACGAGAATAGGATGAGTATGAAAATACAATATGCATGAGTTGGACTATCGTAGCGATGTTTCTTTTTTATTCTTATATACTGCATTATCAAAGCATGTATCACCGTCTGCAAATTTTACTTTGAAAGGTTCTCATTCCATTTCGTGTTAAGATTATTGTACTTGTTAGAAATAACTGAAGCAAAACGTGTATTCTAATCGTTGGATTTCCTAAACTCGACTGTATCTACTAACGAGGTATTAAGGGTAAACAAAATTAATTAACGAAATTAATTGTAATAAACACGAGAAAATTTCGCAATTTAAATAGGAACATGAAAATGTGCCGTAATGAGTTGTGAAAGTGTAAGTAATTAGCATTCTAATTCAAGTTGAACACCCTCTTTGTATGAGTTTATGGAAATACGACGCTAAGGTAAAGTTCATGTGTATTGTCTTAACTTGAATTTAAAAAGATATAATTCTATATTTTCGGTACCGTAACAATGCTTAAAGGGCAACTCGCCGCCCGACCATGAACCATGCCCGGGTCGACGGCGCGTTGTGTTCCACGCGCGCCTCAAAGAGCGACAGCACGATGACGGGGACCCCCTCTAGAGGGCCAAAGCCTGCCGGGGTCGCGGGACTTATCTCATTATCGTGACCCCGGAACATAAAGGGCTATTAAAGGACACCGTGGATTTTAGTCAGTACAAGTCTGACAGTCCCTCCCGCCCTGCCCGGGGTGGGAGGACTCATTTGTCGATTTTACCACGCTAAAAAAAAAGAAAACCGTAACAATGCTACGGCAAATACAATAAACAACGCGTATTTGAGCGATACATTGCTAAACTTAGTGGCTGCAGTGCCTCCCTCTTGAATAAATTTCACATTTATTCCGGACGTGTCCTCGATGTTGACACTTCAGGGTAATGTAACTGAAACTCACGTTTGATTAATTGTTGTGACAGTCACAGCGGACGAGTGCTGACGTGTTAATATTTGGGAACTGAGCCCTTATCAGGAGTTTCCACTATTTTCCTTTACAGCGTCTTTTCAGTATTTACAGCGTTTCTTGTATGGAAAAATGGAACAGCGCCTCTGGTGTACGAAGAAGGAACTAATTTTTTCCTTGAAATTAAATGTCAAAGTTCCAGTTTACGTCACAATAAGTGAAAACTCAACTCATAAGGGCTCAGAAGGTTTGAAAAACTGGAAGTTCTAGAAAATGAACTCGAAACTTTATATCTTACATTCACTTGAAAAATCCTCAATTTTAATCTGCACTTCAACAGTATGTTCAAAAGAAGAAAATTCTCCATTAAAGAGTTGTGTTTATTTTTTAAAGCTTTGCCCCAGACTAGGAATTTTATTTTTCCTGTATCGTAGGTGCGTTTACAAACAAATAAACTCACATAAAAACACCCAGACTCGGTACAACTACTCGTAGATCATATACCTAGATATTTGCTCCGTGCGGGAATCGAATCAGTCCAATCGCTCTGCTACTGCGCTAATCGTGCAGTGTCAGTTAGGTCTATCGTACAGACACGTGCAGGTGAGAGACCTGAGTGTATTAGTTGAGGATCCTCAACCAACTTGGTAAATATAAACAATCTAATAACTACACCAGACACGGCACTTATACCGAGGTACTTCTCTAGAGTGGAAACTCGTAATTAGATCAGAAGTTCAAAACTAGACCAACGCTGATAGCAAAATAAGAAGTGGTTCTTAAGCAGCGAAAAGTTTTTGTAGAAGCGCTTGACTTTTTTGTCTTTGGTTAACTTGTCTTACTAAGAGGTTTCTGCGAAATATAGCGCTATTGTCTTTTAACATAGTTGAGTTTAAGTTAACTTGAAAGGATAGGGCACGGTTCATTTAATAGTCTGTAGTTATGAAGTTTGGTTGGTTTAATAAAGCACCAGTGGGCTACGCTGATTTAGTATCATAAAACCCTCATAAAATTTTGTCTGGTGACCGTAAATGTTGAGAATGTTATCTAGCACACCAGAAAAAGTTACAGCAGAATAACTCAATACAGGACCTTAATCAAGATAACATTATTTTAGTACTTTAGTAAACTACGCAATAGAATTAACGTAACTCGGGTAACTATAAGGTAAACGGCCCAGTAACCGTGAAGTTTTGAACTTCACTGACTTTGCAGGTACGCTATGGTAAAACTAGAAGACTTACAAAAATAATAATTACATGACTAGAGAGATAATTTAAACAAGTTTTATTGTAATATTCTTTTTTTTAATTAGTATAAATTTTCTTTAACAATGCAAGAAAAATATAAAATAAAGGGCTAATTGTACCAGTACCCGGTAGATTTGTACTAGTAAACGTTAAATTGTCCCTGAATCCGGTAATATTCAATGTGAATTTGAACTCTATTGGTTTACGTTAAAGTTCACAGAAATACTATTTTTGTATATCTGTGTAAAATAAATAAAGAAGGGCTTATCCAAAGAAAAGACATTTGTATTAATGAAAAATTTTCAAATGTATTTATGATAATTATTATAGGTAATAATAGTTAACATCACGAAGTTTAAACTAAGTATTACTTAGTTTAAACTTAAGTTTAAACTAAACTTTTACGTGAGATACCGAATTGCCTGGCAGCAGCTGAAATTGAGGCTCCTTTTATGACTGCTTATTATTATCAGCCCATTGCCATCCACTGCTGAACGTAAGCCTCCCCCAAAGAGCGCCAACCCTCCCGGTCGTGGGCAGTCCGCATCCATCCGCTGCCAGCCACATTCCTCAATGACGACCCATCTTTTCGCAGGGCGTCCTACACTACGTTTGCCCATTCGCGGTCTCCACTCCAGCACTTGTCTACTCCATCTAGCATCGGTACGTCTACAGACGTGGCCGGCCCACTTCCACTTCAACGTGCTTATTCTACGCGCTATGTCGATTACTTTGGTTAGAATGACTTCGTTCCGAATTCTATCCGCCAGCTCGCAATGCAATCAGCGTGCAATAACCTTGAATTTGTGGACCAGGCCTATGGTAAGTGTCCACGTTTCGGCTCCGTAAGTCATTACGGGCAGGACACACTGGTTGTAAACCCTGGTTTTGAGGGATTGTGGGATCGATGATTCGAAGATATGACGCAGCTTCCCGAATGCCGCCCAGCCCAAGCGTATCCTTCTGGTTGCTTCCTTCTCGAAAGTGTGCCGGCCCAGTTGTATAGTTTGGCCTAGATATATGTATTCTTGCAAAACCTTGAGGGCAGCACCATTTAAGATTACAGGTCTCGGATTGACATGACCATTGAACATGCGTTTGGTTTTGTCTAAATTCATTCCGAGACCCACACGTCTTGATGAATCGCTTAGGCTGTCCAGCATTACTTCCAGCTCCTGCAAAGTTTCTGCCATGATGACAATCCGCAAATCGAAGGTCTGAGATGTACTGACCATTGATATTTATACCACGTCCTTTCCAATCAAGCTTCTTGAAAACGTCCTCCAACGCGTTTGTAAACAGTTTCGGAGAGATGACGTCTCCCTGTCTTACACCTCGACGTAGTTGGATTGGTTTTGTGCTGTGTTCTTGTACTTGGACGGTCATAGTTGCGGCCTTATACAGACATCACATCACCTCAACCTAGCGGTAGTCAATGAGGCATCTCTGCATGGACTCCAGCACAGCCCAGGTCTCGACAGTACGAGTATCAAAAGCTTTCTCGTAGTCCACATACGCTAGGCACAGAGGCTTATTATATTCCTCGGTCTTTTGGATTATTTGCTTGAGGGTATGTGTGTGGTCCATGGTGCTGTAGCCTTTTCGGAACCCGGCCTGCTCCGGCGGCTGGAAGTCATCGAAATTTTGGGCGAGACGATTCGAGATAACTCTCGAAAACAACTTGTAGACATGGCTCAGGGGTGAAATGGGGCGGTAGTTTTTAAGAAGCGAGTTATCGCCTTTTTTGAAAAATAATACCACCACGCTCCTGTGCCATGCGTCCGGTGATGTGCCAGCTTGACTGCTTTCATGGCCTTTAATATGGCCTTCTGCCTATCAGACATGGCTATCTGAAAAAAAAATAACACTGTTCTTGAAAATTTCTGAATTCGTATCAATAGGAAAATATAAATACCTACGTTTAAAATATTTTAACGACGGTACATTAAAACATATTATTATTAATTCAATTACAAACAAACCAAAACCTAAAGGTTACAGGTTAATTGTGAAAAAGAAACGTGGCGTGTGGAATGGATATCTGTCCCCTAGGGCATGCATTATAATTAAAAATCTTGCCTCAAATTCTTAAACACCTTAAATTAACACAAGCTCAAGCTTACATGATAGAAAAATGGATAGAGCAGCGTTATTAAAAAGAACAAGTTACACAAAATTAAAATTAAATTAGTCAAGTAATCCCAGATCGAGTCATGTAAGTTTTCCAGGTCCATGTCTTTGTCCAAAACCTATTCAATTTGACCAATCACTCACCACTCACCAATCAATCAGTCACTCCCAGAAACGATAGTAAAGATGTTACACATCAACAAAATAAGGAGGCTATCGGATCCAGGTGATTACAACACAAACAAGGAACATAGAAACTGCATTCTGTTGATTCGAAGGAAAAGAGAACTTAACACAAGGCAATAAGGACGATGTCGGGTTTAAATGCAAATATTAATGCAAGTCCCAATATCCAGCAATGTATTCCACAGTTTTAAAGGAAAATGAGACCTATTTCAAGGTAATAAGTACACAATAACGGGTTTAGGTACAACGTGTGTTACCGGGTTCATCATGTACCAATATCCGGTAAAAAAATTACGATTTTAACGGGTACTAGGTCAAGAAGGGTTTGTTAGTACCAATAGATGTTAACGGCAAAATAATTTATTTCCCAATTAGATTCACCTCAATTTATAGGTTTTATCGCAACATAATATACTCATATATTTTAGAAAATTATCACTCTTACCTTAACGTTATCCGTCGCAGTATGGCTAGCTCATCAATGCGACGTGGTGGATTCGGAGTTCACTGACAGAACTTTGAACTTACATAATATTTTCACACTGCAAACTTTTGTCATCGCATGGTTTTAACGCCATTAAACTTATTGGACAATGTTGCCATTACAATTGTACAAAATATTACAAAGAAGGTATTGCCATTTGCAAACTTAACTTTATAATTGGTAGAAAAATGCAATAATAAAAAAACTGACTTGTTAACGGGTACTGGTACACTAACGGGAATACGTACTTTTACCTTAATTATGTCTGGCTTATTTTATTTTCTATTTTACTAGTTTGGTCACGTTTTGTTCTGTACAGATACAGAGGTTCTCGTAATAAAATTAACAATTCGAGAAAATGAAATTTATCACCGAAAGCTCCCAGAATTTATTGAAACATGAGTATTATTTGGGCACAATACTTAACCTCCTCTTGAATTTGTCAAGACGATTACCGTGTCAAAGCATTAGACGTAGAACATCTGTATTTAATTACGTTCGAATGAATTCCTCAAAGATTTATCTAACAAAAACATTAGCTTTCTTGATTGAAATAAATAGACTTGGAAGTTCTGAGTGTCCTTCGTGTCATCTGTTGCCCGCTTTGCTTCAGCTATTTAGAAATTAATATCATTCATCAACCTGATTCTGCCTGCAATTACAGAAGCTATAAAGCTTAGATTAAACGACGTTATTGTCTCAATATTGGTGGAATTATCTAATTTGGAATAAAAAGGACCAATTAACTTGCTCAGTTGGGTGTAGTGTTCATTCTTGGCTGAGAGATAATAATATAGATTCTGAAATACATACAGTGAAAACAAAAATTACAATAAAAGTCGTCTTTTTTCTAGATACTATTTTTTATTAGAAAAATAAAAATTTGTGAATGAAATAAAACTAATAAAAAGCTTTATTTCACTTAGATATAAGTATTTTTTGTGGTCAACAATGTAAGCTAATCCATCCACAGATACAGATACGGTTTTGAAAATCAGAATTTACTGATGTCTGCTTCTCTGTTTTAAAACTCAAATGAGGTTTTAATACCTATGTTTATTGCTGCATTAAACAAAACTCACGAGAAAATGACAGATGCCATTAAAATGTAAAATAATTAAAACTTTTTCTTCTTGCATTTATATGGCTGACGTGATTGTTTTTTCCTAAAGCCCACCAGCATGAATAGGTAACATATAAAGTTCTTATGATCTATTTACTATATTAGACATACCAGCGGTAAAAATATTTAGTTTTACACCTTGGTTATAATTTTATATATTATTGGTATTGTTCAAGTCTCAAATATGAATTAATTTTTGGTGAAGCATTTATTTAAGACCTAAATGAAACATCTTTTATTTGAAAAAACGCCTTTGACACAAATTAAAAAAGGTTAATCATCGATCAGATCAGTGCATCTCTCACAACGTTCTCCATTTGTTTCCAATTGGCAGCCGGTGAAACGAACATTTTTATCCTCGCGTGTGTAGTTACACATGCGAGAAAAAATCTCTACAATAAAACAACCGTTTTATTTTAGAGATTTTTATTCTCACATGTGTGTGATACTTTAATATTTACTAGGTACTTTCAATGTTATTCTGTTCATTTGGGTTCCTAATGAAGAACTTTTGTAGATCGCGTGTGATTCGCAGTATTTCCCTTCATTTAGAATTCTCTTCGTACTTATAATTTTCCGTGTATCCTCACTAAACACAGATCCTTCTTCACTCGCACGCTGCTTGAACCCTTTTATAGTTCCTTCTTGGTACACCAGAGGCGCTATTCCATTTTTCCATACAAGAAACGCTGTAAATACAGGTAGATATTAATTAACAGAAGTGGTATAATAATTTTTCTTCGTGGTGATAAAGTTAGTACTTATGTTACCAAAATACATAAATGAGTGCGGGTTTTCAGCAACGAGTAAAAAATGAGTGTAGATCGGATTGTCACTTTGCCGCTTGTTTTTTTTTTAATTTTTGTGCTGTGGTCGTTCATCTATACAGCCAGGATTTTTCATGTTCATTATTTAAAAATTGGCAAAAAATTTGCCGAAATCTGTATTATTTTAGAGAAATAGTTGAAACTAAATTATTTTAAAGTCATTATTTATATTCTTCACCGATGAGCAGTGGTGGCCCAGTGGTATCGGCCTCGACTTGCGATTAGTAGGTCGTGGGTTCGAACCCCGTCAGGTGCATTACTTTGTGTAATTTATTTCAACATCACTGCTCTCAAAACGGTGAAGGAAAACATCGTGAGGAAACCGGCATGTCCTAGAACCAAAAATTCGAAGACATGTGACATCTACCAATCCGCACTGGGCCCGCGTGGTAGATTACGGCCCACTCCCTCTCACAGAGAGGAGGCCTGTGTCCCAGCAGTGGGAACATTTATAGGCTGATGATGATGATGATTTATATTCTTAATACTTAACTTTATGTTATTTTAATTTTAAATCGCTCTGTAATTTCGTGGCTGTATGAAAAGTTTGAACATGGTTCAATAGAAATGTCAAAATAGAACTAGTTTTTTTTTCTTAAATTTGGCAGCTGTCAGTTTTCCCTAGGGCGGCAATGGATAACTTTCAAACGGCTAATCAGACATGTAATGACCTACTTTCAGAGTATGAGTAATGAAATAGTACATTGTTATCCAAGGCGTGAAAGTTACTTATTTACGTCCCGAGACGGGGTTTGGCGCCCGAACGTAGTGAGGGCGCTAATAGTTCGAGGGACTAAATAAGTAATTTTCCCGAGGTAAACACTGTGCTTTTCATTACGAATACGAGGAAAGACAGTAAAATTAACAACATAAATTTTAGCTAAAGAAAAAAAGAGTGTAGATTGGATTGTCACTTTGCCGCTTGTTTTTTTTTTAATTTTTGTGCTGTGGTCGTCCAGCTATACAGCCAAGACTTTTCATGTTCATTATTTAAATTTTAAATGTCCTAAAAATAAGAAAATAACCCTACGGGGCTGAGAGAGGGGCCACTCAAAACGTGGGGGCGTATATTATTTAAGGGATTATTTATGGGATATATTTACATGACGTGTAATAGATCGTGGGTGTAACTTGCAAAGATACGCCCCCACGTTTTGAGTGGCCCCTCTCTCAGCCCCGTAGAGTTATTTTCTTATTTTTAGGACATTTAAAAACGTGGGTTTTTAGATTTTTTAAAATCTATTAATTATTTTATTATTTTTATCTTTGTTCATCGGGTTTGAAGCTACCCTGAAAATTTCCGCCTGCTAGCTTATCGGGAAGTGCCTCAAAGCCTGTCCGCCATCTTGGACGTCCACCATATTGGATTTAAGTCACATGACTATATTTTTCGTATTCCTGACAGCAAACCCTTTCATTTGATACCCATATCATGGGGGTGGATTTCAAACAGCCAGTCTGCCATCTTGGACGTCCGCCATATTGGATTTAAGTCTCGTGACTATTTTTTTCGTACTCCTGACAGCAAACCCTTTCATTTGATATCCATATCTTAGGGGTGCATTTCAAATAGCCTGTCTGCCATCTTGGACGTCCGCCATATTGGATTTAAGTCACGCGACTATTTTTTTCGTATTCCTGACAGCAAACCCTTTCATTTGATATCCATATCTTAGGGGTGCATTTCTAATAGCCTGTCTGCCATCTTGGATTTAAGTCACGTGACTATTTTTTTCGTACTCCTGACAGCAAACCCTTTCATTTGATACCCATATCATAGGGGTGGATTTCAAACAGCCAGTCCGCCATCTTGGAGAGGCCGCCATATTGGATTTGTTATGACGTTTCTTAGCTAGTCATGTATTGTCATCAGAACTCAGAGCGTGTGCAAAATTTCAGCCTGCTAGCTTATCGGGAAGTGCTTCAAAATTGAGTTGCAAAAGTCCAACCGGAACGACAAACAAACAAACAAATAAACAAACAAACAAACAAGAAAAGTGAGTGAATTACGAAGGCTGTAGCCGGAGGATGAAAAAAAATACAAAATTTATTTAAACTTAGATTTAATTATAGAAATTACAGTGAAATAAAATGAAATTATTTAACTAAGATGTCGACAGTTGACCGATGCTGTGCCAAAAGTGACGATTTCGCGAGGGCCGCGATGTCCGGTGCCGGGCTGCATCACGTTGAGCTGCGTCGGCAACTCGTGTCTCCGCGGTTGCAATCCGCGGTAATTAGGATAACGCGCGATCAGCGGTTCACGTATTACGCGGATATGTAACACCTCCCCCCGAAGATAAGCAACTATTTCTAAATCTTGTGTGTGAGAGATGATGAAATGTTGCTGTGGTCAATTTTTATCTTGCTGGGACTAATTCCATGCGATTCTTGAATTTCAGCATAATTTCCTGGAGATGTTGCGTCATCATTTTGCATTGCTTGGTTTCTTTGAAGGCGTTTCGCTCGATATCGTCGGTACGTTAGTGCGATAATGAGTACACTTGCACCGGTTAGTATCAGATAGATTGGGATCGTAGTATGGTAGAGAGCTGGATCAATTACTTCATTAAGTTTTGCTGGTGCCTGTTGCATGATCTTTGTGTTAATGGAGTGCAGATTTTCTAAATTAGCAGAGTTTAGTACGATTGGTGATTCGCTTGACGTTTCTAAATCTTCATTAATTGTGGGCAATTGCATAATCTCCAGAGCGAAACCTTTGATATGATTGTTAGAGTTCGCTATAGTGAATTCGGGCGTTTTGATGTGGCAATTGAAGGGGATGATCGCCAAATAGCTTCCTTCAAGGGTTTTATATGTTTCTTGTCTGCATGATATCTTTACTTTGGTTGGATGTGGGAAACTGATGGTGTAATGCTTCTCGTCAAGTTGTTCTACAGCTTCTTTCTTCAATGCGACTGAAGACAGTTTACAGAGTGGGAGAAGTTCTTGCTTGGAGATCAGATGCTGGATACAATCGGGATCGTCTCGGGTCTTGTATTTTGATTTAGCTTCGCAGAGGTACAGAGAATTTACCTTCGGGCATTCAGCCTCCATGTACATAGAATCTTGACCAGAAATCGCAATGAAAGGTGAGGTTGGTAAAAGGATTTTGTTATTCTTGTTAGGGACAATGGATAGTTTATAAAGGTTATAGAGTGGAGGGAAGGCAATTGGCACTTTAAATACTATAACTATCTGATTATCTTTATAAAAGTAGCCTAGTTTAATTACGTCATAATAGTCTCTTAATTCTAATTCAAGGATCTCATCGCCTGAGTATAGAATCTTTAGTTTCTGTATCATATTCTTAATTTCAGCTATACTAACTATCATATGCGGTGTGCTTAGTGCGCGAATAAAAGCTAAAGTGTACTCTAGTTTATGGAGTTCTTCGGACAAATTATCTATGTTATCACTTAAGATAATTAAGTGTTGAGCCATGTGAGCGTAATGGATTAAATCAAGATTTGCTGTTGTAATATTTATTATCCGATTTAAAACATTCCCTATTATCTCCTGATTTTTAGTTATATTAGTTAATAAGTTGGCATTTTGTGAAACCCAAGTTTTAGATAAACTAACATGTTGATTAAGTTGAGCTTGAATCCTATACTCATTTTCCTGAAGGATTTTTATGGCGTTGTCGTATTTAATTGCATCAGTTTGATCAAGATTACCGGATATACTTTTGATTACGGAACCGAGGCCATCAATGAGTCCTCTTTTATAACGATTATGTTCAAATGACTCTAACTGGGTGGATATCTTAACTAGTTTGGACGCAAGGTAATTCATGTGCGGTTCGAATAATAGAGATGTCTTATTATTTAATGTGTGTCTCACATCAGTCATTCTGGTGTTAACTGCATCTATTTGAGATTGTATACTATCGAGGTTGACATAATTAAGAAAGGAGTGGTAATGGGAAATGATGCGCGTCGTTCCTAGATTAAACGGGAGTATTCCAGGGCCGTTCCCTAAAGGGTCAATCATTACTTCTTGTCCTTGCGTCATTTGGAGTAGCAGTAGCAGTATCATCCTGTAACAATACAGATTCCTTAGGGCTTCTTTTAAGACGAGATTTTGCAACGGGACCTCGTTTCTTTTTGGTGTAAATATGTATGGGAAGGTCGGCTAGAACTATGTCTTTGGTAAAGCGTGGAGCTAATTTTTGTCTGCTAGCTAACGGATTGCGGACAAATACTTGTTGGTCAGGGACATACTCCTTTTCAGGTTCACGGTCCTTATTCCTGTTTTCAGTTAATTCAGTCCGATGGTGAAGAGAGGTTTCATTTATTATATCGTAGACTTGAGTTAGTCGTTTTTTATGTTCTTGTAAGTAATTTTGCAATAAATGTTCCGATAAATTTAAATCTAGGGAATCACGGGGATCAAAGTGTCCTGTGATTAAGTCTATAGGCCTACATTTAGTGAAGCTGTGTATTGAGCTGTTGTAACCTAAAATTGCATAGGGCATGAGATTTACGGCAGGTTCATTATGCTTTTCTAATTTCAAGATTCTGAGATGTTCGAGAATAGTAGAATGGAAGCGCTCTACTATGCCATTATCGTTAGGGGTATGTGCAAGTATCTTATGATGCTGTATTTTATGAAGACGGACGAACTCCGAAAATAATGCGTTAGTGAACTCAGGTCCTTGGTCTGTAACTATAGTGTAGGGGACGCCGTGATGGGTGCAAAACGTTAAAAGTGCTTGGATGACACTTAATGCGGTACCATCTCTGAGATGATATGCTTGTGCATATTTCGAGAAAGCGTCAATTAAAGTAAGAAATTTCTCGTTTTGTGCTGTAAAAAGATCGAGATGAACAATTTCAAAGGGTTTGGTTGGGGGAGGAACTATCGAGAATTTTTGCTTAATAGGGTTCCGATCATATTTTGCCTGTCCACAGATACTACATTCATTAATATATTTCGAGATATTTTCTTTCATTTTGGGCCAATAATAACGATGTGATAAAGCAAGGAAACATTCGGTTATACCACGGTGATTTGTTTTTCCTTCATGGTAATTACGAATAATTTCTTGCTGGTCCAAGTAATTTTTAACGTTTTCTACCTCTGTCTTTGTTAAGACCATATTTAAGGCGGAGCTTTTAAATTTGTCTTGTATAATTGGAATTATGCTGTACATGGCTAGAGGGGGATGTATAAGAATTCCAGTTTTTACTTTGGGATTAACATATTCCCTTACGGCATTAATTACTTCTTCTTCCAGATTTGACTCTGATAGTTGTATGGTAGTTTTGATATGAGTTTCGAATGGTTTAGACACGATTGGGCGTTTTTTTATGTCTCCCACGATTACAAAGGATATTTGACGGTGGAATTTATTTAAGGGCTCATCCGATATTGGTATCTCTAATATGGGGTTCTCAGCGCTTGTGTGAGCTGTTGCTGTTGTGGAATCAATTACTGAAGGGGGTTTTTCAGACGTGTTAACTGCTATAGAGTTAGTGTCTTCATTATTAATTTCTATGCGGGACAGAGCATCTGCGTTGGTATTCAGCTTACCCTGCTTATAGACAGTAGTGAAATTATACTCGCTTAACTTTAATTTCCAACGGGTTAACCGTGAGTTGGGTTCTTTTAAATTCATTACCCATTGTAAGGGCCTGTGATCCAGCAGCGAATCTCTAATACAAAACGATTCCTATCGAGTTCCCTTCCGAAATATGACAATTTGGCAAATACTAATCTTTTCAATTATCATTAAAACAAATTAATTACCTATTCAAGTTACTTTGCAGGTATAACATTATTGCTTATGAAAATAACAAAGAAATAAATAAACGCCTACCATTTTTATCCGAGCAATTTCAACTCGCGCAAAACAGCAAGGAAGCCGCAACGCGAACCAGGAATTCAGTCTATCTAATTCATTGCATTTCTTTTAGCGACCGTGAGCTCATAACTCGGCTAGTTTAAGTAAGTTATAACCCGCGATTTTACGGCTTACGATAAGGACAGAGATATGTAATGCGTACGCTAGAATGAGATGGAATGATACTGGACTTCGTAATTCGTTTAGATAGTATTATTTGGATGACAGATTCACATTCGTTTTTTTCGCGCTTATTTATAATTTTGTATGTTATTGTTTTCATCTGTACATTTGCATTTGATTTGGTATTATTGTTGAAATTGATAAGTTTTGCGTAGTGAGTGCAGTAATAACAAGGTTAGTTCAGTTCAATTGTATTCTTTGGTAAATGTTCACCGTAAAACGGTGTTATGTTAGTTTCGAAGTTTAAACTAGATGGCGTTGTGCAAGTACGTCACGATCCTGAATCGCGGTGTTAAGATCTGTAGGCGATTAGTATAAGGTTTTGTGAACATGTATTCTAAAGTAGTGTTCAAAAATAGCGTTCAATTTGTTAACCGGCCACAAAAGAAGAGGTGACCCATTTCGTACACCAGGTCCGGTGTACAATGTTGTTTTTTTTGTTTGATTGTTCCTTGTTCGCGATATAAGTATATAACTTCGTCGTTAATGAACCGATTTTGATGATCTTTTTTTTTGTTGGAACTTGGAAAGAGATATTCCAAATGTGGTCCCATGATAAGAAAATCAGAGTTTGATGATGCAAGACCAGAGAAATCGAGTGGATCTTTTCAAAAATCTTAGGGGCGACTAGTGTGTTTGTAAGTTTTTTCATTAAGTATTTCAAAGCACCACAATTTAATATAGGTCTGGAGTATAATATCTGATGATGGAGCCGAGAGACAGCTGATGGAACTCCTCAACGATTCACAGCAGCTACCTTGTGTTTGAGCTTGATTAATTTGTATTGATAAGAACTTTTCACCTAGACGGGTTGCAACTGTCATTAGGGGTCTGATGGCGAAGACGCCTGCCATTTGGTCCCATAAAAAATCATAGTTTGGTTCAGTAGTTTTTATTTTATGAGCATTTTTAGCTTATTGTGTACATGGGCGATGTTATAACCGGTGCTACGGATAATAAAATTCTAGTTCATATGTAAGAAAGATATGTAGGTATTTGACAAGAATTTGGGTTGAATATTTAAACTAAAAAGGCTAATATTAGGCCAAAGCTGTAGTTACTGGAATTCACGTTTTGGTCCGGCTTCACTTTAAAGAATATTTACCCTACGCCACTGCTGTGATCTGTAACAATTTTGAACTTCCTTCCAAATAGGTATGGGCGGAAGTACTTGGTTGCCCACACAATTGCTAATAATTCTTTTTCGATTGTGCTGTAGTTAATTTCACTAGTGTTTAATGTGCGAGATGCATATGCTATTGGCTTATCGGTGCCTATCTGACCTTGAGAGAGAACAGCACCAATGGCAAGATTAGATGCGTCTGTTGTCAATATAAAATCGTTACTAAAGTCGGGATATTGCAGGATTGGGTCGTTTATTAAAAGGGTTTTACACTTCTCAAAACAACTGATGTAATTAGGATTATTTATATCAATCTTTGAACCTTTTTTCAGACATTGCGTCATAGGTTTTGTTATACGAGCAAAGTCTGGAATGAATTTCCTATAGTAACCCAACAGACCTAGGAAGCGTTTAATTTCAGTTGCCGTTTTGGGAATTGGGAATTTCTGGATGGCTGTAATTTTATCCGGGTTAGGTTTAATACCGTCTTTGCTAATAATGTGTCCTAAATATGCAGTTTCTAACTTTAAAAATTCGGATTTGTTCATTTGTATTTTGAAATTAGATTCCCTAAGTCTCTGAAATACTTTTTCTAAATTAATCATGTGTTCCTGAAGGGACACTGAAAACACGATTATATCATCAAATACAGACATTATCCATCACCCGTTGAAAGGTTGAGGGAGAATTTTTTAAACCCATTGGCATGCGGAGGAATTCGAAGTGTCCATGCTCTACTGTAAAAGCGGTTTTGTGAATATCATCTGGGTTCATCTCCACTTGATAAAATCCACTCGCGAGGTCAAGGGTGGTAAAATAGTGACAATTACCTAACTTATCAAGGACGTCCGAAATGTTGGGTATAGGATAACGGTCATCTATAGTTTTCTCATTTAATTTCCTAAAGTCTATAACCAAGCGCCATTTGGTTTTTCCGCTGGCGTCGGCTTTCTTGGGTACTACCCAGATGGGGGAGCTCCACGCAGATTGTGAAGGACGTATGATATTCTGTTCTAGCATTTTAGAGATTTGATCCTGGACTTCCTGCTTATGTATGAAAGGATATCGGTAACTTTTCGTATAGATTGGCACATCATCTGTTGTTCGAATAGAGTGTTTTACTTGGTTCGTAAAAGATAATGGTTCGCCATCAATATAAAATACATCAGCGTACCGAGCGCAAAGTACTTCTAAATTAGCTTTTTCTTCCGGGTTCAAATGATCCGTACGCAGACGAGACAAAACTTCCTTTACGCGGTCGGACTGTTGTTTAGTGCGCGTGCACTGGACATTGAACAACTCAGCACTAATAGAGCGATCCATCGAAAAGACTACGTCATGACGTGACATATTCGCTACCTCTATTACACCTCTATTATTTCTGACTGTTGTAACACAATCACTTATTAAACAATTTGAAATGCATTGTTCAGGAATAAAAACGTCACCGTCCACAGAGTTTATAGGAACTTTAACTAATTTAGATGATTTAGCAGGTATTATGTCTTCGTATAAGTTACTATTGCGAGAGTCGTACATTAATAAAGGGATACTAGAATTACGAGTGACCAACAATCTGTTCTTCAAGTCAATGTTAGATTCTAATTTTTCTAATAAATCATAGCCAATCAAACCATCAAAAAATTTATGAAATGCGTAAACGAAAAGAGTTATATCACCTGACTCGTTAAATTCCTGAAAGCACGGTAAAGTAATGGAGTAATCACTCCTTGTGGTAGCGTGAATATTCGTTACTTCAAAGGGATCATAATTGCACGGTATGTGGGAAAAGAATTTTTGAACAACTTCGGGACTCACAAAAGACATATTTGCGCCAGTGTCAATTAATAGTTTGAGCGGGGGATTTGAAATCTGAATATATGGTAATTGCCTTTGCGTTTGCAAATTAACTTCTATTTTGACTTGTCTGATTTGGGGGCCTTCTGAAAATCCTCTTTTTCAGCAGACGGGGTTGGATCTTTAACTTCCTCGACTATAACATATGAATCTGTACGCTGTGGTTGCTCATACACATTTTCACTCGGGTACGCGTAAATGGGATACTCAAAATATTCCTGGGGGTAATAGTCGTTATCGTTAACAAAATAATCGCTGTAATTGTCATTAAAATCGTTAAAGTTAAATTCCCGCGTTCTGAAATAATTCGAGGGTGGCGGATTCCCAGATCTGGACCAATCATGGGACGCACGCGGCGCGAATGGTTTAGCCACGTAGTGACTTACGCCACTCATCGGATGTGGGGTGTTACTTGTCGTTGGCCTGGGACCAGGCATTCTAAAAACTTGACCCTGGGATATATAATTAGGCGGTGGAGAACTGAACATTTGTTGCGTACGTGTGGGCCCGCGATTTTGTGGGGGTTGGTTTCTCCAAATTGGGACAGGCTGCTGTCCTTGGGACATAGATGGTCGCGATGGCCCTGGCATATTAAATGATCCTAGGGGTTGCAAATTAGAGGGACGCGGTGTGGGTGGTGCCACGTGGATTGGGGGCATAAAGCCATAAGGAATTTTAGGACTAATCTGAGGCTGCGTCTTCCTGTCGGGAACATGGTCGTTACGCTGCTGCAGGTACAACGTGTTCATTTCCTCGTGCACAAACTCTAAGGCTTTCTCTATTGTGTCAGGCCGCATGCAACGAATGCGAGAGCCCAACGGGTCACGCAGACCACGTAAGTACGACTGTAACGTGAGTTTCTTGTACAAAGTGCGTTTCGATTCAATGGTACTCGCTATCGTTTCATGTAGGCTGATATAAGTCATAATAGTACTGAACAGATTTTGACAACGCTCATAAAATTCTTGCGGGGTGGACGAACCCTGCGTTAGAAGTGCCAAGTCATTATACAACGATGTCTCATCACGTTGATCGGCGAAATTATTTATTAAAGCACTTCTAATTCCCTCCCAAGTGTCCGGGATACCATTCGAATTAATTGTACGCGATGCGGGTCCCACTATTTTGTTCAAAATCCCGTTTAATAATGCCAAATTAGCTAATTGAAACTCCGGTCCGTTTCTCATAAGCTGCTGTACTAACTGATCACATAGTTTTATAAATCGAGTTAATACGTTCGAGTTTCCGTCGAACTCCGGCACCAATCGTAGGGCCTTGTAAACTTGATCCACTGAGTCAGCCATACTTGATGTTGATATATTATTATGTGAACTATTACTATCCTCCTGTTCTGCCTCTAAATTTCTATTAGCGTCTAAAATATGAATTCTATTACCTAACCTAGGGGACCGAGATTGCCGTGGATGGAAAATCTTGGAATTTTTAAGGATAAAAAAAAGGGAAGCGACTCTAGAGCGATTCTAAAGTACTTACTTGCAATGATTTTGTACCTCTTCTGTATCGATGTCTGGATACTCCTCTGGACTGCAGCTCTTGTAGATTCAGGATACTCGTACGGTGCCCGAAGCCACCCGGGTGACTCGCGATCCTAGCAATTTACTCTCGCGAACCGGCCCGCGAGATCCTACCGACTGCGCCAATTACGAAGGCTGTAGCCGGAGGATGAAAAAAAATACAAAATTTATTTAAACTTAGATTTAATTATAGAAATTACAGTGAAATAAAATGAAATTATTTAACTAAGATGTCGACAGTTGACCGATGCTGTGCCAAAAGTGACGATTTCGCGAGGGCCGCGATGTCCGGTGCCGGGCTGCATCACGTTGAGCTGCGTCGGCAGCTCGTGTCTCCGCGGTTGCAATCCGCGGTAATTAGGATAACGCGCGATCAGCGGTTCACGTATTACGCGGATATGTAACAAGTGTATAAAAACGTGGGAAAAAAATGGCAAAGATTTTGTCGAAATCTGTGATATTTTAGAGGAATAGTTGAAACTAAATTATTTTAAAGTCATTATTTTATATTCTTAATACTTAACTTTATGTTATTTTAATTTTAAATTGCTCCGTAATTTCGTGGCTGTATAAAAATTTTGAACATGGTTCAATAGAAATGTCAAAATAGAACTAGTTTTTTTTTCTTAAATTTGGCAGCTGTCAGTTGAAAGCGATTTTCCCTAGGGCGGCAATGGATAACTTTCAAACGGCTAATCAGACATGTAATGACCTACTTTCAGAGTATGAGTAATGAAAAACAATTTATGTCCCTCAGAGGAAAGCTTTCTGGTCAAAGAACTTTCTCCAAGTATTAAAGCTGTTATGAATTTGCGGTTCTACCTGTATCCTAAAAACGCTTGTAGGACATGAGACCGACACAGATTTTGTATAATATGATAAAGAAGATATTTGATATCTAGAAAAGTAAATGATTAAGATATACAAACATGATTTGTTACTGTAATGAAAAACAAACTATAAAGAAATATTTCTGAACAATCATAAAGTT